>JAQMYI010000018.1:14993636-15015012 GCA_030014275.1 Clariallabes melas
GTTCTCTAATTTTGATCAGTGTGTTTTCTGCAAAATAATGTTTTTTGTTGAAATGCCTTAGTTATTTTTCGGAAAAGGTGTTCTGGTAGCATGGTATAGACAGGACAAAAACTCCTTCAACTGTTGAGCGGTGAAGATGACATTATTACAGAATTGTTCAATTGTTTATAAATTGTTCTCTAATTTTGATCTCCAGTGTATGTATGTATATATATATATGTATATATATATACACTATGTATATATTCTTTTTTATTTATACGTGGGTGTTGAATTCTTGATTAGTTTTTTTCCTTCGTCTTACTCTTTACATATGGGTAGATGAAAGGGAGGGTGAGATTTGAAATGTGAAATGAAAACAGTTATCAAATAGATCAAAACAATTTGTTAATACTTTTGCACCTTCACATTGCATGAGGGTTTTAACTATAGTCCCACATATATACATCAGTAACATCAGTTCCAGTGTGAGATTTTTATCCTTTTAAACAACATCTTACAGAAGTCATTCGCGTCGTAGTTTAGTTCATTCTGCTAAAGTTGAATTTAGGAGGATGCTGGTACAATTATTATATGATTGATTATAACTCCAACCAAACTGTATTGGTGCATATCATACTGCTGTAAGGGATATTGATACTTCTGTTAGGGATGATACACACAAAGAAACTTACATCTGTGTTTAAATGTGTGCTTATGGAAAAAAAAAAAAAAAAAAGTGCACAGATGCACACACATGCTCACATGCACACTCACAATCAGACTGTAATTAAGGTTAGGTGCCTGCAGGGTAAATTCTAAATATAGGACATGCAGATCCAGCTGAAGCACAGTATAGATTCATTCACACGTCCATGAGATTAGAACGGATCAGTCTTTAGCATAAAACCCCTATTTTAATGTTGCGGTTAATCCGCTCTTCTGAGCACTGCCTTCGCTTCTGCACTTAAATCAGGATATAACAAAAATGTGTATCTATATCTAATCCCATTATCGTTCGATGAGCAGCTCATGAATGAATATTTTCAACCTTTTTTTTTTTTGGAATACATTACTTCTTCAGCCAGAAATGTACTCGTTGATGAACTTGATGAAGATCAATTACGTTCACACGCATTCAGCATTTTCATGCATGTCTACCTTTGATAAGTAGTTCATGAATATTTAAATTGCCGCTCAAATGTTTTCCCCGTAATAGCAGGCAACATACGTATGAATAACCTGGACTATAGAAGGAATTCGTTTCTTTCTTCTTCTTTTTTTTTTTTGTGCTACTTATAATGATATCATTTGTCTTGATAAATGATCTCTTTCACTCATTCATCTTAAGTAGCCTCCTTATCCTGGTTAGGGTTTGCATTGGATTCATAGCCTGTCCCATGGAGCAGTGGATGGAATACTGCTCCATCAATTTACTGTACCATTACTGGCATGTTTGTGGGAGGTGAAAGGAAAATTGAGAACTCTAAGAAAAAACAATGCAAACATAGAAAAATCCGTAACGTGAACTCATGCGAAAAAAAAATCCTTTCCCATATTCATAAATTAAATAACCTCTAGGCGTCATGATCATATAAATGACATTAGTCCTTGGATATTTCAGCGCTGGAGATTCCAGTGGTAGAATTCCAGATCCAGAAATGTGAACCCCTGAGCCTGAAGTTATAATAATATTAATGCTATTAATATTAATGATTTTAATAATAAAGCAGCTCATGAATTCCTAATTCTTCTTCTTCTTTTTTTTTTTTTGCAAAATGTTTGCACACATGCACTTTTCATCTACATCATTACAGCATGGTTGTGTAAGACTGGTTAAGTGCAACTGCCGTGCAAATCTCAAATATTTATTTCAAATTTTCACTAAAGTGCCATATAAAGTATTAATCGCATCTATTGCCTTTAAACTCTAAGGTTGCCAAGTCACCGTCTTTTGCGCAAAGATGACGAGACATCTTAGAATCCAAGTCAAATATTCATGAAGCAAACAAATCATAAGACTAAACACCCTCCTAACCGCAGAAATCAGATTTGCGCTCGGAAAACTGAAGGTTCCGCAGGGAGCGCCAGAGTTAAAATTACATGTGAACTCGCAGTTCCTCTCGGAGCATGAGCTGTGGGAATCGAAATGATGTTAATGCATTATTCAACGCTGATGAAAAAAAGAAGACGACAAGACCTTCGGGCTTTGATATGGGCAGCTGGAGGAGTTTGTATGGATGGTACTGTAGGAGTGCTTCATGACCCTAGAGTGTGTGCAGAAGAATATACAGTATAGTGTATATAAATAATGATGCCCCATGTATTAATATACTATGTGTATACTGTAGAAGTGTGTGTGTGTGTGTGTGTTAACATGTTATGTTAACGTTGGCATGTGGGTGTAACCGTGTATGTGCGAGTGTGTGGGTGTGGACTCACAGCGTGTGTGTAGGTGCTGTAAGTGCTGCTGTATGTGCTGAATGGCAGAGCCACAGCAGGGTTGAAGATGCCAAACTGGCCGACCATCTGTTGCATGCGGCGGATGGTCCTCTCCTTATCAGTGTCTGCGAACTTCACTACCAGACTGGAGGATGCTCCCTTATGCACAGAAAAAAAAACAAGGAAAAAAATCTATTAAAATGTATACATAAATTTCAAAGTCCTGAACATGAACAGTTTTTTCACTCTCTCTCTCTCTCTCTCTCACTCATTCTCTATTCTGATTCTAATTCGAGGCCTGGATCCTATCAGAGTTGACTATGGAATATACTTGCACTTCATTTTTTTTTATATTGTGACATCACGTATCTTATTTAAATGATAAAGCGAGTACGATCGACATGTCGCTCGTTCACTCGGCCTCATACATCAAGCCAGATATGTGTAAGTCATTTGTAGAAACATTAACATAAAAATATAAAACTGATGAACAAAGAAAAAAGTTCATATCTTGTAAGAGTTTGTGTAAATTTGCATAGAAAAAGGCCATAATGTGAAACTCACTGCAAATTTATATACGGATTATATTAAAATATTTAACGTCAAGTTCAGCCTGTTACTGGAAGATTTAGCGCGAGCTGTACTCAGTAGGCCGCTTTCTCCACCATTCAATAACATTTTTTGTCATCAGCTTAGCCTTTTATGGAGTTTTGTGAGAATCCCTAATTGCAAATCAACTATGCATTCAAGGCGCTCCGAAATTCATAGCTATCTGTCATTATTATCATATGAGGAAATTAGTGTTAGACACACAAAGTCTGGCCAGATTTGTTTTGTACAATTGTGCTTACTCAAGCATTTCCACATAACTTTTATAATGAGGCTGGAACCATTTAAATTAAGTATAATCGAGGATTTTGGCAGAAGTTGGGTAAATCCCGGTTCCCACGTTTTCACGTTTTTTGCTACGGATCAGTTCAAATTTACAAATACATTCACAAATATTATTCACATAATGGGCCACATAACGGGCATCAGTAGTATGGTTGGGTATGTTGGCATGAGCCGCCCATGCTAAAAAAACTAAACAAAACCTGCAGTATTGATAAAGTAATGCATTCGAACGGAGGCAAGGTATTCTGGCTGTGTCACATGATGGTTAGGAGTTCTGAGCACCAAAATGTAACGAGATATTAAAAATGTAGCTACTGTGAGAAATTGTAATAACGAGACAACTGGGTCTGAGCAACTCCAAAACTGCAGCTCTTCTCAGATGTTACTAGGCTGAAGTAGTCAGGATGTACAAAAATTGATCCAAGGAATGAAAACCGGTGAACTGGTGACAGGGTCATGGGTGGTCAAGGCTGATCTAATAGAAGAACTACTGTACTGTAGCTTACACTGAGGAAAAGGTTAATGCTGTTTCCAAAAGAAAGGTGTCAGAACACCTCAGGTCATTAACGTTTTGGTGGAAAATGAGGGACTTACAGTACTGTACTCAATATTAGGCGAGCGGTCATAATGTTACGGCTGATAAGTGTACAGTATATCGTCAGTGTATTTGAACCTTCTGCCTTTAACGAATTGTTGCTACATTGTTGCTAATGACATCAGAACTTGTCGGTTCCAATGACAAAGCCATGATTTTAGGCCTGTAGCAAAACTACTGAAAGGGGCAACTGGGCTTGAAGCTATTCAAATCAAAAGCAAGCACGAGAGCAACTGGAAATCCCTAATACTTTATCAAATACTTTAAAAAAATATGATTTAAAGTTAAACAACACCTTAGAGCACATTAAATGTTTATGTCAAAATATTCATAAGGTGTTTAGCCACTTAGGTAGTTAGATTTGTTTTCCATATTGTATTATCATCACATTTGAAGCTTTGGAAGTTTTCCTGATTGAGCACAGTGTTCAGATGAGAAGTTGACAGAACTGGAGTTTAAATGCCTAAAGCACCGCTGTATTGCTGTATTACTCTCTTTAGATAGAGATGAAGCAAGCGCTAATTTCACTACAACTACTTTATTCATTTGAGATCCTGAGACCAACACGCCATTGAAAGAGGTTAAAACTTACAGGTCAACTCATAACATAACAGCAAAATGAATCTTGGATTCACTGATAAATATTACTATCATAAACATCTGGATTTTTGCACAAGTTAACAAATTGTTATTTCATGAATTGTTAATTCATCTGTCTCTATCCCATCATGCATTCTTTGCACACACACACACACACTAGCATACACATGCACACGCATTTACACACACATGCGCGCTCTCACTTGCTCATTAAGCGGCTTCTAATCATTTAGTGCAACACATGACCTTTGGTGTGGAGGCTACGACTTCCTGGAAATCAATCAGCTGTAAAGGCCAAAATACTCTCAACTAATGATCACACAGGAGAGAGGAGACAGCAGGACGACGTGAGGAAGAAACGGAAGAAACAGAATGACAATGTGTTTCTGGTAATGAAATGATGCTAATCTAATGTTTATTTTCCTCCTACTGTATATCATATAGAGCATCCACACAAGCATGCATTATAATTTATGCAATATACCGTGCTGGATATCCACACTGCTGTTCATTACAACAGCTCGGCCTCGTGTGTGATATTGCAACAGTTATACAAATATAATTTATGAACAGATTATAATTTGTTTGTTTGTTTGTTGTTTTTATCAATTATTTTGCTCCACCAACCAGCATTAATCTTAAGAGTAAGGCTAATTAAAACACCTAATGCAAAAATCGAATTTAGAAGCGGAGAGATACATAGAGTTAAACGTCCCATGAGTGCCGATATAGAGTATAACAGCATTGGAATACTTCTCATCCAATCTAATTGTTGGTCAGAACTAAGTGTTGCCTAATTAACAATGAAACATGGCAGAGAAGATAGTGTGTGTTTCATTCTCAGTTGGTTTTAGATTTTTTTAAATTAGATTTTGATTTAGTTTTATATAAACGAAGTGGCCAAAAAATCTGGGTCCACAGGCAAAAACTGATTTAAAAGTATACATTACAACAAATTCTCAATTTCACATGACTGATGTCATGACACGTGTGTGTAAAATGAATACAAGAATGCTGAACATTTCTTTATGTACTGTATTTAAACAACGCCCGATAGGTATTAATAGGCCCAAAGTGTGCCAATAAAACCTTCCCCCTTCCAACATCTGTAATACAAGGCAGTATGGCTCTATGCTTTCTTGCTGTTTACACCAAATTCTGACCTCACCATCGAAATACTGCGGCAGAAATCAAAATAGACCATCCTTAGACCATGCAAAATCTGTTGACATAGTACTTCTCCAGAACAACCTGTTTCTAAAGTTTTTCTCTATTTTTCATCCTAGCAAAATAACCGTTGCATTAAAGGAAAAAAACACTTCAGTTCAATTAGCGGGTAATGAGGTATTTAAAAAATAAAAAAATAAATAAAAATAAGTAAAATAAATTAAATTGGTTTATTATTTTGTATATTGTTTTATTAATAATGGCATTATTTCTTATTTCTACTTTTTTTTTCCAAAAATGATTCCAGTGCTGAAAGCTTGAACATCAGTTGATATTAATATTCATCCTTTTTTTCCCCTTAAAAAATCACTTTCAAATGATCTGTTTCAACTAAATAACTTACAACCTACACCATATTATAATAAAAAAAATAAGAAAGAAAAATGTCCTTTTAGTAAACATTTAAAATTCGAAAAGAAGTAAAATCTTTATCAAAACCATTTTTTTATTTATTAAAAAAAACATAATTCCTTACAGTATATCACCCTTTTGGCTTCATTTTCTGTATATGTTTTAGCGTTAAATTATTAACAGATTTAGTTTTGTAGTGTACAGTATGTACTGTATATATTACTCCGATGATGAAACATGTATAAAACACCTAGTCTCTCCTCACATTCTTCTGATAACTGACATTTTTACTGCATGTGAAATGAACCCGCTGTTTCTGCAGTGTAGCCTTTAGACTTTTGAAAAGGTTACGCTCAGTGGTGAAGGTGTTAATGCATAACTTTTATTATAAAAATGCACTATACTATTAGAAATAAAGATAACAAACTTAACTTTGCTTTACACCATTAAGTGTTTATTTTAAGAGGGAAGGTGCAGGTGGTGTAGCTTTAATTTGCGTTTATGGTAAAAAGTACATCAGTGGTCTTTAAAATCCGTTTATGTGCCATAGATTATTTTTAAAGGTTGAAGGACAGCCAGCATACTAAAAACATCATCCTAAAAACAAACATATACACTTGAGAAAAAACAAATTTCAGCTACTATATGATAGTTTTGAATATGATAGTTTTACTACGTATATAAAATACTACTTTTAGTCTAAATTAAATATCATGTCCATCTAAATTATAATAGTTATTAATGGACCTGAGAAGGAATAAACCTAGCTGATCCTACATCAGCTCTCATGCACTGATTCGTAATTGCACTGGACATGACGTCAATATTAAAGTCATCAAACTAAAAATCTGTCTCCCGTCCCACTTCTGTAGTCTGCTTATGTATGAAAATGTCATTACTTCATTTTAATTAATAAGATGTATGTGACAGTAATGTCAATATGCCTTGTAGGACCCAAGTGTGTGTGTGACTATGTGTGTGTGTGTGTGAGGGATGTAAATGAATAACCCCTACAGAAATACACACCAACCGAACAGATTTTTGTCAGTATGTGTTCATTAATTCCGACTGTAGATCCAAGAGGAAAAATCTTCATTTCGACCCAGTTGGCAAACACAGGACCAGACGAACTAGACGACGTCCATAAAAAATGTTACATTCCGAATATCAAGTCTTCAAGACTAATTTCATTCCATAAGTCATCTTTAAGACACCATAATGATGTAAATGGTATGTTTTTTTTTCATGAAGATCTAAACATCTAAACATCTCCTAAGGCGTCAGAAAGACGACCTTGTAAAGGGCGAACATGCATGCACACTAGGAACGAATGTTAAGTGCAATCAGACCATTACAACAAGAAGTTGTACGTCTTGTCAGAGTAACACACATTGAATCATCTGAAAACAAACAGCTTATATGAGCTGTAACACGATTTATGCACCACTGTTGCTGGAGTTTCCTGGAGAAGAAGTGAACCTGCTTCGAACTTTGTAGTTGGGGTGAATACATTTCATCACTTTCATCAAACATTACTTTTTTCCCAGTGTAGAATGCTTTTCTATACTACAAAAGCAACATGGCCACCATCAAAAACACATTATGTGAGCAACATCACCACAACGGCATTGTGACGACAATTCTACAGCCAACTGCACCTTTATTGAAGAATACCCTGAGAAAAGTGTTTTTTGAGAGAAAGGCTTTCCCCGTGGACTACATAAGAGCTGGACAAACCCTGTGTGACATGAGGTTTTTTTTTTTTTGGAAGAGTGATTTTGAGGCTCTACTGTGGGATCGCTGCTCATCTTCACCTTGGCAGGAGCTGACTCCGCCTAAACCCTGGTTAATCCATGAATAGTCAAATGTGCAGAACAAATTGAGGCTGGCTGTTGGTTGGAACACATTGTCCTACCTCAGTTACCCCAAACTAGCTAGCTTAGCTTTAGCGTAGCTAAAATGCTAAGGTGGCTAACATTAATTTATATGCTGATGTTATTTTGCGTTTGATTGAACTCTGTCATCCGCACCCTACACGTCCTTCATCTCCTGTTGTAAGTTCAAAGACAACAATTCCAGCCAGCTGGTTAGCTAATGTGATGCGTAACAGATAGCTAGCGGTTTGACACCTGCCGTGCTGCTGCAACTCAACTTGGCCACTCCCCTAATTATACATAATTGCATAATTGATGAGTTACAAAAAAGATAAATCTAGCTAGGGACGTTGGCTCTATGGGGACTCGCTTTCGAATCTGGTGGTCATTCAAGGAACTGCACATTTTTGCTTTCACAGATCATCAACATATGTTATAATATTTTTATAACAATTTACATACAGAGGTGGGCACATGATTGCTTTTTATCCCACCTCTCCCACCAGCTTGAACGACCCTGCATGCTTGCGCAGTCATTTTATAGCTGTGCGTGTTACAGCTCATATAAGCTGTTTGTTTTCAAATGATGCCAGAGCTGAAAATTGTGGGGGGAAAAAAAACAACCTTCCAGACACTGAGTTAGACAGCAAAATGGCTGTAAGAAGCTAACTGGAGGACATGGGCAAGGACTTCCATGCTGCGTTCTCAGTTCCAGAATGAACGATTCTCTCTAAAATCTGTTTAGTTATGAAATAATTTGTTATATTCTGCCGACAAACATTAAAAACAGGCAGACACATAATTGAAAATAAGAAATCTCCATTCTCTTTCAGACAAATCCCTTGTTCACGATCTCTCTCTTCTCTGCTTTTAATCTCCAGTCAGTATTTATTTATTCATTCTTATATAGAGAGGATTTCTTTCTGTTGCTCTATCCATCTCCATTTCACCCCATCCTGATGAAGAATTCATCTGTCGTGTGCACAGAGGGGAGATAAAGAGGAGTATTTCTCCAGAGTGGTGACGAGGGGGGCAGATTGGGATGGAGAATGAGAGGAGTGATGAGAGGACAAGAGAAGGGGACGGAGAGGGTGATGGAGGGGGAAAGAGCCCCAGCGTGGAGCAGAAGATCAGTGAGCTCATTTGCACTTAGATTGACGTCGATGCAAGACCAGGAACGCGCGAGAGCCAATGCTATGGAGCTTGCAGCCTTATGAACATGGAATGACCTGCGATTTGTGTGTGTGTGTGTGTGTGTGTATATATATTTATCGAAGTAAGATATACTCACAGGCATGGTCTGGCTCCCGTGGAGGCCACTGATTGCTGACTGAGCCTCGGTGTGTGTGGAGAACTTAACAAAGGCACATCCTGCAGGACACACACATACACACACAGGACAGGAATAAGAATAGGGAAATAATCTAGAGCAGTGCAGTAGCCTGGCTGTGTCTCAAAGACAGACTGACACACACACACACACACACCCGGCCCCAAGCACTGAATAATCACAAATATATGTATATGTTTATTAGATTAGATTCCATTTTATAGAAAAATATTAATAGTCATAAATATTACATGACATCATTCCACCTTTTCTTGTCTGTTCTCTTATAGATGGTGAAAGAAAATCTTATAGCAACACTTTATTTGAAGGATACCTACTTTGGGCCTTCGTAACACATACTGTACGCCTAGCATAAATATTTCATATAGTAATGCTGGGAAGGTGAAAAAGGGCCTCGTTTATCAAGTTGGATATGAATATATTTATTTGAAAATTATTCACAGCAACATTTACACAAGAAATGCACGATTCCTAAAAATCCAATTCATTCAACAGAAGAAGAAAAAAAACCTATTCTATGAGTTGATGTACAGTATTATGAGATTCACTATGGGAGTAAAAGTATGCAGAGGTCAAGGTTCGGTACAGTTTTAAGGTCACGGTTCAGTACAGTCACTACATTTAAATCTATAATTTGGTACATTTTCAGTACAGTTAAGTAGGAAAAAACTTTCTTTTCACTGATGATGATGATGACGATGATGATGATATTAACTTCTATATCATAGTACAAACTTGTAAATGGTGGCAAACCATCAAACATTCTTGCTAGATGGTCAAAACCAAATAATCATACAGAGACCCCAGAATACTGTAATCATATTTCAGGGCAAATTATCATACGTTGAAAATCTGATCTCAGAGCCTCCATAATCGAGTTTGCAATGTACTGTGTATAAGTACTGTACGTTTACCAACTGCATTGGAATGGATTCCAACTATTCAAACGACCTTTGACGTTAACCTTTAGAATCCTATCCCAGGAGACTTAGGGCATGAGGTGGGGTACACCCTGGATGGGATGCCAAACCATTGCAGAACACACACACATGGGAATGCCAATCCACCTAATCTACATAGCTTTGGACTGTGGGAAGAAACCAGAGCACCCAGAGGAAACCCACGAAGCCTGAAACATTGAATTATATTTGTAATAAACATCTTCATCTGACTTTTATAAACCTGTGCACATTTCATATCTCTGAAGTGATATCTGAATCTTTTGATAGAAGCCATGGCCCTGGTTTGATTCCTGGTTAGGGGACCCAACCCCAGCCGCGGCCGGGCTGGACGAGCCAGTGCAAACCTAAGATTTACTACAATATTAATAAATGAGGCCCAGATGGTATGCGGTATGTACAATATGTTCTAATTAAAGCTCACTTTAACCAGGTGAGTGAACACCTGGCATTTATGGCATGATGGTGAAAGTTCAATCAATATAATATGATATTTTGGAGCTCTGCTGTTCTTCGTTGGGGGCGTGGCTCAGCAGTAGCGCAGCTTACACAAACACTGAAATGGTGCGTTTGGAGAAGGAGTGAAATTAGGTGAGTTTTATTAGGTTTAAGTATTAAAAAGAACTGAATTTTTTGAGAAGTATTTCAGCTAGACCATTAACAGACACGCTTTGAGGGAGCTCTAAGACCTATATTAAATTGTTTAGGAAATAGAAAAAATATGGGACCTTTAACATGTAAAAATATATTGCATATATTATTATTATTATTATTATATAATATGGTAATAATTATATAAAATATGGTGGACTAGATGATTACATGGTCATAGGTTTGACTTGATGAAACTTTTTCATACTTGTCATGTTTCTTATGTTTATGCAAAAAGTGCTTTTGGGAGTTTTTAGAGAAAAAAAAGTGAAGAAAAGAGTTTTAGCATCATCATTGCTACTAGGAAAAACAATGTGATAAAAAAAAAATTTATTCAAATTTTTTAAAAATTATTTCTAATGATTTGTGGATATCTACATGGTTTGTAGATCAATACCAAAAAAATAAATTTTAAAATTTTCCCTCACCAGTTAACATTTTCTTTAAAAACTTTTTAAATATGGAGTAGTTTTAGAGGTAACAGCAATGTTATATTAATGCTATTTGTACGATAATATCATGGCTTATTGCTTATTATTGGTTAAAAACAGTATAAGACAGAGCCACGGTATACACGGAGTTCGTGTGTAAATAAATTCAATACCAACCATGTAATATTGTTGAGCCTTCAGAGAGAGAAAGCAATCACACACCACTTCTCCCACAATTACATCTTTTAAGCACAGTTTGACCTCTCTGACACATAATGGGGACTGAGTGAGTCAGTGAGAGTGTGTGTGAGAGAGCAAGTAGAAATGCATGCATGTGGGCATGCATGTAATGTAAATGCATTAGATTGGCCGTCTGTGTGTGAAAGAGTGAGAGAGAAGGATAGAATGAGAGAGAGAGAGGGAGAGAGAGAGGGGGCTGTAGAGAGAGACTCTGGGATGGAATTTGAATGATACTGGTGTCCCGCTGAGATGCAGTTACTCAGGAATGGATTCTGCCACTTTGGTGTCAAGGCCTTCTGTCAAACGCCTCCACGCTGGAACATCAGCCAGACATTCGTGTGTGTGTGTGTGTGTGTGTGTGTGTGTGTGTGTGTGTGTGTGTGTGTGTGTGTGTGTGTGTGTGTTGTACAAATACAACTGCTTGAGAAGTGCATAAATCATGTATGTGTTTTAAATTAAGGTGTGTGTATGTGTGTGTGTGTGTGTGTGTGAGAGAGCATGTTTGTGTGCTCATATAGATAGACTGACAGAGTGAAACTGAACGTATAAATGACAGCCCAGCTGGAGTCCATCCACATGCGCTTCTATTTACAAGGCATGGTTTTTGTGTTCAGAGGAATCAATTGTTTCGCTTTGTGCAGATCAAGTGTTTCACTTCATCTCTGAAATCCACCAAACAAACTGAAATCAAAGTCTAGGCTGCGTTGCTCTTCGACACGCTCTCTCTCTTTTTTAGGTCATTCTTTAAAGGTTGTTCATGCAGCACCTTTTATATATGAAATACAGCTCAATGCAACAACAGTAAGAATGAAACATGGCATGGTTACAGAATTAAAATATTTAAGCATACTAATCAAGACATAGCTCAGTTATGGTTAGGTAAAGGATTAACAATTGCATTTTCATTGAGTCTTCTGCATTAAATCATGCATACTGTATGCCCAAGTAACATATTTGTGCTATATGACCTAGGGCTGTAGCTTTCGGATATTTTAGTATTCGAGTATTCTACCAAAAATTTAATCGATTAATCGAGTAATCGGATAAAATGTACTTTTGCGTAATTAAACAGCAATGTAAAATATATAGCGTAAGAGAAACAAAGAGTAATATTTTAAAATTGATATGTATTTTTTAAATGCATACAGCATTTTATCAAAAATAAACATTGACATTATCCACATTACAAGGAATGGCTTAAAGTTGACTGAGATGAATTAAATGCATTACTGTGTCATACATTCTTATTTTAAAGCCTTTTCTCAGATGAAAAAACAAACAAAAAAAGGTATTTCAAATAAGTATCAAAAAAACTAAGGCACACATTAAAATAAATTTTAATATAATTGTATCGCTCCCTTCCATTTTGCACCCCGCAACAGAACGCTCCCTCAAATCAATACACAGCTAATACCCCTATCTCACCTACGCGGTTTCGCGCGGTGGCCATACAGTAAATATGGTTCATCATGATTCACCGCGAGTTTTGGTGCTGTGATTACTGTACGTTTCCATCTTTCCGCGTGAAAAATTAAACATGTTTCATTTTTTAGCGGTCCTCGCGGAAGCTTGTGGACCTTGCAGAGTCAAACCACATAGCTGAGATAGGGGTATAACTGTTTGCGTCTTCTTCCGCTTTGTTGGTGACATAAGCGCTTCTTCTTCGTCTGTGTTTCCCGGCGGTTTGCATCTGGAAGCGCGCTGTGTCACGTCAAACAAATAATTGCGCAAAAACATGACACAAGCTTTTAAAATGAATTAAAAGAAGCTTCGAGGCAGAATATTTTGCCTCGATCATTTTTTGTAATCGAATTACTCGAGGAATCGTTTCAGCACTAATATGACCAATCAGATACAGTTTTACAGCACTGCGTTTTGGAAATAGTGCTCACTATACTGTAGAACTAAAGGTCCAGTGCGTGGTGCTGGATCTGATCCTACTCTATAATATCTATAATCCAAAGTTTACCCCTAAGACATGACCCCTAACCCAGACAACGTGCTAAAACACACTTATCCAGCCGGAAAAACACTCGGTTGTGTCCACCACCTGGTCAGATTCAACCTCTTAGAATTTTTTGTCAAGTTTTGTCAATTTTCTGTGTTGCGCTTGACAATAAAGTCCTGTGCAAAAGTCTTGAGCCATCCCTCATTTCTTCATATTAAATTAAATGATGTAGGTTGAATTAAACAGATGTTTTACTGTGACATGCTGCAAAGTGCCTAAAGATGCAATAAAAAAATTTCTTGTTTTTTTTTTTTCAAACAAACCTCTGCAGCAACCTCATTTCCACTCTCATCAGTTCCAGCCACTCAGCGTTCACGTATACAGTACTAATGATCATCTGTCATCATCTGCTCCTGTTTCTCACCAGTTCATGATTGTTTTTGAATGATAAATAGGTGACTGTGTGGCTTAACAAAAAACACTTCCCGGAAACTGCTCAGGGACGGGAATCGGACCGAAAATTAGAGTTGCCAAAAATGAGAGCCAAAAAAGTATTTCAGGAAACCTGCAGAACTATTCCTCAAGACTACATCAAAATACAAGACTGTCTGGCTCTGTAAAAGCGAAATATGAAGATATCACAGGTGGCGCAGGACTTTTGCACAGTTACAGTGGTTTTCAATAGGATTTAAGGAAAGTATACTGTAGTAATATATTGGTTCACTATGAGTATAATTACTGTTATACTATTTGCCACATCTGTACAGTTTTGTTACAGAACTGTACTATTAATTATGATTTTATTCATCAGGAGCCTAAGGCTAATAATGCTGAATTTATTTATTTATGTATTTATTTACTTGGCACCTTTCATATATTTTAACATACGGCTCATTGCAGCTTTTCATGACCCAATTCACAATAGGCATTATTTATAATTCACCAGAAATGTTTATATGTGCATAAATGAATGTTTTGATGAATGAATTGGTAAGCGATTTTTGAGAACTTCATACACACATATTATAAAAAACACGTTTATTTTAAAAGTCGACAAAACATTAGACAGATTATATAACATTATATAACATTAGACATTACAGATTATATTTTTTAGTGCAATATGTAAAATGTTTGCTTCTATTTATTGTATTTTCTTTAACCCCCCCCCATGCAACTGTATGACCAAGACAAAGCAATTTCCCTCTGGGATTAATAAAGTTCTTTGAATCTTGAATCTTGAATCTTGAATCTAGACTTTATAGCCCATACCAGAATATTCATTTATAGTCAAAATTCACAGATTTTGATTGTCTTTCTTTCATCTCACTCTAACTGCAGGCGGAAGTATGGATGAAACCCCCTGCGACCCATCTGTGGGCCAGGACTCGTCAACGTTCTCTACTATTATATTTTTGATAACTAATAAAACTAATGACATATTTTCACATCATACTTTTATCCATGTATATCTTTAGATCATATCTGTTTTTTCTCTGATAAAAACTCTGCGTATGCGGTTACCATAGAAACAATGACGTTTCAGAGTAAACACAGTGGTATAAATATAAGATTTGTGTTGTAGTTGGAAGTCTAAACTACTGGTATAGAAAATGACTCAACACAGTCTGACCAATCAGATTCAAGATTTCAGCAGCAATTTTTTGGTATAAATAAGTAGAAATATAAACACACAAAAATATACTGTATAATGATTAACAAAGGAATCAATTAAAATACTTCTAAAATAAAATAAAAACTTATAACTGCCAGATTTTGCTATAATATTTTTTTTCTTGGGCTTTGTTCCTTTTATCCTAGTGGTCACCACATCAGATCATTTGATCCACAAAATCTGGCACAGGGTTTACCCCGGATGCATTCACTGTCACAACCCTCCATTATCTAACCGGGCTTGGGACCAACAGTGCATGCAGTGGCTGAGTTATATGGGGTGTAGGGTTAATAGTCTTGCCCAAGGACCCAACAGTGGCAACCCAACGGTGACTGAGCTGCCACTGCCCAATCAAATTTTGCTGTAATAATGAAGAAGAAAAAAAAAAGCTTTGTGCTGCTTTGAAGTGATCACAGTGGAAACCTGTCGACTGATGTTTTTTTTTTTTTTTTTTACTTTTTATTGGAAATTCAATTATGAAAACAAAGAAATGCAATGCTTCAAATAATAATAAAAAATAAATTAATAAATTTTAAAAAACCACACAGTGTTACACAAATGGCTTCAATTTACATAACACTACTGTAATCACATTGTTGATTCTTTAAGAAAGTTTGACTGATGTTTTTGATTAGAAATAAATAGTTAAAAAAATAGGGTTAAAAAAACAAGTAAAAGTTTTTTTTCTATATAATAATATTAATAATAATGTCTCATATATTAAAGTATTATTTTATTCTTATTTACTTTTAGAATTATGCTATTATTATTATTATTAATATTAGTAGTAGTAGTGTTAGCACTGTTGCCTTGAACCCCCAGGGTCTGGGTTCGACTCCCGCCTTGGGGTCTGTGTGCATGTAGTTTGCATGTTCCCCTCATGCTTGGTGGTTTTCCACCGGGTACTCCAGTTTCCTCCCGTAGTCCAAAGATTAGGTTAATTGTGATTCCCAAATTGCCCGTAGTGTGTGAATGTGCATGTATAGTAAATGTCGACCGGAGATCCTACCACGGTCGTAAAAATAGGAATAAATACAACGGTAATCACCTTCGGCCTCCGAAGTCCCTAGGTACAGTATACTAGAGAGGTTCCCTAGATTGATGGATGGAGTAGTAGTAGTATTATTATTGTTATTTTTGTTGTTGTAAATGCATGCTTCAAATTCACGACTTAAGGAAGGAACTACTTCTCACCTTTGCTGTTTCCATCAGGACCCCTCAGCACGGTGCACTCTTCAATCACTCCATAAGGCTCGAAAAGGCGGTACACATCTTCCTCCGTCTGCTGCTTGTTCAACATGCCAACAAACAGCTTCCTGTCCTCTGAAAAACAACACAGCGGAAAAAAAAGAAAAAAAAAAGTCTGTTATGAATTCTGTCATGTCACTTGTGCCTTCTGGTCATATATTACAGTACCGTACATTTCTTTATTTAGCTCGCCAAGCATCCAGCTATTCGAGGACTGGACAGGCAAGTGCTGAAGATGCAAGAGACCAGAAGCAAGTGCAGAGTAGTTGTAGGAGGAACAAAGGGAGCGAGAACTAAGACTAGCCCACAGGATGTCAACTAACACTGGTCAGAAAGCGAGGCCTCATTCGCCTCCACACTGGAACATCAGCGATAATAGTAATAATGAAGCACTGTGAGTACCTGACTCAGAAATCTGTGCCTATTAACACACACGAGCTCCATCTCACAGTACTCCTGTTCCAATTAAAGCTCCTCAGTGTGCTGTCATGACTCATGTTCACACTTATTTCTTATTTTCCTGAATTTCCCACCACTTAAAGCCGGATTTTGCAAATGTGAGTCTCTAGTCATTAATACATGATTGTAAGACAAGAACAGTAAGGTAGACTTTAATAGACTTCACTTTAAAAAAGACTGAACTTCTCCGTTATACGGTACATGCACGTACACACACTGAACACTTCACAGGAACATCTGTACTTTTGAATATTTATGCAATTATACAATCAGCAAATCATGTCGCAGCAACACAATGCACAAAATCATGCAGATACACAGGTGAAGAGCTTTAGTTAAACATCAAAAAAAGAAAGAAAGAATTCTGATCTCGGTGATCGTGGCATGGTGATCACTGGCTGGTTTGAGTAAGATGTTTGATCACATCTGTTTTTACACAGAATGATATGAAAAAGGATCCAGTAAGCATCAGTTATGAAGGCAGTTCTCAGGAGAGAACTGTCTAGGCTACAGTCTAGGCTTGGTTTCTAGACTGTAGGTCAAATCACTGCTGTTTAAACCATGATGAGCAGAAAAGCATCTCAGAATGCAGAGCTTCAATGCAAACAGACTACAACATCAGAAGGCCATTTCTATTAGATGTTCCAAGAACAAGGGCCTGATGCCCCAACGGACACCGGATCACCCAAACAGGACATCTGACAGGAAAATCTGATGAATATTGATTTTTGCTCCTGAATGATTGGCGAATTGTATAAATAAGCCGTGGTAAAGTGGTACAAACTACTACATCATTGCAATTTCATATGCTTTCGTTATATAAATGTGTGTTCAAAGAAAATGTCTTGAGGTGAATTGAGCTACATGACACACATCTGATAAGTAACACTAGGCATGCTTTCTTCACTTGCCAGTTTTGACACAAGTAATGTTGTATCTCCAAAACAGTAGATGGCAGTATGCACCTACTTGGTCAATAAACACATAGAAGAAGACGAGTACAACGACGGCAACTTTTGTGCTATTTCTAACATTATTAAAATTTTGAAAAAAATGTCAAAAAAGCTGCTTTCCAACTTTGGCGCGTGCTGCGTACATACAGTGCCAGTCAAAAGTCTGGACACACCTTCTAACGCCATCTTCCACAATGCTGAAGGCATCCAAAATATACCATAATAATATACCATAAGGATTGATTGTCTTTGTTTTGAAATGAATGATGTAATTCCCCGTGTTATTTAAATCCCCAGTATCGTCCTAGAACGTAGATAATAAAAACACTACAGAAAGACATTTCAGATATTGGAGGCAACAGATGATGTCGGGTTCTAATCAGCAGTTCACTACCATGTTTAGATACATCTGATTGAACCAAGCTCAAGTACACTATTTGAAGCCTGAAACCACATTTGGACTACTTGATCCATGCCCGGGCACGGTTACACGGAGTGTTCACACTGTGCAAACCTACCGCACTGTGGGGTGAAACGGACTCCACACACCGTGCACCCTAAAATCCGGTTGTTCCACCCCGTCTCCATAAACAAATGCGCATTGCAGTGACATAACATAGTATCATGACTTTATCTGTGCTGGCTGTCCTAGCCTCCAGTCCTTTAGACCCCCTGCCCTGCACACAGCTTGATGTTTTCCCTACTGTAGACGCTACATGATCAGCTTATTATTAAGCCCTTTAATGAGTTGTGCCAGGTGTGTTGAGAGTAGGTGAAAAAATGCAAACTGTGCAGAGCAGGGGGTTCCCAGGGCTGGAGTTAAGAAGCCCTTGTTAGCAACATTAGATTAGCAACTTCAGTGTAAAATTACAGACGGAAACTCCAGAGACCGAAGATGATTTAGTTCGTCAATAAAGTCTGCCGTTTGAAGTTGGTTAAGTAGTACGGAAGAGGATGCATAAAAAAAAAAACAAGTTCAAATTCAAGAGGCTAAGTATAATGGATGCCATGAATTCAAGCTGCCGCTGAGACAAAAAGGACAGCTGGACGATTTGATAGCTGGATTTGCAGAATAGAACAGATTGGCCAGCAATGCACCGTATCAACAGAAGCTAAGCCATCATTCCTACCAAACAAGAGCATGGCAAATTGCATCCTCACTATATTCCAGTCAAGAATTGCCTTTTTGAATCTGTTTTTTTTTTCTCCACCACCTCTTCCAACCCTCCCAGTCCAAGAGTGAAGCAAAAGTCGGAAATTTGGTGCGAGGTGTCATACTATTGGGGCTGGTAGAGCAAGGAGATAGATTGCGCCAGGGGCTTGAGACCAGAGGAAGCGTGCCATACTGGTGACAGAGAGATGCAGGGAGGAGGGACTGCTGGCGGGAGGTAAAAGAGCGAGAGAAAGCTCTAATCTTGGTAGAAAGCACATGGCGCAGGCCACCTGCCAAATCAATCAGAGCTGACCCACAATAGCTACTCCACACAAACACCCCATTCTGGTCGAAAACTGTGTGTGTGTGAGAGAGAGAGAGAGAGACAGGCTAAAGGAAATGTTGATATGTTTTCCAGAGCAGGTTTGAATAAACCTCTTATTATTCCCCTTTCATGTACCCAGTGTGTGTGTCATGGCGAATTAGTGCAACCACTGTGAGTGAAAGAACTGGCATCCCATTAGTAAGGAGATGCTGATTAGAGACTGTTTTTGTGACAGAGCAGCGCGAGCTTTTGTGTGTTGAGAATTAGCCCTCTATTAAAGCACCGTTTTTAAAAGACATATTGTAGACATTACACCATACAGCTTTTACAGGGTTAAAATGAAACCAGAATAATTCTGATTGGTCAGAAATGTTTGATTCACGTAGCTTTGACATTATTTCAAAACATGCAGGACAAATCACTCAGCCAGAACTCAGACAGTTATTAAGAACGTTTAATGCTTAAGAGATTCCGTAGACATATGATACTCTTTTGAGTTGACTTACCCACGTATTAATGCATTTATTAGAATATCTAATCTTTTTTTATTGTAGATAAACATTCTTAGACATTCTTAGAAATACTATATTTTAAACTCAAATCATATCATATGACCAAGTTTGACCCCAAAACATCACCAGGTGTGCTGAACGGAAGGTTTTGTTAAGCTACTCTCAAGAGGAACTATTGTTACAAGAATACATGAACTGTATGACACTGAAAAGTCTGCAGAAGTGAGGCAGTTGGCAGAAGCTACTTTTATTGCACTTACTAGACACCACTTAACATTGGTAAGTAATCATCACTAGCTTGGAGTTGGCCACTGCACTCATTCACTCTGGGCGCTTTAAAAACAGAAGAAAGACATTTTGCACGAGCCATTTTCTCAAATATGAAAAGGAGATGGTCACCACTATAGGAACAGACAAGGCTAACTATATAATTGCTGCTGCAAGGAGTCTGCCATTCGAGAAATTTTAATTTAACATTTGTTCAATGTTAAACTTTGAGATATTACAATTTATTTCAATATTGCATGTTTATAATACATGTAAATCTGAGTATTTTCAAATTGTGATTAGTCACAGACCATTACTGTGAATACTCACTCACTCACTTATCGTCTATACCGCTTTGTCCTGTATTCAGGGGATCTGGAGCCTATCCCAGGAGGCTTGGGGCACGAGTGGGGTACACCATGGACAGGGTGCCAATCCATCGCAAGGCACACACACACTCAATCACACTATGGCCAATTTGGGAACGCCAATTAGCCTAATCTGCAGGTCTAACTCTGGAAGGAAACCCAGAGGAAACCCACCAAACCCGGGGAGAATGTGCAAACTCCATGCACACAGAGACGGGAATCATCGAACCCGGACCCAGGAGGTGCAAGGCGACTGTGATTAACTAGATTAAATTTTTTAATTGATTGACAGCATTACACACACACACACCAATACACACTGCCTGGTCATAAAAAAAAGTCTGGAATGAAATACTGGAATTGATTTAAAGAACTGTCTTTCCCATTATTAAAACCTGAAAGGACGGTGCTGAACCGTTAACCTAGTTAAAGAAATGTGGTCATAAATAAAATCATGAAGGGAGGTCACTTAAATGCTTGGTGAAAATGCATCATAAAAAAAAAAAAATTGACAGTAGAAATTGGAATTGATATTTAAAAGTGACAAACTATTTCCACATGGGACTAAACAGCTGTGTGGTCATAAAACAAACAAAAAAGAAGAAAAAAAAAAACACTTGTTAGTGAGACTAATCAGAAAGACTTCAGTTTGTAAAGTAGTGAGCATAAAGATGGACTTTAAAGCATTAGAAACATCGTCATGTGATCTGATGAGCTCAGACGGACCCTGTTCCAGAGTGATGTGAATTAGGGATGCACCGATACCACTTTTTTGGAAAACAAGTACGAGTACTTGGATTTCAGTACTCGCCGATACCGATACCGAGTACTTAATAAAAACATGATTTAAATTTACAGAAACAGACGCGGAATT
>JAQMYI010000018.1:15037624-15048187 GCA_030014275.1 Clariallabes melas
ATGTAGAAAATAAATCACTAAACAAAAACAAAGAAATTTGCAAGTGACCCCAAACTTTTGAACGGTAGTGTATATTTACTGAATTTTCACATATTTGCACTTTGTTATTAATGTTTCAACTTTCACTTTTTCTCCACTACATTTGCTCAATAAAGTGTGTACTTTTACTCTTTATCCCCTCAGCATCTTTGTTACTCGTCCATCTTGGTTACGTAATGACCGTCTGTTGCTCACCCTACATTTTTAATTTCTAAGAAGGTTAAGTTATGCTGTAGGGCCTTGCTTTTGGTGCTATTACAGTACATCTAAGTATGAAAAAGCTGCACCCTTAAACTATGTTTTTATAAAAAGCAGCTGGACTTAACCCGCAGTCCACCGGATGACATTCCCTGTCAAAAACTCCACATCCAACCTGAAAAAGTGTATCGAGGTCAGTTAAATTAATATTGATTTAGTGGAACATCAGGGTTATTTAACCTTAGTTAGTTAGTTCTTATCATAAGCCAGTTCAGATATCTGGAGAACCTGATGGATAGGCCGACATCAGCGATGTCTACATGCGGATATAGTGGCCTACATGCGGATATAGTGTCTCCTGTACAAGCCTCTAGAGGCAGTGTTATGACACAGGGTTGCTTCTGTTGCTCAAAATGATAGACTGAATGTAAACTACTCATTTAAACATTACTATTATTGTTTTTTTTTTTTTTGCGTCTGTTAATTTGATGTTAAAAACTGAACCCTGTTACTTATTTAACAGCAGCATAAAGCTATTGTAAGCCAAGTGTGACTTTTTTTAGATTTAAAGTTATAAATAAAAACTTTTCATGTTCTAGTGGAAGGACTACAATAACACATCAATCATGAAGCCACAGAAAAAGCTGAAAGATAGAAAAATATCCCATTTTTGCAAGTCTAACGAGGATTGTTAAATACACCTAATAATTAAACGGTGCTTATGAGTCGCACCTCAACTCGGAGCATCTTCCCGCACCCACGCGAGTAGGAGTATAACACAGCATCAGGCGGCCATTATTTTTGGCTGTTTTAATAGACAGAGGCTGTTATGGCGAAATAATTAAACTCATTACGTGGCTGTTTTCTGTAATTTCCTCTAACCTCTTTCTCTCAATCCCTCCCGAATCTCCAGTCTAGAGGCAGAAGGGGCAGCCTGGGCGCGAGCCGAGTCTATCATTATTTCTAATTACAGGCTCTCTCTTTCTGTGTTACCCTCTTTTAAACTGCAAATATCATTTCATCTGTGGGCTATTAAAACTGACGCGCAGACAGATGCGCTGTCTGACGCTGCTCTCGGACGGCCTCTGATGAATCGGATAAAGCCGAGACGTTACAGAGGGAAGGATGGGTTTGCAGCAGCCTTGTTTACACACAGGCACACACACACACAAGCGCAGTCCCTAGATGAATGCTTCTCTGGCCCGAGCTCTCCGGAAGCATCAAAGCAGAACAAATGTTGGCTAATTATATCCAAAATAATATGAATGCACTCCGTGACCATGAAAAATCCTCTTTTGCTCCACTCAGCAGGACACCGCGTACGCATCACACTCCGCTCTCATGCGCACACAAAGGAGATGATTCCCCGTGACATGTATGTCAGGAATTAAACATGTAGTTACATCAAGAAGCTGCTTGATCATGTTAATATCGGCGCTAACGACGTCGGCCATCTGTCATGCACGACGCAACCTCACCCACCGATCCGGCACGGTCCGCGCACAAATCACGAGCATCATCATCATCATCGTAAGTCTCGCATTCAGATCGGACCGGACTCTGGTTACATCTCAACCACGAGAGCGCATCCGTCACTAAAATGAAATCAGATAGCTGAATCTGAAATAGCCTCTCTCTTTCCATAAAGAGCCTGGCTGATGAATAGTTGTCTAGCGCATCAAGATGATGCAATCACCGCGAAATCCATCGTTTTATTTACTCGCGGACCTGAGACTGGAGTGATTCCGCTCTAAAACGCTGTCAGCGCTTTTTCTCTCCGAGTGCCTGCGCATGTGTGCGTCTCCTTTTTTCCGGGTGCTATCGTCGTTGTTGATGTGTTGTTGATGTGTTGCTCCAGTTTATGACCTATTTTCATGAACACGATCAATGCATGAAACATACAACAACAAGGCCTACAACATTCATACCAGCGTATCAATATGGTTTGAGACGTTGTTGAAAGGCAACAGTCTTGCTACCCATTCATTGCACATCTTACCACTCGCGCATGAATCTGTTCAGCCAATCACGTGGCATCAAGAGTCATGCAGATACAGGTCAAGAGCTTCAGGTCAGGTTTATTTCAGGTGTTCATGCTGTCTAACTCCTCGTCTCCATGACACCACGTTGAGTAATTGATATGTGTTACATTAACAGCTTGACTTCAAGTAAGAAAAATCCCATTTTAGCGCTTTTTTTTTTTTTTAATGCTGTGCACTGACAGCTGTTTGTGCTCATCATGTAATGAAACCATAAACTACTAAATTGAGGTCATGAAATTGTAATGAGCGTAGGCGGGGAGGTGGGCTATTTTACAGTAACACGCATTTAGTTTAAATTGTTGAAATAATAAAAATAAGTAATCAGTTAATCCGAGGCACTCTTCTATAAAGACAACATGTCCTCAGTCTGAAGGACAAGCCGCCCGAACGGTCGTCTGCTACACTCATATCACGAAGTGCGTTCAAATCAAACCGGGATTTTTGTCTGCGCAGAATAAAACAGTTACGAGAGTAAAAACTAGCTTTATTTCTCTATATAATCCTCTGCTACATTAATGCACTCATCTAAGTGATTCACTAGTGCTTGGACGGCATCAAGGTAGAACGTTTTCTCAGTACGCAAAGCCATGATCAGACTGGCTAATACACACTGGCCTCCCAGGAACTCCTGGGAGCATTGGGCTCCGAGCCACCTCAGCCGGGATCGCCATTCTTTAAAACGTTTGCATTCGAATGGTTTACTGCAGCTGAGTCTCATCACTGTAATGTCGTTAAAGTCTTCTGTATGTTAATCAATTTTACGCCTATGGAAAATTCCAGTTTTCCCATCGTAATTTAATTCAAAATTATATGCATAAACAACTTGGTTCTCAAGATAAACAATGCCTCGGTAATTTCACAAGATGTCCTCCATTCATTTAAAAAAGTAAATAAATTATTGTAGCTTATTGTAGTTTAAAGAGCTGGATATTAACTCTGTCATATGTATGTACTGTACAGTGCTGTGCATACAGTAAGTCTTTAACACCTTGTGTTTTTTATTACAATCTTCGATATAGTTTTTCTTTTCATTTAAGACTTTTTTTGATTATTAAGTCAGTACAAATCTTTTTTTGCTTTTCAAATATCAGTATTCCACCACAAACTTTTACAAAAGTTACAAAAATATATATTTGTATGCCAGAAAAGAAAGCAGCATATTACTGTACATTCTAAAAAGCATGAAAAGGAAGCTGTGGGATTTTGCATGCAAAAAAAGAAGCAGGTGCAACAGTCAAAGCCCTCAGTAGAACCGTGGGTGGTTCTGCAGGATGCTGAGTAAAACTTAGTAGCTAATTTCCTTATAAAACTGCACAAATTGTACCCGGCATTGAAGGCTCCTCATAGCGATGTCACACCACATACTGACTTTGTTTCATAAATTACTATTTATACAGTATGTGTCATGTATGAATTGGTGCTAAATTACAAAGTAGTCTTTTTCAACGTGTATTTTTTATTATTTTTTTCAAAAGTAGCAGTGGATCTGCCACTGTAGTCTCCTGTGGGCGCTGTCGCCGTGGAGCAGGTATACACCCTGAAGCATACACCATACACACTCTTTCACACACCTATGGGCAATTTAGAGTTATGAATTCAGCCTACCAGCATATTTTTGTGGGGTGACAAAAATCGAACCATCCAGAATCTCTACACTCGCTCAGGATCGCTGCAGGAACCCTGGAGCTGTAGGTTGACAATGCGTTCTTCAAATTTCTTCTGCGATTTAATAGTGTTTGTGACACTGAGCGGTATTCAAACGTTTGTATTTAGTCATGTCTCCATCATTCCTTTCAACCTCATTTTAATACAAGGCATCACATAACATGAAAAGGTACCGTAATATGAAGCCTTTTGTTTGTTTTTTTTTGTCTTCAGACCCCGAAGCAGTCACTCTGGCACAGACGAATTTACGTTTGATGAATATACTGCTTTATAATCCACATTTACCCCATGCAAGTCCCATCCGAGGAGGCAGACGTTCGATTGGCATCATTATGGCGGAGGCGGGGCCGCAGTCACCACTCGCAAACCTTTTACTAAGCGTTTCTATGACAACAATGCATTAGGCCCTTGATCACCCGATCATATTTAATTTTGGGCCTCGTTACCATGATGCTAAACATATTTTTTTCTCCTTCTGCCGTGCTCATCCACATCAATTTGTAAATGAAAGCGGTAAGGAACAAAAGGAAGAATTTTAAAAGAAGTGGTGATGAGAGAGAGAGAGAGAGAGAGAGAAAGGCGAGGGACGTGCTAATGAGGGTTTCTAACGCTCTTTCTGGCCTGATGGGCTTGATCCCTAATGGGAAGCAAATTGAAAATCTGAGGTCTCATTGGACTTGGAGTAAACCTCATACACCACACACAGAGATGCAAATACTCGACTATTTCCAGCACATACAAACATCCTTCTTCAATCAGTGCCTTATTAAAGACAAGCCACAATCTTGTTAGAAATTCTAATTAAAATCAATTGAAGTTTTTTTTTTTTTTAATATATATATATACCGGCCATTTACCATCCTTGATAATCAAAGACGCACTTACAAAAACTGATATTGAGTTGCCACTAGTGCAGGTTTAAACCTACAAGACAAAGACTGAAATCCCAGGACAGACAATACTTGTGGACGCGTTACAGTATGCGATGGTAAAAGTGCTACATTTCACAAGAGAGCTACAGTACAGTACCACGTGCCCATAATAATCGTGATGTTTTCTTCCTTCGCTTCATATTTATAAGAACTTGAAGATGTGACAAAAATACATTTTGATTTCATGCTTCAGCAGCAATGAAGGACACGGTACCATCTGCCCCTTTAACTGTAAGCACGGAGAGAAGAAACGCAATGGTTTACGACTGTATTTTACCTCTGATCATGGTTTCTGGTTCTATTTAATTGCTACAGTTATACCAAGGCGTTGTGGAATCAAAAATTGGGGATTTATTCTAATTAAAAGCATGGGTCTGCCAGTACGTTAAGTTATGTGTTAATATTAATGTACTCTTTCTAATACAGTGGTACCTCGGTATATGAATTGAATGAGTTCCGGAGGCGAGTTCTTATGGCAAAAATTCGTATTGTGAAACGCATTTTCCCATAGGAAGTCATGTAAATGCAGATAATTTGTTCCAGCCACCCATAAATATTACCAATATTACCAATTTCCAAAACTATAATTATATTCTTTCACATAAAACAATCAATTTAGACAATTTAAACAATCAATATTTAGAAATGACATGTAAATGAAGTCAAAATAAACCTCACTTAACCTTAATTTATGATTCTTCTTGGCACCGGCTGCTTTAAAAACGAAACTGAAAGTGGCTCCCTTTTCTTCTTGCTACCATCCCTGGGACCCCTGATGCTTCACTAAATCTTACAAAAAAAAAACACAAAAAATGATTTAAACTTGCTTCGCTTGGCTTTCCACTGACGCCAGCAAGTTTTGAACGGCTCCCGGACGTACTGTACGCGCAACTGGTGTTCGTTTGTACGCCGAAAATGCTTTGTATGCTGAGGCAAATTTGTGAGGCCGGGGCGTTCATATGCCGAGGTACCAATGTATAGTTATTGTTTTAATAGTAACAGCTCATTCAATGACAGATTACCCACATAAGCTAAGCCCAATATTACATTAAAAACAGTGTTATTAAAAAAAAATATATTGAAATAAACCGCACATATAATCAATAATAATGTGGGGTTTTCAGAAGGTAGATATTTATTTTTACAGTACATTTATGGAAAAGTCTCCAGTGTCAGCTCTTTGTAACGTCTATACATTTTGCAGAAGGTATGTTTGTGATTCAACGTTTCTTATTAACAGGACATGCTGGATTTTTGTCATATAAACTTTCATGTTGTTTTTTTGCTTGAGCACATCGACGACAAGTTCCATTTATTCTGTGGCAGTGGTGGTTTTAATGCGTTCAGGTTGTTATCCCGATGCATTGCCTTCCTCCTGGCTATGGGACGGCCAATGGGAGAGTAACCTGTATGGGCATAGGGTTAAGGGCCTGGCCCAAGGTCCCAACAGTGGCAACCCGGTGGTGGCGGCGCTGACCCCTGACCCTCTTGATCCAACATGTCAACCATCTGAGCCACCGCTGCCCTTTATTAACTCTATTAGAGAGAAAAAAAAGATGCTGGCAAGGGAACAACTATTTATATATGCTATTATGTAAGCCATAACAGAAGCTAACTTCTCTTATAGTCATCTAAAGTTCTTTAATAAATTCAAATTTGTAATCTTTAATCTCAAAGTCAGGTTGTTCAGGGTGCTGACATAATTAATTGTGAACACTTTTACTGAGGAAAGAAAATCAGCTAATGGTGTCTTATATCAATGTGTAATAAATAAAACAAGACAATATGTGCTTTTCCTAGTGAAAAGGTTGTTACCACCACAAAAGATTATTTTCTTATAATAGCACATGCCAAAGTGTGTTATTCTTCTTTTACAAGAGCAAATTGCAAAAGATAAATTACATCGAATAACAACATGTCACTGTTATGCTATAGCAGTTTCTTTATGGACTCCCTTCAATAAATCTTAGATAAACACATTTTGAAAGCTTTATTTAGTCAAAAAACAACAGTACTGTGCACGTCACTCATTTCTTCATTTTACCTCGAATTCATTTTAATTAAGTTCTACTGATTACATTAAAGAAATAAGAACAAATGTTTGATTGCGACAGGCTGAAAAGTGCCTATAGATATCATAAAAAAATATGATTGTTTATGTAACAACCTCAGCAGCAACCTCATTTTCCCTCTCGTCTATTGCAATCACCAGTATAATAATCACCGGCCTGATCATCTGTCATCATCTGCACCTGTTTCTCACTGGTTCAGTTAGATGTTTTTTATGCTTGAATGATTCTTGGGTAGCTTAATCAACTGCTCAGGTACAGGGACCAGACTGAAAACGAGAGCCAGAACAAAGAGCAAAGGAAAAAAAAGGCTTTCAGAATGACTAGAGAACTATTCTCTATTACTGTATGTCTGTCTCTTTGGAAACCAAATATGAAAATATGAGGGGAGCTCAAGACTTTCGCACAATACTGTATATGGATTACGAGCATCCGCAACACAAGTCTCAATAGACTCGACAACATATTAGAACGAGCCCATGAATACAGACTTGTGATTTGTCTTGAAGCCCGAACTACTCTCTAGCGGACCATACGAAAAAACTGGATGCCCTTCCTGACGCAACCCTCCCATTGGGACCGGCACTGCATCCAGTGGCCGGGGTTTGGGCGGGAATCGAACCCAGGCCTTTCGCATGGCAGGTTAGAAACCTACAACTGAACCACCGATGCTTTGGATCCATTCTTAGTAATTAATGTCATTTCCTTATTTAGAATGTGATTTGAACATTTGCAATTGCACATAAATTAAATATAACTAAGGAACAATGATTTATTTGCTCACGTGGAGGATGAATACAGGATTAAGGCCAACCCCAAAATGATGGTACAGAGAGCTACAATATTCGCTAGTTGTTAAAAAAGAAATGCTATAAAATTCTGGATTGCAGTACTGAGTAAAAGAATTGATTGATTTTAGCCATGGTCATGCAGCATTTAAAAGTATAGTGATATTAAAAAGTCAGAAAGGGGAGAACTCCAGTGAGTGATAGAGATGAAAGATGGAAGAACAAGAACGAGAAACGCCACGTCGGAGTTAATTGTAAAGCGAAACTCCAGCCTCATTTACATCAGCTGAGCTGGCGAGATAATTAAGGCCGCGCTACGTGCACCATGTGAATACGCTCTTTCTTTTCCCTCCTTTCTCTTTCCGCGGACACGCTCTCGAGCTCGGGGAGCAAGGTCTCTCCTTTTGTTCCTCCCAATGAGAGCTTTCCTGTAGCGCGTCTCTCCTTTATTTAAGCAGCACGGCCCATCAGGGACCAGCGAACGTCGTGTTTAATGCGCACATCTAATCTTAGATTCACAGTATTCCTTATGAAAACCCTCTCACCGCACACAGAACGTGCAAATTGAACAGCGGCGTCCGTTTTCACACGGCCGTGACTCACGGAGTGCTGTAGGACTGTTTTTCTAAAGGTTTTTTTTTTTTTTCTTTTGGGATGAAAGCATATAGAAATCCAATAGAAACTTTTCATTATATAGTCGAGGCATTCTACGGTTATTTATTCCAAATTCAATATTCAATATTTTTCAAACCCACACCAAGTGCTCATAGTATTTTTTTTTTTCTTTCCGTTCTTTCAGGTTCAGGTATGAGTAATGCTACATGGATATGTACGGTTTCAGAGCAGTGACCTATATTTACAACGAGCTGCGAGGCGTAATCGGAGTGAATAATTCAGGGAACGTTTCGCAGATGCCAAATACAGCATGGCTGAATGCTGGATATTTCAGTCATGCTTCAGGCCCCGTTCCAAACCGAGCCTTAGTCTCCTGTGGCGAGCTGGGGATTGATCAAAGACGTCAACAAAAATGAGTTAATACGAACAATGGCTGGAAAACACTTTGTACGCTTGGGATGATGCAAAATATATTTTTTTTCCTGGTTGATTAAAGACATATTTGAGGTGAGATTATGTAAAATACAAGAGGAAAAAAGTGAAACGGAAAAACACAATTATTAATGGCATACTCACTCACTCATCTCATCGTGTGTACCGCTTTAACCTGTATACAGGGTCGCAGGGGGCTTGGAGCCTATCCCAGGAGACTTAGGGCATAAGGCGAGGTACACCCTGGACAGGGTGCCAATCCATCGCCAATTAGCCTAATCTGCATGTCTTAGGACTGTGGGAGGAAACCGGAGTACCTGGCGGAAACCCACCAAGCAAACTCCAACATGCAAACTCCATGCACACAGAGACGGGAATCGAACCCGCACCCTGGAGGTGCAAGGCGACAGTGCTATCTACTACACCACAGTGCCGCCTTAATAAATTCTATTAAAATGAATCAAATAACTTAAACATTAATTTATTAATAAAAACTTTTTATTAAAAAAACTTTTGAAAATGGATAAAATGTAAAAAAAGCTGGATAGATCTTAAGACCTGAGAGAGAGACAGACAGAGAGATGGTTTAGTTCAAGGCTGAATTGTGTTTAATCAACTCAGATTACATTTGGCTCACCACATCCGCCTTCAGAGATGGAGTCACAAAGTGAGTACCCAGCATGCAACTCTGCATGTGTGTGTATGTGTATGTGGATGAGAAGGACAAATCCCCAAATCTACACCAGCACAGTCCACTCGCTCGCCCACCCGGCCTCGTCTGAATCGTTCTACTGCGTGTCGTGTGTACGTGTTGTTTTAAATCAAGCAGGAACGGCATTGTCATGCTGGATTACTAAATTGAGAAAGAAAGTGTGTATAGGGTACATAAGTGCCGACTTCAATGACAGTTCACAGGATTCATCCCGGGGAAAAGTTAATTAACCCAAAAGTCGTTCTGGCGTGTTTAGTGAGTCTATCCCTCGCTTTCATCTCGTTTCGCATTGCAGGTCCCGAGCTCGTCTTCATTAGTGCTCGGATCTCGGTTCCTTTGTGCCGAGAGTTTCTCACTGGAGTTTACTGTACTGTAGGCAGCGGTTAAGTCGCAACTTCGTTCGTGCTGTTTTCAGCTTCTAAGTATTACCAAGTCTCAGCATCTTTGTTTTTTTTTTTTAATCTGTAAATTGTGTAAGTGACGAAAAGATCTACTGATTCAAACTCTTTTCCACTGAATAAAAAAAAATGTTAGCCTTTTTGAAATGATTGTCTGACTCGAAAATGATCAGGGCCCGCATTCACAAAGCTTCTTAAGCCTCAAAGTTGCTCCTAATGATAATGATAAAATTCTTAGAAAATTCCTAGAATTATTTTTTCCTAGAAAAATTCTTAGAATTTCGCCTTAAATTTAGGACCAAATCTTAGTAAAGATAAAAATTATTCGCAAAACATCTTAGACTTAAAAACAGCTCCTAAGGTAAGAATTGTTAGGAGTAGAGAGGAGGACTTTTAAGAGGCCTAAGAGTTTCTATAGCGGAAGGAAGAAATATTCTCCAAACACTAAACTGCTTTTCTGTCCAGTTTTTCTGGTTCTTTTCTTACAGCCTAATCTAATCTAATCTAATCTAATAAAAATTTTTTTTGGATTTTTTCCCGGTTTTTCTCCCTAATTTAGTCGTGGCCAATTCCTCCCCGTCACTAGGCTACTACTTCCACTCAGCCGGGAGGGCCGAAGACTATCATGTGTTTCCTCCGAACCGCGTGACGTCAGCCGACCGCATCTTTTCGA
>JAQMYI010000018.1:15058060-15068446 GCA_030014275.1 Clariallabes melas
TGTAGAAAGAAATAAAAATCAGGAACCATCATGGAGTTAGAAAGTGACCCCAAACTTTTGAACGGTAGTGTATATTTTAAAATATATATACCTTTTTCACCAAACTCTGTGAGTAAATTAATCTCAAACCCACTCATTACACACGCTTACACCAGTCTCAAAACACTTTAGTCGGAAATCAGGTGCATTAGAAGCACCGCATGCTGCCGTTAGAAGCCGAACCAGTAATATAATAACATTGATATAATATAATAATATATTCAGTAATAACTGCTTATGCGGGTAATGCCTGTATGTTTAATGTACTCTGGGTGTAGTAATAGTCATTGGTGGTGGGATTGATTTTTACGAAACACAATGAGTAGTACTGTAGAAGAAGAAGAAGTATAGTACTGTGCAGGTAAACTGATTAGTAATCGATCAACAACTGTTTTACTCAAACCAATGATCAATTACAGTATGGAATTGTTATCGACTCCCATCACTAGTTGGCACGCCTGTCCTAAAGTCCCCGGCATGCTCTCCAGGCCCCTCACAACCCTACACGACATACACGTTACTGTGTGAATAATGGAACAGAAAGATGGCAAGCACTGGAGTAACAATTAACAGGAATGTAAAATATTGCTGCAGCACAAATTGCCCTAATTGCGATTAACATTGATTAATTTGTTAATTTGGTTTAACAATATGGCTTCCACCCTTATTATTGATTCAGCACATCTGGATTTTTTTTTCTTAAATTTTAAATAATAAGATCATTTATATAATTAGATTTTTTTTTAGATCATGTTCTGACAATTATTATATTCTGCATATAAAAAAATAAAAATAAAAACATTTGGATTTACAGTATGTGATGACCAGCAGTAAGTGGAAGAGTCTGGCACCTGGGTGCTGCGTTACACATGGCTGGCTCTGTCATTTCAGCTTCCAAACACAAGCAGCAAAATGTCATCGCTGTTCCAGGCCGTGTTTGCTCACACTGGAGCCGGCGCGGTGTCGGAAATGAAATAAGGGTTTGCAGGAGATAAATAATGCAGATGGTGCATGGCGGGAGAAAGTAACCTCCCCAAAATAACAGCTGAGACGGGACGCACGTGCACTGACACTCTTATCCACGCTGGGGTTTTGCTGAAAATGGCTTTCTTAAATTTTTTTCCTTTGTATGAACTTTACCATAATTGCTGAAGCCTGCTGGAGCCAGAACGACTACCGACCAAAACTGGCTGTTCGGGTAAATGTTCGGTGGGATGTTTATTTAGTTGTATAGTAAAATACATATAGGAAATATACTGTATATATGGCAATTATGATGTAGAAAAAGGGTTTTAGTGCTGGATTTTTTTAACTTAAGGGTTTAAGGGTCCCTTCACATAGACCACAGACATCACATGGTCGTGACTTACAGTTGAGCTAAACCCACCGTACGATAAAAATACTGTGGATCAAAAATATATTTAACATTTTATATACTTATATATAGCTTAGCCTAGGCTACATTAAATGTTCTCGTGACACTTACATTAGCTTAGACTAAACAAAGTCATCTAACACAAATCCTGTTTTATAATAAAGGGAATATATCTCATGTAAATATTAAAATTTTTGAAGGAGAGTAAAGACAAGTATATGGAGATCAGAAAGTATCAGAAAATCTTTAAATCAATGAGGTCTAAAGGAAATATCAATTTGTGTGAGGTTATTAGGTGCCATGGTGGCTTAGTGATTAGCACTGTGGCCTCACACCACCAGGGTTCAGGTTCGATTCCTGCCTCGGATCAGTGTGCATGGAGTTTGTACAGTATGTTCTCCCCAGTCCAAAGACATGCAGATTATGCTAATTGGCGTTCCCAAATTGCCCGTAGCATGTGTGTACAGTATGTGCGTGCCCTGTGATAGATTGTCATCCCATCCAGGGTGTACCATGCCTTGTGCCCTAAGTCTCCTGGAATAGGCTGCAGGCCCCTGTACGACCCTGTATAATGTATACAGGATAAGGCGGTATAGACGCTGAGTGAGAGTGGCACATCAAAAACAATGCACAATTTAGCTGGAACTATTTATTCGTTCACTCCATCTACATTCCATAGAGTAAGATAACAATTAGTCTTTCAATTAGTCACAAAGTACTTAACAGAGCAATGTCCAGTTCATTAAACATTAAGAACACTGTATGTTCACACTTTGTGAATTGTTTTTTCATCATACACCTTCAAAGAGAATAATAAAGGCCTCTATGTTGAATGCATAATAAGCATCGGCGTCCACGGACATGTGGTGAGACGTCTATTCAGTTTAGTTGGAGAAAACCCAAGAATGTCTTCGATCGTGCGAGTGGAGGCACCTGTCTGAGTCATCCTGCACAATTTTTTAGTTTTTTTTTTTTCCCCTGAACCTGAAGCTGCTATCTCTCAGCTCATTTCAGTCAAAGAAAACCCAACAAAGCCTTTACCTTTCTCTGAAATATGAATTACAGAGGAGTTGAGTAAAAGGAGAAAGAATAAAAAGGTGAACGGTGGCAGCAGCATCACTTAAGTCTTTTGTTATAGCTTTCTCAGGCTGCCTTCTTGGCATTCATCTGAATGAGACAGACACAGCTTCAGGAGCGGAGCTCGAAATGGTTCCCAAACGCACTGTAAAACCTCTCTAAAGCCTTTACCCTTCATTCCCAAGAACATTAGCAGTGCCATGATGGGTGAGTGTTTTTTTTCCAACCTGCGTTGGCCTAAAATGGGACAGAGCTCCACTTATGCCGGCCCTGAACGCTCACCGCGGCGTCGCGACTTATGGCGCGATTGGCCCATTTGCTTGGTTTGTAGATCAATAGCGAAGAGAATGAAGGTTTGTTTTATAACAGCAATAAAGTGTCAGGTAATCAGTATGGAGACACTGCTAATGACCCGAAGCCTGACTTTTTTCCGCTTGTAGGACTGCGGTTAGCCATTCATCACAAAGCGAGCCTGCTAGTGTTTCCTTCCTGGGTTCTCCCGTTCAGCTACGGCCATTTAAACAGAGTCAAAACTCAAAGGTGACCGTTAGAGCACAATGCAACGGAGCGGTCTACAAACGAGTTGGTTATACAGAACATACCATGAACCCTTCAACACAATTAAATCAATATGACTAATCCTGTTCAAATGCAAATTCAGCGTTAGCATCAGTAAATGTGTCTGCCACTTAATTTACAACCAGTGTACTTCTGGAATGAGTATAGATTCGAAAAGCAAATCATCAAGTCCGAATAGATTTAAAAATCGAGAGAGACGTCCACAAAGGGTCAGTTCGGCTTTATGCTTTCATTCGAACGAAGCAAAACCACCTGATTATGCTTGTACGTTATCTAACAACAGTACTATTTGGTAGCGGTGCCTAAAAAAAACATATTATTATATGGAAAATATTATTGCAATAAGGTGAATACAAACCGTGTACTTTGCAAGCTATGACATACATATAACATACAGCAATGCCTGGATTCATTAACAGACAGATATGGCGAGCTATAAAGGCAGCTCTTCTAAAGACGAAAACGCCAAAATGTTTGGTTTGTGTTTGGTTTGAATATTAATATTCATTCATTCATCTACTGTAGTGTATATGCTGTACAGGAGCCTATCCCAGGAGACTTTGGGCACGGGGTGGGGTACACCCTGGACGGGGTGCCAATCCATGCCTAATTAGCATGTCTTTGGACTGTGGGAGGAAACCCACCAAGCACGAGGAAAACATGCAAACGACACACACCAACCTGAGGTGGGAATCGAACCCTTGACCCTGGAGGTGCGAGGCCACAGTGCAAACCACTCCGCCACAGTGCTGCCTGAATATTAATATGCTATGGGGAAATGCACCCTGAATCTACTTACATAATAATGTATGCCAATTAGGATATTCATCTTTGTATTCATTTCATATAGATTGAATTAATTTGTACAAATACAGATACAAATAGAACAAAAAAAAGTCATTTTAAATAATAAGGTTTTTAAAAAATTCCCTTTCTAATTAGCATGAAGGTCTACATGCAGTGTGCCTGTTCCGGATTGTGATGGTGGTTTAAAACACGTTTCTTGAAAATTTCCTGGCTCCCAAGTGGTGCGACCCCCCCCCAAAAAAAAAAAAAAAAAAAAGTGTCCTACATCATCCAGAGATCGCGAGTTTGAATCCTGATGATGCCACATCCATCCATGGTTGGAAGTCCTAGGGAGCAAAATTGCCTGTGCTCTTAAGGGGGGTGGCATTCTCGCTCTCCCGTATCAATCATAGCGGCACTAGCCAATTATGGGCTTCTACAAGCTCACACAGGCCGACGGGGGCTAATAGCGCTTTCCTCTGAGTGTGTTACATTCCCCAGTTCGAAAAGAACGATGCAATCGGCTGACTTCACGTGCCTTGGAGAAAGCACATGATAGCCTTCGGTCTACCTGCTCGCGAGCTGTCACTTGATAAGAGAGAGATTTTTCACACAGATATTGAGTCAGCAGTCACTCACAAAAAGACATCACCTACAGATATAGATAGTGATACGGCGCTGGACCCCTAATTAAACTGCTGTGGGTGTGGCTTTATCGTTGTATACAAACCGCCGCAGACTCAGCAGCCACAGCAGCCACAGTGCCCTAATCATTTCTCTCCCTTTTTTCTGTAAGTGCTTTTGTTCCCTCTCTCTCTTTCACGGTTTCACTTTTCCCTTTCTGTTGATCTCTCTTTCTTGCCTTCATTTTAAAAGCAGAATCAAATAGTATAATAGAAAAAAAAAATCTGGCAGATCTGAGACTATTTTTTAAGAGAAATCGATTGCTCTTTAATTGTCTTCCTCATTGGAAATGATTGCTGTTACTCGTCCAGCTGGCCTTGGGTCAGCTGAGTCTGCTCTCTCATTTAAATGTTCAGATACACACTCATGTACAGCATCATGAGACGATTTCTACAAACAAAAATGTGATTGATTTTTTTAAGGGAAACGTCAAATATCTTGCAGGTACGTATGAATATTCAAATGCTGCAAGAATATTTAAACATTTAAATATTGAAAAAATCATTTCCGTGCAATTATACATAATAGAAGAAAACCCACTAGACAAAGGGCTTCGAACATACTGTATATCCATGATTCAAATCCACCAAGTGAATTGAGAATACTTGTTATGGATTACTATTATCTTGTAGATAAAGAGATAAATAGAAATATGTTGTTTTAAGAGACTTGTTTAACTACGGTGAGGAAAAGAGTAATCCATTAAATGTGACAATTATATATATTTGTACACCAGCAAACTAAAAATATGACATTGTAACCATGTCACTTTTCAATAATAATAATAATAATAATAATAATAATAATAATTAGGGTTTTTATAGCAAAAAGTTTTAATATTAATTTCAAATTTAGCATTTTTTAAATTTATAAATACATATATGCCAATCAATTTAAGCTGTTGACTTACATAATTATAACTGTTTTTATAATCCATTGCAATTTGGTCATTATTCCGTACAAGCATTTTTATATTCTAAAAAATGTTTTATGCGCAATACATAATTCATGGAAATGTATAATTATGTTGTAATGCAAGTGTCAATATTCATTATAATGCCATGCGTTGCGCGGCACAACATGTAAAACTAATAATTATTCAGACAAAAATATATAAAAACTAAACAACAAAAAATCATTACAAGAACAAACTGATAACGACATTTATTGCACTTTGAAAACTCAGAAGAAAAACACACTACAAAACAAATATGATTGTCTCAGAAACAGTGGCAACCTCAGGATGGCGTTGTCCTGACCTCAAATACTAAGGCAAGCTAATTATTTAAATGATTAAAGTAATTGTGGTAATTACACAGTAAACACAAACCCTGTAAGATGGCAGCGAAGGGACAATATAACTGGACCAAATCGCACACATATGCAATTAGTGTTCCATGCATGGTTAATGCAAACTTCCATCTATATTCCATAAATACATCTGTCAGCAATCCAATCGATGCTATTGTCTTTCATAAGTACAGCGACTCAGGCAGTCTGGTTTATAATGTATGAGGCATTTTGTTAATGATCAAGATGACATGCAAGGTTCAAACAGTGATGGTCCTTTCTGCTAATATCGAACGCAGACTCCTGACTGCTGAATGAGAAACGAACAGATCAATTACCGCAACCCACAAAACGCAACGCGCTCTAATGATCTACGGTTTAAAAAAACAGGAAACTTTTTAGCTCAATGAGGCTGCAACAACGGTATCATTTAGCCATATCTGCTAGTTAAACATTCAACAGTTTTTTTTCCACTTAAGCTGGAGAAAACCAATAGTAAAGACAAAAGATCTGATGGCTAGCCTAATGGCAAGTTAAAATAGTTCAGCAAAAAAAAAAAAACATGTCTGTTTGTTTGATTACTTCCTAGGGTAAGAATTTAGCCAAAAACACACAAAACAGTTAATGCTAATGCTTCTTTTTCTGACTAGCCACATTAGCATGTTGGGTGAAGTTACAAATAGAAGCTTAAGGCTAAAAATCAGATTTAAAGACAAAAAACAAACTAAATATTTCATAGCAAAATGCCAACACATTTCTCTGGCACTTGAGTGAAACCATTAAGACATGCATATTTCATACAGCACTAGTTATATTGAGACTGCAAAAATGCTGCAATGAGAGAAAATCCACCCTTCCTCGCAACAGAAGAAATAAAAAAAATAAAGAAAAATACCCCTCATTATATTCACATGTGGCTTGTTTATGTAACAGTCTTGTTAGCTTTAAAAGCATTAGATAGTTAAAAATATGATTCAGGCTAATGAATAAAGAATAACATGGAATCATAGCATCGATGCTAAGCAGTATATCCTCCTTCAGCTTAAGTCATGCCCAGTCATGCTATCATTTTAAATAGCTTTCAAGACCATAATCAAAAGCAATATAACACGAAAGGGAGTGCTGTGGTGATCGTAAGCGTCACAGCCGTGCTATATCCAGCAATACGGCATGATTTGCTCAAGTGTGATTTTGCTTTTATACAATAGTTCCAGAAACATGATGTATGATTAACAAATTATGATTTGTTTCATTATTTAACCACTTAATCATTTAAAAAAACAGCTAATCATTTTTTTTTTTTGGCTCAGCCAATGCATATCCTTCCGCGACAGCTGGAACTAACTAACCGTGACTGGCAGAGTTGGCGACTGACAGTGCAATCAACAGGGGTGAAAGTAGTTTAATTCTTAACGGTACTATGTGAACAGAATAAAACATGGAGGTGGTGGACAGTGCTGTAAATCTCATAAATTTATCTTAGTACTTCCACTTTATACTGCTCTGCTTTAGAATATCAGCTCCATTAACTTACAGGTTCCAGGGTTAAATCCCAAATAGCACTAAATAGAAATGAGTGCACTAGGGTATATAATCCATTGTCAAACACACCAAGTAGTGCCCTTGATCAGGGGCTGGAGAGCGATTTGTAAATCCACCTTGTGTTAGAAGCTTTGTAGCCGTGAATAAAACAATATGGATGGTTCATATGCAATTTGGAATGACTTAGAAGCAATTATTAAGAATGTTTTGAATGTTATCCGACAGTTGCTACAATTAACGATCGATGAACACCCCGCACACAGAGTAATACAGTACATATAGTTAAACTTCACAGTGTTGTTACCGTCCATTATCACAATGCCTCTCATCCAATCAGATTACTTGGTTGGAACTAACTGTTGAATAATGCCCAATATTTCTTACAGTGAGGAACTAATGATGAGACAATGATTTCTATTTACAGTACAGCTAATATGCGGTAATACTGTAATACCCGCTCAATAGTTTGCTAACAAACAAACAGGATTGTGCTATTAGAGAGCATTGTTTATTTAGCTAAGGAGTAATGTCGTGGTGATTTCAATCACAGCCAAACAAATATGATTTTGTCATTAGAGACAAATATGTAAGCTTATTTAGCTAAGAAGTAATGAAGTCGTGCTAGTACAGTATGTGCTACTACGCGAGGGTTTCGACATTTTTTGGGGGTTTAACTTGTTGAAGGTCCTTCTGATCTCTCGTCATCTTCCAGAATAGCACCAGTTACACAGCTCCTGATGTACATGGCGATGTCTTTTGGCACACTGACTTACTTTTGGTGTTTCTGTTCATCTGCCATCTGTTGGCGTGTCTCGAGACGTTTTTGATACCACCTCGTATCAGCTTGATAGTTAGCTAAACTAACCAACAAACAAACATGATTATGTCATTAGAGAAAATTATAATAAACTTAATAAACTTAAATAAACTTCTTAGCCATGGAATACTGAAGTGGTGATTTTAGTCACAGCTAGCTCTTAGCATGATTCTTAGCTCAGCTACCCAACACACACAGCTATGTTATTAAAGAGAATTATTTAGCTTAGATTGAAAACTGAAGTGCATAAACCATCCTGATAAGCTACTGATAACAGCTTCATTTTTATCTAAACTGCAAGCCATTCTTCTTAAACGTAATTGCCTATCGATGTCCTGAGGGCATTTTATGTGTGTAGATGCTTTAATCTGAGTCAATGCTAACACTTTCATTCCAAACGCCTAATAATTCTCTAGCTAATACCGATGCGGCCCAAGAAACACAACCACAGAGGTCTGTGTCTATCCATTTCTCTCAAAGGTCATCTCAGCGTGAGCTTTCACGTTGGTGAATATGACACACACTTATATAATTGTGGCGTGTGTGCGTGCATGAGTGCGTGCCTTTTTCTGCTTGCCTGCCCATAACAACTTCAATTAGGAGGTCATTCACTTTGATTGCAATGCACCTTTCTGTTCAAACACACAGACACACACATATATATATACACTTACACTCCACATCTATACATACAGTGTGCAGCCAGCAGTCTTTCTGAGAATAAGACATCAAAGGCACAAAAGCCCCTTTAAGTGGCCGTCTCCATTCAGCTGAGATTCGGAGACACACATGCAGAGAGACTCTTTTGTTTGGACCGCTGAAAAGCACTTGGTATTCTGTATGCGTCGCTGTGTGCTGGGTTGCAAGGAGAAAGGCGAGCGAAGGATAAATATCATTTATGACAAAGCAAGGGGAGTGGGTTTGCCACTGTGGCAGTGCAGTTGTGGAACAGCATTTCCTGACCAGTGCAACGTTAGCAGAGACGCAACTCCGGCCTGATGAACCCAACAGAAATGTACAGATAATGTGTTCCAAATGATTATAATGTGCGTTTTTATTTTCTTTTTGTTTTTCCATAAACCTTGCCTTGTAGTTGCACGGTTGTTGGCACAATGTTGGTATTAGGTTGTTTATTTTAATGAAATGACATTGAAACAACTTTGAATACATAACGATGGCATAAGACTGAATGCTTTCAAAAATAACATGCCAAAACTGATGGCCTGAGCGGGATATAGACTCCAGTCACTGTAGATGAGAAGACAGTGTCCGTACCACTGTACCACTTAGAAATATGATGTTCATGCTAGTAAATGTGTGTACTGTACATAACAAAGAAAACCGCACAAAAAAAAAAAACTGAGTAAAAGCAATTTACTGAAATGTTAAATTGGAAAGCAGCCAAAAGGGTAAACATTAAAAAAAAAAAAAAAAACTCTTAACGTCTCCATGCGTTCTGTGAAACTGGATGTGATGCAGTTTAGACTGTAATCATAATATTACAGTACAGTAATTTGTGAGATTAGATATACTTCTTGGTTATAAAGAAAATGAAACAGAGATGTAACATTAAAATACTAAGAGACGCATGACATGAGATACACAAGCTGTGTGTGGGAAGCTGTTCCACACCTCTATTTGGAATTCTGAATAGAGGGTTCTAAAGGGTTTAGAATGAAAGGTCGGATTTTGTGTTTTGTGCGAATGGATGTATATACTGTATATATATATACACTGTATAGAGCTCAGGATTGTGCAGTATAGGGTGACGTGCTTTTTTCTGGCACATCCCAGGCAATATGGTGAACTGATTTTTATTTCAGTTTAACCAACTACCCAGACATGACTGAGGAAGAAAAGAAAAAGGTCACACAGGCAAAGAAATACCACAGATACATAAGATCATGTGTTTTTATCGTTGTTTTGACCGAAAAAAAAAAAGAAAAAAAAAGTTCTCATTTCGAGAGTTCAAAATATTTGCAAAGTCAACCCCAAAGTCATTACATCTTCACATTCATGCATATTTGCACACACCCCGGACATTTCTATTTAAATTCTATATCAATTTTCCATATTTGTACAGCCATATTGTGTATATTTTGTACAGCCAAGTTTTTATATATATATATATATATATATATATATATATATATTGTAGCGTTTTTCGACGCTAGCAGGGATCTTGGAGGACGAGTTG
>JAQMYI010000018.1:15084780-15094906 GCA_030014275.1 Clariallabes melas
GGGAACACGAGTCTAAGAATTTCATTACGGTAATGATGCCTCATTGTTATCTGTATATGACAATAAAACTTGAAACTATGAAACTATGAAACTTCAAATAATATGCTTAAATAGCATTTATTTCTGTATTGCCTTATATTTGTATACTAGTAAGTGGTGCTAAAAATTAATCTCCACATTAATAAGCCAATGTATTATGATGTGGGACGTGGTGGGCTGCAGTGGGCCAGGAAGTCCAGGGCCACTTTTTAGTCCCAGTCTGCCCCTGTGCCGAGGTACTACTGCATTTCTAGAGAAGCATACTCATAGGGTCCTATGATAACTAGTGGATTTCTTTGTTAACGCACATTAACCCTCGTACTCTGTTCAAGACAAATGTGACCCATTTCAAGATAGAAATATTTCCAATTTATTTTATTGGAACAAGGCCTTAAAACTTTTTAACACATTTTTTACACACCAAAACTAATAGTTTTATGCATCGTTTTTCAGGTTTCCATTATGTGCTATATAAACCTGGGGAACATATAGTATAGTAAGACCCTAGAACTGGAGATTGTAAGGCTCTGGTAATATATATTACCCTTTGTCACGCTCCTATTACTGTATGTGCCATAATCGGGGGACCATAGGACCCTGGGAAAAAAGGAATGACGCCATTTTAGGACCATGCTATTAGCAACAAGAAGTTTAAATAATTGCAGCTAGATTTAGAAGCTACACTGTTTTACCTGGCAGCAAAACAAAACTGAATTAAACAGTTTCATTAAATTGTACAGAATTGTTTATGTTGGGCATAAGCTAATGAAGTTACCTTTTTGTTTGTTTGTTTGTTTGTTTGTTTGTTTAACAGCACTAAGTGTAGAGATGCTATATGCTACACAAAATGTTAGAAAGGCTCACTTTTTCGTGGGTGTGATTGTGTAGGAAGCTGGTTGATGATTCTGATTCACACTGGCTTACCTGATGTCACCTATTTCCAACACAACCCAAAACTCAGGAGAATAAACAGGCAGAAAAAAAAGATTCTGAAATGCTTTTGAACAACCAGCATCCTTCTTGCTTTGGCAGTTCACAGTAATATTACCACCAGATCTAAAGTAAGAAACTAATTTCTACAGTAGGTGTGCATTGAAAGCATTCTACTGAGGTCCAGAGGCACCCAACGAGTCCAAAGAGTCCTGGGAGCAGATATATAAATATATTACTTTTTAAAGTAAATGTTTGATTTTGTAAGAAAGTTTGTAAGAAGATATCACACATGGGTACAAGCAAATACTAAACAATAACTATGGGAGTTGGCAGGATTGGTCAAGAAAGTCCGCAGGAGTGGGCAGGATACAGTAGGTCAAGACTGGAAGCATGAGTGATTGGTCAGTGGTGAATGAGGAAGAAGGAGGGATTGGTCGAGGGCCTCTGTGGAACCAGGAGGGATTGCTGAGGGGTGTCTGTATGAATAGGTTCGATTACTCAAGACTGTCTGCTGGGGATCGACAAGATTTTTCAAGACTACAGGAGTGAGGAGGATTGGTCAAGACTGTCTACAGGAGCGGGAAAGATTGGTCAAGAGTGTCTGTGGAAGTAGGACAGATTGGTCAATGAGGAATGCAGCAGAAGCAGGAGGGAATGGTCATGGGTGTCTGCAGGAGACAACAAGATTTGTCAAGACTATCTGCAGGAGTAGGGATGATTCAACCAAGACTGCCTACAGGAGTCGGCAAAATGGTCAGAAATGGGGAGGGACTGGACAAGTGTGTCTGCAGAAGCAGGAACGCATTGGGCAGGGGTGTCTGCAGGAGCAGGTGGGATTCGTCAATAGTGTCTACAGAAGTGTGTGAGCTCGGGAAACAGTTTTTATGAGGGAAGGCAGGATGTCTCCATGAGCAGTAGGGATTGGTCAGGTGTGTCTATATGTGTCTGAGTGGGCAGAATTGGTCAAGATGTTTGTGATTAGTCCGACCTGACCTAAAAAAAACGACCTTATTAGGTAGTTGCTGACCTAATAAGTTTACTTTCTTGCTAATATAAAAAGCTACTGTCAGTTTAATGTAACCTTCTAACATAGAAATGATAGTATTACTGCTTATATCAGGTTAATTTCTATATATTTCTGGCCTAACATGAGCACACCCATGGCTTCCGATGATGAACGACGAAGCACAGCTCAGAAAGGTCAACTATTCACTCGTGGCCTTGTGCGGCCTACAGCCTCTGCTTGTTCCATGCGGCGCCACTAAGTAGAATTAATGGTCATATTGATCGCTCTGCCCACAACTCAAATTGAATGGAGCAGTGCGAGGTTTTTCGGAGCCTGTGCCTGAGCGCAAGGGGAGCCCAGACCTCACATACGCGATCAAGGGCTGCAAAAACACAGTTATACAATCAACCCATTCGCATGCTCTACCTAGTCTTCTCATTTACACACTATTAAAGCTGTGATTGATTAATGAACAAGATTGTTACGGCAGAATGCCAGGTCATTTGGTAATGGCATAAAGGCTTGTGCACGTGTCAGGGATCTAAGTATATGGGGTGAATGAACTCATTCAATACCCATCAGCAAATGACAGTCTTAAACAAATACACAGGGGTAGAGCTGTCATGCTTCAAATGGTGTGTTTGGTCATTGCCGGCCAGTAGTAAAGGTTACTTAAACTCAATGAAGTGACCACCTGCCGCATGCCGCAAATCCTTTGAGGCTCAATCAGGGTGTAATCCAATTCTATATTTGTATCTGTATGATTAATGCGATGCAGTGCCTTAAGGGAAAATGCCTTTTTTGTCTGTTTAGTGTGAAAACACACACACACACACATATATACAGACAAGTAACAGCATTGCATTTCTATAAACCAGGCCACACACACACACACCACAAAACACCGAGCTAATGAGCACAGAGAGGGAGAAGGGGATAAAAGAAAAGGAAGATAAAAATAAAAAGGAAAAAGCTGCAGCAGGATGTAAACCCCAAGCTAAGCAGGAAAAGTGAAGAGTAGAGAGAAAAGCTATGACATCATTCTGAAGGTGAAAGACTTTGTCCATATTTCATATTCTTGCTCGCACATACATAAGCCCTGGCATTAAGCAATGTCTATATAGCAGATCAGAGAACAGCTGGAGGAGCCATGTTCCTGTACGCTAAGCTTTAAGTCTTTTCTCACTCCACAGTGCCATTCCTCGGTCCTTCCTATTGAACACAATTTGCAGATATGGGCATAAATCTTGAGATATTGTCATGGTATAAAATAAATGTTTATTCAACAGGAGAATGTAAATGTCACAGCAGGAAATTGTTTTGGGTTGTAAAAGTCAGTCTTGAATAAGAGAAATGACTTTTAAAACTCCACGGGAAATGAATTCTTGAGTTTGCTAACAGAAACTGGACTACACATGCATCTATTTTTAACCACAAGTGCGGCAGAATCCAATCCTGGTGTCAAAATAACACTTATAAGACATAAGTGGCATACAAGAATAAGCGTGACTATGTATTTTGATTGTTTTTTATTATGTTCATTAACGATTATTTCACACATTACGCCTTTCTGAAGCTGTTGTCAGATGGTCTTTTAATCACTATGAGATAATTTGCATTTGATCGCATTTATAGTACAACTGTGTTTTTTCAGCTGTCCTGTCCTCTTATATTTACACTTATTGACTTGGCAGACACTTTTAACCCAAAGCAGTTCATAATTGAAACTTTCTGGCTGTCCTGGGATTTGAACACACTGCCTTCTAAAGCACTAGATCAGAACCACAGACCAACCACTATTCCACAGGCTCTAATTACAGATGTTTTAGTGTCCATTTATGCTTCAGACTGGACAATTTTGTAAGTGGTCTAATAAGAATGGCATTTTGGCTTGTTACCATACACATCTGGAACAATATAAATGTACGTGTCTTCCAGCCAGAAAGTAGATGGATAGTAGTGGATCTGGTGTATTTTCCATAGACTGTATAAGAACCGAAAAGAAAACCCTCCATGACATCATTCTGAGGTTTCCTAGAGTGGTTTTGAAGCTCAAATGTGGGCGCTCTGATCGTCGCCATCCTGGCAGGAGCTCACTGCTTAAAATTTAGTTTATGCATGAACGGGCGTAAAGAAACAAAGCTTGTCTGGTCATTCACATTCACGCCATTTGGCAGATATCCATATCCAGAGCAATTAATATCTTTTTTTGTAATGATATTTTATGCTGTGCTTCAAACCTGGGACCTCCCGATCAGCAGGCCAATGCCTTAACCACTGAGCTTTCCGTGTCCATTTGGATCACGCCTACTTACCTCAGTTATCACAAGTCAGCTAGCTTAGCTTTAGCTTATCTAAAATCCTAAGGTGGCTAACGTTCATTTATATTCTATATTATGTTACTTTGCGTTAAACTGAACTCTGTAATCCATACCCTACAAATCATCCTGTGTCTACTACTACATTGTTTTTTTTTTGTATCAGGCTGCAAACATGTGGCTCTATGGTGATTGACTCACTTTTTGCCTAGTGGTCAATTAAGGAATTGCACATTCTGGCACTTTCGCATTGGACCGAAAGCTGCCCATTGGTATTTTCCCCATATTATCTGCTATTAGTGTTTGTTTTGCTCAAAAACGTATGTTAAATATTTTTAAGAAAACAACAATCCTTTGTGGATTCCGAATTATTGCTAAATTACAGTAATATCTTGCCAAGAGTCCGGGTTCCTATATCATTAGATATACTGTAGACCACAGTATCCATCATACATTCATCTACTGTACATCCCTGTCAGGGTCATGGTGGAGGTAGAGTCAGTCCTGAGCTCTAGGTATAAGAAGGGAATACATAATGTAATGGACTCCTTGACAGGTCGCCATCCACACATAAACTATATCACCAATTCAGCTACCAGCTTGTTATTGAGCAGTGGGAGAAAACTGGAGAACCCAGAAATGAGCTCACGGGAACAGAAAGAAGAGGAGAAACGCTATTACTCAATATGACATCCTGGATCATAATAAGTTAAAGTGCTTTAATGCTATTAAAAAATTTATTCATGTGTCTTGCAAAACACTCCATAACAATCAATATACATAGTAACGTTTATTCTTATACTGTATACTGTTATTTTGTTGTCATGTGTTTTTCATTTCTTCTGTCAATTGAATCACACACTCATTTAATTTACATCATAGACTCACTCACTCAATGTCTATACTAGTGTACAGTCTGGACAGCGTGCCAATCCATCAATCACAGCGCACACACACTCATTCACACACTACAAGCAATTTGGGGATACCAATTAGCCAAGCATCCATATCTTTTTACTATGGGAGAAAACTGGAGCACCCAAAGGAAACCCACCGAGCACGGAGAAAACATGGCGAGAATTGAACCCAGAACATGGAGGTGCAAGGCGACAGTGCCTCATTTAGTTTGACATGAATTAATTTTGTGATTTTACTGCAATCATTAGGATTGTTCTAGCTTGATTCATACAGTAGTTATAATGACGAACAATCATAAGAGTGAGAGTTAGGATCCATGCACAGAGGTGCTTAAATACAAAATTCGAAAAACAAAGTACAATTGACATTCAGATCAAAGTCGGTAATCAGGAAGTAGTCCGAACAGAAAAAGTCACAGTCCAAACCAGCCAGAAGAAAATTCATACAGTAGAATAAACCAAGAAAACAGTTGACCACAGAATAAACCATCAGAAGTGTAACAAGGCTCAGAACTTACACAACCATGATTTAAAAATAAACCAGATCTAAACCTAGCAGTCAGTAACTTTTAGTTGTGATTGTATTGTGTAATATAAGAGGGTCGGAAAAGCGTGTTTATATAGGCCAAAAACTACAGTCTCTCCTCTGTAGACTTTCTTCTGACATCTCTCTCTCTCTCTCTCTATCTCTCAGGGTTTCAGCATGTGTTTGCATTAAACCGCCGCAGCTGTCAGAGAGGATTACAGTCTGCTGGATGGGCCTGCTGCAGATATGACAGGCCTGATGGGGAAAGGACGTGTCTAATTCGGGCCAGATGAATATGACAGCGTAGAGTTGAGGATGGCAGGGTTACACACACACACACACACACACACACACACACACACACACACACACACACACACACACACACAGATAGAAGCCAGTCTGTGAGTGTACAGTATGCAAGGGAGGGGGAGCAAATTATTCTCTTCCAAACGAACCCTTGTTTACGAGCCATGTTGTTTATGCTAAGCCTCATGAAGCCTTTGATGTAAAATTGCATTGTGGAGGGGGAACACTTCAGCTAACAAGTTTGGTGTGAAAACAGGCGAGCAGAGCAGACACGCTTCCCACTTAAATGTTACCCTGATTGGTGCCACGTAGGAGTGTGACAAACAGCAAATGCCAGTGTCACGCTCTTTGCACTTATGGCTTCCTGTCAGCCAGGAAACGCATCATAAAAGCATGCCAGGTGAGGTGTAATCTGAGTTCCAGCGGCACCTGCCACACTCCGAGTGTCCGACCATCAGAATTAATGAGGTCAGGACCACATGACCAGCAAACTCTCATTTATATGTAAATGATGGAGCTGTTGCTGCGGCATCCCTCTCCTCCATCCTCCTTCTTTCACTCCCCAAAGTCCTGCTCACAGCAGCACTAACTTCAAGTAACAACTTCAATCTAATGTGGACATGCATGCTCACATACTCCTGCATGCACGGGCTTGCTTGGTAGGGCAATGTTCTCTCCAATGTACTGACAGCTCAAATCAACGTAATGATAAATGGATTACTAATTGATCTCCATCCCTGTCTGTAAAAAGCTACATAAAATTCCTCTCAGAAGTTCTCCGTTACACAACAGTTCCTTTGTAATTTTACAGATACAGTATATTTATCTGCTCACAAATCACAGCAGCTTACACTCATTATTGAGTGGGGTTACTTGAGGACGATAATATAGTAATGGCTCTGGATAATTAAGCGATGCCACAACAGAAGGAGTGCTGTTATACTGGATATCAGCACGACTGCGATGCATTTGTGGGCGCAATGGCGCATTGTTGAGCTGGTGACCGACAGTTAGTGTAATTAACAAGGTGAAAGTAGTTTTAAATTCTTTCTAATACTATAAGCAAAGAGAATAAACCATAAAGGTGGTGGACAGCTTCGTATACTTCGGGGGTCTGGGTTTAATTCCCGAATAGCATTAAAAGAAAAGCTAGTGCACAAGCGTGTACAAGCCCTTGTTCGACACACCAAGTGGTGCCCTTGATCAGGGATTAGAAAAGGATTTAAAATTCAGCCTTGTGTTAGAACTTAATTAGCTTTGTAGACGGTTAACAGACAGTTACGACTTGTGACAAAGTGTTGTTTAAGATGACAACGTTTTTTCTTGCTGAAAGTGCCAACCTTCTTCTCACACATGCTGGTGACCGACAATTGATAGAACACCTGTGACGCAGAGTGATACATACTGTATAGTTAAACGTCCCAGTGCTATTACTGTCTACGATCACCATTCATAGAATGTATCTAGTTCAGATTACCCGGTCGGAATTACAGTAACTGTGTTATGATTTCACATATTGAATCGTTATATATGTCCATATCATTGTCATCATGTTTTACGACAGACAGAATCACCAGAATCACCAGAATCACCAGATATTGGAATCAGAGCATCTTTTGAGTTTAAGTAGAAATAAATGAGCATGGTGTTGCACTAATACTAATACCTGAATCTAAGAATTAAGAACTTAAATGGTTTAGTAACATTTCTATGTATTTACCCTCATATATAGTACAATGAGGAGATACCCTAGCTAGAATTATGTGTAACTATCACAAAACTCTGTCACGATAAAGTATGCTTCAGTATCAATGGCTCTGATATGCACTGGTATAATCTCAGCACTTTATTTAGGGAAAAATATACCATAATCATTATTTTGTTCATCTCTAATAATAGCAAGTACCACACTGTACCACACTGCCTGGATTAGAAATACTGTATAGATTAATGTTTTTTCCCCCAGGGATATCCACAAAGCTATACCAACTGTCCATCCAAGCCATCTCACAGGAGTTATCTATTTAATATTTAATATTAATGCAAGGTTGTTTAAAAAAATATCCTGTTTAAATGTCTACAGTCGAAACACTGCCAGATCCCTGCTTTACAGTTACCACTAGAGAACAATCTTCAGCAAAAACACTTTAGCTCGTGTTTCTCAGAAAAACAGTTTATTTTTTTGCTTTTTAGCATCAAAAATGCTTTCAGAGTTTGGTTGACTTAAATGATCCTGGGCAGTTCACTCCGGTGACCCCTGCTCTGTGGGAAGCTGCTTTCTCCACTTCTTCATCAGAGCTGTTAAAATACGTCCCCAAGGCTGAGTCAATGCGAGGAGAAGCGTGTGTGTCTGTGAGAGTGTACGTGCCTGTGTGTATAGGTCATATCGATTTTGGATACTGGTGAACAGTGTTAGTGATCTCGGCAGAGTTTGTAAGCTTTATGTAGGAGGGAGGGCAAAGAGAAGCAAGGAGTCCGGAGTTCAGAGGAATAAGCGCTCAGCTCCTGCTCTAATCGGCTCTTACTTGTTCCCGAAAAACTCGTTGTTCTGAAGCTAAATTTAAAGCAATTACAAGGACTTCATCTGGGTGGTATTAAATGTTTCTTTCTTTTTAAAGTACAGCTTACATTTTGAAAGTGCTTACCAAATATTGTATTTCTTTGCACTAAGCTGTTTGTACTGAATAGGGGAAGAGAAAAGAAGAGAAGAGAAATGAGAAAAAGAAGGGAGCAGGAGAAAAAAACAGAAAAAGAAGGGAAGTTGTTAAATGTTTAAGAAGCAAGAAAAAGCAGAAGAGAAAAATCAGAGAAAAGCAGAAGAGAACATAAAATGGAAGGGAACAAAAGATAAGAATGTAAGAGAACAGAAAAGAACAGAACAGAACTATACAAAGAAGAGGACAAAATTATCTAAAAATAAAAAAAGAAGAAAAATGTTAAAGATGAACAAGATGACAAGAAAAGAGAAAAGAAGAGAAGAGGAATGAGAAAAAAAGAGAGCATGAAAAAACAAAAAGAAGGGAAGATGTTAAATAATAAAAAAAAAAGACAAAATCAGGGGAGAAATAAGAAAAAGCAGAAAAGGGTAAAACAAATAAGAGAGAGAAGAAAAAATATATAAACAATATCTGAAAGTAAAAAAGAAGAGAAAACTTCATCAAAATCAAAAGAGAAGAAGAATAGAAAAGAGAAGAAGAGAATTAAAGCAGAAGAAAGGAAATCAACGGAAAGCTGAAAAGAAGAGAAGAAAAGAGGAAAGAGAAGAAAAGAGAAGGCAATAAAGGAAGGGAAAAGAAGAGGCAAGAAGAGAAGAGAGGAGAATAAAGGAGAAGAGGAGAACAGAGAAGAGAGGAGAGGAGATGAGACCTCTTACATTTCACTCCACGCTCCCTTTCTTCCTGCTCCTCACAGTATAATCCACAGCCTGACACACAGTAACTAACAGCCCTGAACCCTACAATTAAACCTGCACTGTTATATAGTAACATAAAAGATAAAAGCAGCTTTGTTCCTCTACAATTCCCTACAATACGGGCCAACAGCCGCCCAGAGCTGTATCATTTCCTGTTGATTTCGACTTCAGTAATTATGCACAGGCAGAAGGAGTAGAGCACACGAGCAGAATTACAGAGAAGCAGCTCTTAGTGTAATTATCAGCTGGTGCCGGTGGTGTTAATACAGGGAGGGTGAGAGTTGTGCGGTAGAAGGGGGTGGTCTCAGTGCCATCGTTCTGGCTGTAACTAGTCCCTCAGGAACGCTGTGTTGAATTGTGCGGCTCTACACTTCATGCAAGATTTAATCACAAGAACAGATCTGCCTTATGCAGAAAGACGCCAAATAAAATAAAACAAAATTTAATGAAAGTAAGATGAGCTGTGAGGTAGTTGTGTAGATGAAAACATATCAATGAAGATGGATGGAGGGATGGTACAGTAAAGGTGATGACAGGTTCTATAGAATGGTTGTACAGAAATGCTAGCGCACACACACACACACACACACACACACACACACACACACACAAACACACACACATAGAACCATAATGGCCATAAGCAGATAAAACTGAGAGAATGGG
>JAQMYI010000018.1:15119524-15140885 GCA_030014275.1 Clariallabes melas
GACCTCGCCTCGTGTCCGTGTTTCATGGTGTCGCCCGTGCACTTAGGGTCGAACCCGTTACACAGGGCTAGTAGTATTTTACTTAATACTAGCCCGAGCCCAAGTATCGGAATCGGTATCGGGAGGGGAAAAATGGTATCGGAACATCTCTATATCTAAGATAAGATTATCGCTATCTATGATATGATGATGACTCAATTAATGGGAAGATCACCAATCCAAAAAGCTAGCTGCAATGAAAATTCCAATTCAGCGACACACCTAATACCTGAGCCAAAAATATACTACTTAGATCAAGTAGAGTTTTACTAAATGTCCTTGATCCGTTCGAAATTGTTCTGGCTCGTGCATCTACCATAACAACCAAGATTTTGCACAGCTCTATCATCACCCAGGCGAGATGACCAAACACTTATGTGCACGTACTTTGCTTACTAGACTATTTAGAAGTATGATGCAATCCAGTAGCATGTAATGAAACTAGGACACATTAGAAATGCCTAAAAAAGAAGAATATGGAGAACAGAATGAGCAAACAGACGTGAGCAAACAAACACATGCACACGCACACACACACACCCCACCATCTGTAATCTGATGAACTGAGCAACGTTGGCATCACGGCCCATAATGATTTTCCTCAAGTCTGTCCTTGTACAAATCAATAAAGTTGGTAAGAAATAGGCAAGGAATATTCACAGAGCACAGCACAGAACATGCACACCCACACACACACACACACACACATATACACACTGTGACCAGAGAGACAGAAAGAGATTCGTGAGAGCAGCTCCATGCATAAAGTTTCCAGAGTCACATCGTGCCCAAAATATGACTCGGAAAATGTCATGCTGCATTACTGTATCTTATGAATATAGATGAATAGGACTTGGAGATATTTTTGGTTTTTATTTTAGACCCTCTCTCGTACGCAAAAACAAACATGGAGACATTGCATGTTAGGGCTGTTAGAAAGGGTGTCTCTTCAAATGTTCTCAGAATTTTTATTATATTTTGACTTTCAGTCATATAACATGAGTCTAATTAAGCATTTCATTAATAAAGCCTTCTGTCCGAATCTTTCATCAATTGCTGCACAAAAAAATTATATATATTTTATTTAAAAAGTTGTATATTACACAACGATCACCTCAAAATTATTACAAATACATTACTGATAAACTCTGCATAAGTTCCTCACTTTATGTATAATACCGGTGATAAACGGCAGCCTTACGGCAGAATTACATAGTAAACAAATTGACTTTTTTGATTTTTGATTGTCCAAAGTAGCTACTGTACATTTAGATGATGATAGCTTGATGATATCTTGGCACACACATGGTCTTCTCTCATCAGATTCATGGGGTAGTCAACTGGAAGGGTGTTGTCAAGAGTTAATTAGTGACATTTGTTGCCTTCTTAATGTGCTTTAGACCATCAGTTGTCTTGTGCAGAAGAAGGGTTGGTATAAAGCCAATAGCCCTATTAGTTCTACTACAACTACTTGTACAAATTCATATTATGGCAAGAAACACTCCGGTAGGTAAAGAAAAAAGATAGTCAATCATTACTTTAAGAAATGAAAGTCAGTTAATCTGAGAAGTCTCAGGAACTTGATGGTATCCCCAAGTGCAGTCACCAAAACCATCAATTGCTATGATGAAACTGGCTCTTATGAGGACCCTCCCAGGAAAGAAAAGCCAAGCGCCATCTCTGCTGTAGAGGATACGTTTATCACAATGACAAGCCTCAGAAAAAAAAGATTAGATCCCTCATAAATGCTTCTCAGAGTTCAAGTGGAAGTATGTAGAACAACATGCAGAAGAGACTTGATTAGGCCAAGAAACATGAGGAATGGACATTAGATCAGTGGAAAACTGTCCTTTGGTTCCGGACTGTGTAGTTCCCACTCAAATGAGGAGGTGTAATGGTCTAGGGATGCTTTGCTATTGACACTGTTGGTGACTTAGTCAAAATTGAGGGTTTACCTAACGAGCAAGGCAAGTACAGCAACTTGCAGCAACATGCCATCCCATCTGGTTCGCACTTACTGAGACCATCTTTTTTTTCCAAACAGGACAATGACCCCAAATACACTTCTAGGTTATGTAACAGCTATTTGTCCAAGAAGCAGAATGATGGAGTGCTGAATTAGATGACCTGGCCTCCACAACTGCCCCGATCTAAATCCAGTTGGCATGAATTGGAGTGGAGAGTGAAGGAAAAAGCAGCCAACAAGTACTCAACACTTCTGGGAACTCCTTCAAGATATATCCCAGGTAGTAAGCACATGTAGTGGATAGGATGCCATCTGAGATTCAGAATCATTGCTGTTTGCCCTGCTGAAAAATCCAGGATAGACAAGCATGACTTCTATGTTGTTCTATGCTGGTTAATACTGGTTAGTGCTGGTCTGATGCTCGTTTTGCTGGTGAACCAGAATAACTGATGGAAGACCAGCATATCTTCGCTGATGAAACCTTACCACTAGCACTGGTCTTGCTGGTTAGTGCTGGTCTAGTGCTGGTTTAGCTGGTGAACCAGCATAACTGATGGAGGACCAGCATATGGCCATAAAAAAACATATCTAAACTTGAGAAACGTAAAAAATATAATACTGGCTGTATATACTTTTAGAACATATCAAAGACAAAGTTTATAATAAAGTTGTAAATTGCATTTTAATTCATTTTTAATGCTTCAGAAAGTAACAGTTTCACTTTTTAAGGTTGATGTGATGCAAAACCATATTGTATTGTTTCTGCTAGTGTTTAAGCTTCAGGCTGAGGATAATATTTCAGAGTAGCAAAATATAAAAACTTTTAAATATTACAAATTGGAATGCGATTTTTAAAGGAATTTGTCAGAGCCAGTAAACTGTCAGCCTATTAGCTATCTTTTACTTCTCCTCTCCCACCCTTCTTGCATCATCTTGCCTCTTCTTCCTCTCTCTTCTCCTAAATTGACTTTTTCTTTTCCTCTTACACTTTCCTCTCTCTACTTCTTTCATCTTCACTTCGTCTCTCAGAGGCATATCCTCTTTTTTTCTCCAGCTATCTCTCTTTCCGTTCCGTCTCTGTCTCTCTCTCCCTACTCATCCCTTCCTCAGGCTACATTCCACCTCATCTCTCCTTCTTTTCCTGGCTTTCTGCGCACCAAATGTTTCTCCCACGCAGGATTACCAATCTCCTTAACACACACACACACACACACACACACACACAGACATACATATATACACACACACATTTTGGTAGAAGCATGTGCTTACGTAAAATCGTTAGCTACTATCTCTATCTTTCAGGCTCATCAGAGCAGTTGTGGTGGTATGGGGGGGGGGGAGGGTGAGAGAGTCAGAGAGAGAGAAATGAGGGGAGAGTGTGGCAGCATGTGAAGCGAAAAAAAAAAACAGCAAGTGAGAAAGATTCAGCATCATTCAGGCTAAGAGTCGTTGTGTCCGTTCTATCTCTGTCTCTCTTTTCCATCTCTCATGTACTGTATATATAGTCAGGTGACTTGATACACACACACATCTGCTTTCTCTGAAAAACATCAAATATTTTTTTTTTACCATTTGTGCTTTTTGAGATAAATCATATAGCGCTGTAGCTAACGTTCTGTCAGTGATAACATGTTTACTTGATGGTCATGTGAGTTACGATGGTATAACATGACTAAAAATCCAGAATAAAAATGTTGTATAATGTATAACCCATAACTTTAGTGATGTAAATGAATGCATAATATGCTAAAGTGAACTTTAAATTTTAAGCTGTTTATACATACAGTGATGAGCCATTATGGGGTCAAATCATGACCACAGTTGAAGTGAACAACATTAATCACCAACTATGCAACAGCAAACTGGTAACATGATCATGGGCACCCAAGGCTCACCCATGCCTGCGGGGACCAAAGACCAGCCCATCTGGTTTGATCTAACGGAAAAGCCAATGCAGCAAAAAAAAGACAAAAATGCTGAAAAAAGTCAAGTGCACCACAGCTCACCATGCATAGGGCACAGCAGGCAAAGAGCCCAAGGCCTCCAATCTGGCATCTAAACTCCTCAGATCCCAATCAGATACATCAGACAAGCAAGTCTGAATCCACGGAGGCCCCACTACACCTCCCGCACCCAAAGAATCCACTGTGAACATCCTGATGCCGGACATCCAGACATGCAGAGCCACGCCCACAAGGAGAACCCAAAACCTAGATGGTAGTTAATTATTAGATCTTGAAAGGAAAGTGCTAAACTGGTAAATCCCTGGAGGTGGGATCCAAACTTGTTAGTAAAACAAATCAGAAAAAAAGGCAATTATTGTGACACTAGTAAATCCTGGGTGATTGTTGTTTGCTGTCTTTCACATACACAACCTAGCAGTTTTGGCGATTATCTTCAGGATTAACATTTTTTTTTATCTATCCATCCATCCATCCACCCACCCACCCTTTCACTGTGTTGTGGGGCAGCAGATCAAAAAGTTGCTTAAGTCCGCCTAGGGGAGGACTGTTTATAGCGGCTATATAGAAAGTGATCGGGAAAATAATTCACTTTGGGGTGGCAGCAGTAACAGTAACAGTAACTCGCCAACCCGTTGTGGATTATGTTCCCATAACAGCTCATACTGTTTGTTTTATTCCTTGTCACACCGTTAAAGGTACAGTACATGAATCAGTGAAGTTGTAGTGGAGTAGGAGCTTTTTAGGAGTTTTTTCCACATACAATTAGTTTTTTTATAGATTATTGTCGGGGGGAATCCATTAAAAGCCATCGCAATGTTGATGTGTATTAACATGAGAAGAACTGATAAAACAAACGTCTACAATTGTGAAGTATTGCAATGGATAGATTTAGAACCCGTGATCTTTGGCTTCATGGTTTAAAGGTATAATAGGGTTGGTTGCCTTAAAACTAGCCTGTTAAGGGACGTATGAATACCAGTGGGAAAAAAAAAAGTTAGAAATGATTGCTGCTATAAAAAGAACCTTTTTTAAAATATAAAGAGAGAGAGCACTAACTAACAGCAAGCTAGGGCTTGCTCTGGTGATAAGAGCTCTTCGTAGGTGTCAGAGAGGGTCAATTATCACTGCACAGACACACACACACATACACACATGCACACTCATACACACTCGCACACACACCCCATAACAGGCCATGTGTCTCTTGAACTCAACAGCTTCTCATCTCCCAGCCTTTCAATGGAATACAAACGCCCACACACACACACACACACACACACACACACACGCTCCAGCTCTCATCTTATACAAGAAGCAGCACAATGCGTCCCTGTCTCTGAGATTGTGTTCATTGCCAGTGTATTTGGCAAGTCCTTCAAGTTCACCATAAAAAGCAACTGCAGGAGACACACACACACACACACACACACACACACACACACACACACACACACACACACACACATACGGGATGTCCAATCTAGAAAAGGACGAATAGAATTTGAGTATTATAAATATATATATATACATACACACATCGATCAGCAATAACCCAAAACATTATGCCCACTACTGTGCCACGGGGGCAGCTCTGGTCCCTCAGGGCATGACTCCACATAGACCTCTGGAGGGTTATTGGGTGGAGCTTTGGGTTATTGGGTGGAGCCTGCATGGATTGAACCTGTGGGCTGTGGTGCACTGGGTGTTCTAGTGCTGTTGTATTAGGCATATAGGATATTATCACAATACCTACAGTAGATGCTGAATCAATTTGTACTGCAATTCTGTTAGTATCATGATTTTATAAATATCCGTTTTTTTTTTTTTTTTTTTTAGATTTTGTTACAATTTTAAACAGGCTGGTGTGCAGAAATTCAGCCTGTTCATTAGAAAACATCATAATTTAAAAATATAGAAGAAAGAGAGCAGACAGAGAATGGTTTTACACTTGGCCTAAATACCTGAGCCTGCACTCAGATAGATTCTTGGCTCATTTGCAGGAGATGCTCCTGATCGCAGGGTAATTTTCACATTGAAGAAGCCCATTAGAACAATGGCTCCAGTGCACGATTTCATACATCACTTCTGCAGGATTGCAAAATGGTAGAAACTAGGTTCATCCATTTATTAGAGTGGAAGAGGACAGATAGCGCTCTTTTCTCTATGTGTTTTACACAATCACGCGATGCAACATGAACAGTAGGTCAAAAAGGCTGCCTTAATGTGGCTCACAGGAAGCATGCGTTAGTGCTTGTCCTCCACAGACTTAGGTGGTGATAGGGAGAGCTGGCTCATGGGTGGGAATTGGTAAGTGGCCAAATTGGGGAGACGAAAATAAATTTAAAAAATGCCTGAAAATGGACCTATAAACACATCATATCGACCAGTCATTACATTGCATTGCTAGTTCCCCTTGTGCAACTTGGGCAACTCTGATCCCTCGGGGTGCATGAATCCACAAGACCTCATGTCCAAGACCTCCTAAGGAGATGGGTGAGCCTTGGGTGCCCAAGATCCTCTAACCTAATCCTCTTTACTGGAACATAACTGATAATTATTGTTAATGTGTCGTGGGGCGAATGTTATGGCAGATCGTTGTACATTCTATCAAGCGCTGACAGTCAGGGGTAGCGATATCCTAAAAACCTTACGGCTGATCGGTGTACATCTACATTGGTAATGCCAAAAAAACATAACTGGTAGTAACCAACACTGTCGAACAATAGTCTAAAAAAAGAAAGATGGAAATGCAATCCTAGCTGTAACTGAAAGAAAAACACATCCCAGCAAAACCCCTAGTCATCACTACTTCATCTGTGCTGAATGTTAGGAGGGGTCTCACATGTCTCAGCGAATGCCTCTCCGTTCCTGAGCTTGCAGTTACATTATGTGTGGGGAAACTCGCACACCCCTCTGGTGTTGTCTGACAAGTTTTACCTTTCTGAATAATTCAGCACACACACAGAAAAAGAATACACACGGTACAAGTCAGAGAGTCCGCTATCTGTACCGCAGTCACCCACTTAATTACCCGTCTCTGCTCAATGCACATTTTAAAGGTTGGAGTTGGAGCTGTTTATACGTCTATTTCCATGCCTTCCTTACTGTTTTCTTTATAGATTCCGAACATATTAATATAAGCACTCCTTTAATATAAATCGCATTGTATATGATTATATATTAACATTTAATCATTTAATATTATTAGCAAGATTTCCTCTGCGGATGCGAGTTTCAGGCCATTTACATCACCTCTGAACAATTTGCTCTACTTCTTCTTTTTTTTTCTAGTACACCTACCGGTATTTCTTTCTCTACTTCGTTCCATTAACCAATCCACAAATTATCATCAATGGTGCCCTATCGTCCATGTCTCCAACCTATACAGGACCGATGTATTATTAAATACAATTAATTTTGCATTACAAAATTACAGATGAATAAAACATTACAGGAGAGCAAGGGGAGATGTTGGATGGTGCAACTGCCCAATTAATTCTGATTAAGCTGTCACTCTTTCGGCGCTCGGCAAACGAGATGAAAAAGGGAATGGGAGCGAGACAGAGTGAGAAAAAGAGAGGTGGGGGGGGGGGAGATGGGAAAAAGGAAAGAAATGCAATTAACAATGTTATAAATTCTGCAGGATGTGGAGAAGCAGAGAGAACCGTATGCACGGCTGCTTAAAATTGGGAATTGAAAGGAGGAAAGGAAATAAAGTAAAAAAGAAAGACTAAGAACTGACTGAACATAACAAATGAACCTTCAGTCCCGCATCGGTATGGATATCTGCACTCTAAAGTAACCAAAGCGTCTAAAAGTGGCTTTTTGCTTAATAGTGTGCTCAAACGGAACATGTGAGTTTGTGCTTTGACTTTTTTGGACTAAAAAAAAGCAAGCTAGCAAGTAGCCGTCAAAGGTGCAATAGTAAATTTTTTAAAAGGTTTTCTGATCGTCATAAACAACAATACATTGTATTTAATCTTTGAGAAGACACATTTGGAATTTCCAGTTTTGTGTTCGGATACGCCTCTGTCAATCTTTTTATAGACGCTATATTCAACGAGCCACTACAGATCCCGGGATGGAGTTTTGCAAATGTGCATAGCAATTATTTCAATCTTGAGCCCATCTCACTCTATCTAAGCCCACATTTTAAACTTGTAGTTCATTTGCAGTAGTTTGAATAAGTGGACCTTGTGTCCTGTAACCTTGGTGTATTTGGGATTTTGTCCAGGTTTTTATTTCACACAGGAAAATATCCAAGCGAACCAAAAGTCACGTGAGAAAGTTTCATTTGCTCGTCAGTTAAACGAGACTGGGAGAGGAGCAAGAACATAAATACATTAAAAAAATAAATTTTGCTTTGTAACATAGAGAACCAAGCACAATTGGCCTTTGCCCATAACTTTGGCAATATTTAGGGCAACATATTAAACAAACCTGCCATCATAATGTCGAATGGGCTTCAAGAAAACAGAAAGATGAAAAGAGATTACAAGTAGAGTACGGCCCAGAGTGAACTGAGCAGAATGGAGTGCTTATTGTGCATGTACAACTTCATTAGGGATCGCCCGATACAATATTATCACGATACCAAGATATTGCGATTTTGTTAGTATCACAATTTTATAAGTATACATTTTAATTTAAACATATATAAATTAGAAATTATATTAAAAAATGATGCCACACGAAAGTATCGCGAAATGTAAGTGAATAGATTTTTCCCATCTCTAAACTTCATGCTGACTAATTCCCTGTTAACCCAAAGACATTTCTTAGTTCATAAGAAAGGGTCTCGGCCCACATCAGGAAAGTGTCTCGGTTCGGGCTCAAACAATCTCTGTCCAACATCATGATCCTTGATCCAACCTCAATCTGGACCTAGTACAAAGAGTTCTGTGCAAGTCTGATCTAACTGACTTCTGTAGGCATGTGCACTTTGTCTGATGTGTGCATCCAGAAAGGGTATCAGTATGGTCGTTTTGGTCTAAATTCATGTGGGACTGTTGTTCAGACCTTCTTAAATGAACGTCACCATGAAGTAAAATGACCTATAAATGAACTGGCAGGTGAGAAAACCCCATCAGAGACCTGAACATACGAAAGAAAAGTCTAGTCTTTTGCCTAATGTCTTTTTAAGTGCTTCAATATAAACAATGTAATGACGAAACCAAAACAAACCAGTTACAAAAAGTCAATATCCTCCTCATTTTCTTTAGTACATTCCTAAGACAAGTGTCCATACTGCTAAAATGACTATTGCACTTAGCACCGAATGCCGACGCAAGCTCCCAAAAGAAAATGTCAACGTAATGCCGCTACTCAGAATCCGCGGCCATCAGAGTGGCACTGTTATTATTACAAAAGGGACACTTGAGTCAAAACCCATCAGCACATGGTTATAAAGCGATCCTTGGTGTATTGTTATATTTGCAGGAGCATCCAACCACTTTCAAGTAATCCAATCACCTTAATAAGAAGCAACCGGTGTTGACTTCACCAGGCAAAAATAATCTCCATTAGCAACATTATTCATTCCGTGATAGGCTTGTTAGGATCGTTTGATTGAACTATCCTGTGAGCAGCTCTGACAGGCAAATATTCTTCATTAATTATGAGAAAAAGTGGCAGGAGAGAGAGAGAGAGAGAGAGAGAGAGAGAGAAGGATTAGAGAAGAAGAAGAAGAAGAAGAAGAAGAAGAACGTGGCTATGGAATGAATCTTTTAAGGTTTGTCGCAAACCAGCGGGTAGCAAAACACTTTTGACCTAAATTCCCTTCGCTATGTCAAAGTCTTCAATCTGAATCCAGAAAAGATTCTTCTCTTAAAAGAACGGTGAGGAACATTCGCTAAGATGTTTTTGAATTACATTTCTGACACAGAGATTTATTCTTGGTCTTTTCACACGGCTAAACCTCCAAGCTTTCCGAATTATTCCATCTCTGCTCTTGAGTCTCTTCATCTCTAGTCAGCCTCGTCCTTTTTATCCACCCACTTTCCCCTCTCTTTCTTGCCTTCTTACACATCATCTCTCACCAGCTGTCTCGCTCTTTATTTCCTTTTGCTCTTTCTCGCACCATCTATCCACGCTAACATGCTCTTCCTTGCTCTCTCTTTGCTTTATAGCTCAATGTGTTTCCTTTTATATCTTCCCTATGGCAAGTCATTTTTCCCCCCCTACCTGTGCATTAAGTCCATTCAGTGCTATACTACAAAGAGACAGCACATAACAGGGGAAGGGGGGGGGGGGAGAGAGGGAGTGAGATATAGAGAGAAAGAGGGAAAGAAAGCAAGAAAGCACACCAGGGCTTCTCTCATTCTGCAGGCAGTTGTGTTTGTGCGTGTGGCACGAGGCTAAAGCAAAATTAATAGCTCCATCTTTAGAGAAAATGAGAAAGAGCTTGCCGAGCCAACTAGAGGCTGCAATCTAGCAGAGCGCAGAAGCAGAAACGTGTACAGTTATAAGATTCTCACAAGAAAGAGACGTAGCAATAAATGCATGTGGTGTCTGGACGATAAAACATGTCTGTGAGGGTTACAAGGGGTTAAACCTGCTCTGCGATAGGGAAATTGAGAACTGAGTTTCAAGACATAACGTTCCTCACTCTTTCACCATGCCCTAGTGGGATTGATATCCTGATTGCGGCTAAGGTGAGAGCTTGAGGTTAGGAGTCATACCTTTTCCATTTACATATTCATTCCAAATTGCTCTCACTCGGTGAACTTTCGAAAATATTTACCTTGCAATCAAAGCGCCGGTTTTATAGACATCAGCTGAAGGTGCGGCTCACAGATCAGGAGGTCCACGGTTCGTTTGTAGGCTCAAGTATGTGTGGAGTTTCGATAATTTCTTTCTTCTGATGTTTCGCTTGGGTTTCTTTCACATTCTTCACTTTCTTTCCATCTCCCAGGCAGGTCGATACTCCACTGCGCAAAAGTTGGTCATGAGGTTAAGAGGCACCCCAGCAGGAAGCCTAACATTAAATTACTGTTGTAATATTGTTGTAACAACATTGCAGTGAGGTTCACTGGGACGCTGTCCATGGTCCCTTAAGTTACTAACAGGGTTTAGTGTTCCTGTCGGAGATCGGAATGGATACAACAGCTTCCCTGCACACAGCTTGTGTATCTCATGTCGCGCATCTCTTAGTTTTCTGTTACATCTCTGTATTTGTTCCCAAATTACTGTACCGTAATATACTGTAGTGTTCTTGGTGCTTGTCATTACGTATGCACATTTAAGAGTATCAGCAGCATGGTACTTTGTGGCCCCTTGTGTTCTCAGCACAGCAACTGGAGTTCGAATCGCACTCAGGTCATCAATTCGGTATTAATAATAGCTGCGTTTTGACCAGCTAATACTTCCGTGCGAAGTGGACTGCACGGGGTATTTGGCCACGTTATATACGATTCCAAACCTCAGGGAGCGAATCTGCTCAGTTCAAAGGGAATTGTGAATGGTGTAAGAAACTGAGCAATGGTTTGATCACTTCATTGAAAGTGAACATGCTACATTTCCAACAATAGAAGCACAGGTGCTTACGTTAACAGGGCAATACAAGGAGGAATTAATGTCTGCTCTGGGGATGTCAGTGGGTGTTTCAAATGGTGAAATTTTGGTGCAGTAGGAAGCACACTATAAGGTACACTACAATTTTGCCAAATGTAGAGTGGAAGAACTTGGACAACAACCCTGACAACAACACCTTTGGGATGAACTTGAGTGTGACTACAGTCCAGTCTAAGCTCTGTGTTTGAATAAGCAGATCCTCATAAGCATTCTTTAAAATCTTGTTTAGATTAGAAAGAATGGGATGCTCAACATATGGCACATATGGATATGATGGTCAGGAGGTCAAAAACCATAAGGTGTACACTGAAGTCTTTAAATTTGAATATCGTTCACATGGACGAGTAGATTTACCTTTTTTTTTTGCCCTACATGAAATATGATCTAGCCCGAAGGAATCTATGGGATTTTTTTATTTGTTATATTAGTAAATATGTTTTATATGTCAAACTTCAATGTGACACATTTGCTTCGTGACACATATTACACCTACAACAGCATTACTACTGAAATGACTGGTAGCTCGAATACCGGTTGAAGCTGTAGCATCTTGCATCTGCGGGGCTAGACAGACCTGATTGGCCGAGCACTCTCAGAGGGTAGGGATGGAAAGGCACTTAGTGCTTTCACATCAATCACAGCTCTACAGCCAATCACGGGCATCTGTTAGGCCACGGAAGTGGAAGGAGCAGATAGCGCTGTGCAGTTTGAAAAGATGCAGTTGATGCGGAGGAAGTACGTGAAAGCCTTCAGTGGTTGGTCGTTTTAGCCTTGTTGTGGAAGCGCCCTGATGATGAGTGGGAATTGGCTATGACTAAATTAAGGGATAAAATCGAAAAAAAAAAGGACTGGTAGCAATTTTGAAACTTGGCATTAAAACTTCCCGCAATAACTTGTTTTCCTCCCCGCTTTCGACTCCAGGCATTTTTTGTAATAATATAATTCATGAAACAATGTGCTTTACAGAAATGGAATTTACATAATGCTAATTGAACACTATTAGCTTTCACCTCTGGTTAGTGACATTAGCATTTCGACTTTACAGCACAGCTAGATGAAAACACCAAAAATGAATTTATTCATTGATTGATTTCATTTTTTTTTTTTTTTGCTTTTAAATATCAGCTTTAGTGCTCATCTTTAAATTAATACAGAGTTCTGTCAACCTTCTATGTTGATCCACATTTTCTATGCAAGTTGTTCTATGCAAAATAAGTTTGCCACATTTTTATTTCATCTGACCTTCCGAAATTGTCTCAAAGGTCCAACTTTGGGAGTCATACACCAAAGTTATGGTGCAATGATTTAAAAGTAGTTTGGACTAAATTGTCTCCAGGCTTTCTGAAGTTTTAAATGCATTTTGGCTTGAAGGAATTTATTAATGCATTTTTTTTGTGATAATCCCTATCCTTATGTACACAAATGTTGCCTTCCATGCTTTGGCTTCATACCAGCAGATTTTGGTACCTATTTACATGTCTGCATTTGTAGATTAAGAGTGTGTATGGGCATGGCGTGCATGCATGGCTAAAATTGGTGTGCATGATTTATTGGCACTTATGATTGAAGCTCATGCCATGAGAGAACAACATCCTTTAGGCTTATTATAGCTGCTAATCCTAACTGGAAGCCCAAAACATTTCATTTATTACATGATTCCTCAAATCCTCTTTTGGCTATGATTTTAAAGCTCTCTCATCTCTATTTCCCTGCTACTCTCTTCTTCTCTTTTTTTCTCTCAGTAAATGTGCCCAGTCTGTCTCTTAGTAGAGACATTAAATATAACAGAGAAAGTGAATGTGCAGTGCAGAAAAATGTCTATTTGTCTAAAAAAAAAAAAAAAAGAAATGTAGGTAAATGGACATTGTATTCTTTTTAATGTGTGTGGGCAACATGATGAAGGTATGGCTGCAGTCCATCATTTTGAGAAATGCTTTAACTAGGTGTTGAACACAATAACACTGGCTGTATCTTGATCCATTCCTGTTTATCACAGAAAAATTCTCTCTATAAATTAAGACTAAATTATTTGTCAGATGGATGGCATAGTGGTTAGCATTGTCGCCTTGCGCCTCCATGATCTGGGTTCAATTCTTGCCTCGGGTCTGGGTGCATGGAGTTTGCATGGGTTTCCTGCGGGTACTAAGGTTTCCATCCACAGTCCAAAGATACAGTATGCAGATTAGGCTTATTGGCATTCCCAAATTGGCCATAATGAGTGAATGAATGTATGTGTGCATATGCTCTGAGGGATTGGCACCCTATCTAGGTGTACCCCTCCTTGTGCCCTAAGACTCCTGCGATAGGCTCCAGGCCCCCCATGACCCTGTATATAGAATAAAGCAGTATAGAAGATGAGTGGCTGAGTATTTGTCACATGTACCTTACAGCACATTGAAATTACTTTTACATATCCCAATTAAGAAGCTGGGGTCAGTGCGTGAGGTCAGCCCGGATACAGCACCCCTGGAGAAGATAGGGTTAAGGGACTTGCTCAAGGGCTCAACAGTGTCTTGCTAGGGCTTGAGCTCTGTTCAGTAACCCAGAGCCCAAATTGTTTGAGCCACCACTAGGGCTGCAACAACGAATCGATAAAGTCGATAAAAACACCGTGCCTCACACACACAGATCCCTCCTACTGTACTTTCGCCTTCACACACACATGCTTTCTCTCTGCTTTACACAGAAACTCCGCTTTGTCGAGATTCTTTTCAAAGGTAAAGTGCAATAAATTTGTTTTATTTTTACTTTACAGCAGTGATTCCATTAGTGTGTTTTTAAAATTTTATTTGGTTTTCGAGTGTTTTGGAATACCAGACCGCTTCTGGAACGAATTATGCTCGCAATCCAAGGTTCCACTGTACTGTATATATTTGGCAGATGTAAAGCATACATATCTATGTTTTTTGTGTTAGTCCATTTTTATTTTATTATATTATTATTATAACAGCTCAAGGAGCAACATGTTTGTGCACTTTCTAAAGATTTTAGTTCTGTTTTTGAATAAAGGTTTGGAAATGAGTGCTTTTCTTGGGTTTTTGGTTATATCCGATTAATCGATTAATCGAAAGAAGAAGAAAAAACAAATCGACAGATTAATCAATTATTAAAATAACCGTTAGTTGCAGCCCTAGCCACCACTGTCATTTATATTTGTAGTCAAACCCAATGTTCACATGGCTGAAATTGGTAAAAACTACCTAAACCGTTTTTTTTATTATTATTAATTCATTGTTCTTCCTGTTTTGTAAAAAAAAAAAAATATATATATATATATATATATATTTATTTATTCTGTAAAAATATTAATATAATTCAACCTCAGCTACCTGACTTAAGATCATAATTAGTGGCAAATAGAGACAAGAACCGCTCTCAGCCAATTAGTATTTTTGATTCTACCTGCTTATGATATTTCTTTGCCTAACTTATTTTGCTAAATTTAAATTTAAACAATCTAGTATCTTCATTAAAACCACCAGGCAGTTACTATGGATCAATAAATGAGTGCTGTAAATGCATAGTCATGTTAATAAACATGGTCTTTGTTAGCCATGTGAGCTTCATATCTAACTACTGGGCTTCGTATAGTCTCAGGCGAGTGCCTTGTGAACATTCCTGACAAGCTTTCTTTTAAAAATTTGCATCTAGTCACATCTGTATTTGTATCTGTCTAGGATACATTTTCTCTTTAATGTAATAATGTATCTATATTTGGAGCCCTAGATCTAACAATAAAGGGAGTCAAGAGCAAACAAAATAACGTATCTTTAGGTTAACTGTGTGACCAAATCATTCTTGACGTCAGTACGGTCTCAGAACATTTACCACCTTAATAGTGTAGTTCTGTGCCAAATAAAGTGATGCTACGTCACACCGGCCTGAAATGAGGCCAAGTCTTGTAAGACTTCCAGCAGCTACACCTCTGTACCATTCACTTCAACACAACACACACACACACGCACGCACACACACACACACACACACACACACACTGGAGACAGACAAACACTATGGCTTATATATAACATTTTATGAAAAATTGACTTGGTTGCTAAGGAAAGCTAGTAAGGAGAGCATTATGGAGGTATGCTAGCTGGTTTTACATAACTGTATTTCATTCAATGTAACCAACATTAGCTTTCCCCTTTTCCATCTGTGCCTTTGTACAACAAATGTACAATATTTTAGTGCAATATTTTATCACTAACAATCTAGAATTTTTTTATTTTGTATTCTCACTTAACAACAACACCCTAAATATAGCCTAAAATTGACTTTTACACATAAAATGCTAATGCTAACCTACAAATGCTGACTCTGAGTTAGCCAGGCTGATTCACACTATAAATCAAACTGAACAAATCATGGAAAACGTCAAAGTCAACCTTATTTGTTAAAGATACTGCTCACTAAAGCTACTAAAAATCCTGTACCAAAATATAGTGGCGGCCATCTTGGAGCAAATATGCAACAATAAATCATCACTAAATAATGAACTTTAAAGAAATTGTGGAATGATTTCCACATACAATTTACATAATGGTAATTGGACTCTATTAATTTTACATCTGGTTAATGACATTAATATTTTTACTTTACACAATGACTATAAGATGAAAGTTCATGAAATTACATGAAAAATGAAATCCTCAATATATCACTATTTATATCACTTTATCCTGTATATACTGTACGTAGGGTCACGGAGGGCCTGAAAGGCTATCCCAGGAGACTTAAGGCATGAGGCAGAGTACTGTACACCCTGGGCAGGGTGCTAATCCATCGCAGGACACACACACACACACATACACAAACACTATGAGCAATTTGGAAGCACCAGTTAGCTTAATCCGAGTCGAAACCCCCGAGCACGGGGAGAACATGCAAACTTCACACACATGGAAATCGAGTCTGGACCCTGGAGGTGCAAAGCAACAGTGCTAACCACTAAGCCACCGCACCACCTAATATGAAATCCTATAATTATTTGTTTATTTATTCAACTTTGAACCACCCACTTTAGGGTTAAGAGTTCTCTTAAACTGCGTTTAAATACATGTAGCATGGGGTAGCATGATGTAATCATTAGAAGGCCACATAATGCTGACAGATGAGAGGGGAAGAGAAAAAGATGTGGATGGGTTGCAGCTGCACACTCTTTGAGAGACATAGAGACTGGAATTATAGTAGTTCAGCTATGAATGTGGTATACAGTCAGTTTTGCAGCCGTTGGATCCATCAAGGCTGATCTCCCCCACTCCAATGCTGTTCTTGACCCTGATTGGTCAGAAAGTGTTGTTTAATTGTTGCTATGGGAACAACTGGAAACGGGGCCATGCCAGAAGATTAAATGTAGCTATAACCATGCAGTGGATGCTATCTTGTTCTTGCAGGTCAGCAGGGACATGTTAATTACGATGATGATGTTTAGAAACAAGGTTAATGGAGCAGAGAAAATGCTTCACCTGGAACAGAAAACTCTTGGTAACACAGGCCCTCAAAGAAAACATCAAGCCTTCAATTAATCTTTTTTTTTTTTCAACTTTACAGAAACCTCTACTAAAAACATTGCTAGTAAAATAAATCAGGGTATAATCATTCATCATAAATGAAATCTTTTCCCTCTTTTTTTATTGATAGCTATTATTATTATTATTAGTCGTAATAACGTTAGTAGTATTTGGTGCAATTATTACATTTGTGCTACATTTTGAAAATCCATAAAGTAAAAAGAAAAAAATAACACACCATAAATCTAATTATTTTAAGACATAATTAATAATTACAGCACCCGATCTAATTACTTTAGATTTGACTATGGCATGCATTATAATCCTAACCCTTATAACTGTACAATACTACATTTTGGCCGAGATCTTGCCAAGGTGAAGGGAGAGTTGAAACTAGGGCTGAAACTCGAGTAACTCGAGTAATTCGATTACAAAAAATGATCGAAGCAAAATCTTCTGCCTCAAAGCTTCTTTTAATTAATTTTATAAGCTTGCATTATGTTTTTTGCGCAATTATTTGTTTGGCGTGACACAGCGCACTTCCGGATTCAAGCCGCCACTAAACACAGACGAAGAAGAAGCGCTTACGTCACCCACAAAGCGAAAGGAGACGCAAACAGTGAGCTGTGTATTGATTTGGAGAGCGCTCTGTTGCGGGCTGCAAAATGGACGTGAGCGATAAAATTATCAGCGAGCCAAGAGAAGGAGAAACCAGCAAGAGAAAACGACAGAAATTGTCAGTAAAGGCTTATATGTTATGCCTGAGCTGTAGATTCAGAAACTTTTCGTTCTGAAAGTTAAGTTGCACAACTTAATGTTTTTGTATAATTATTTATTTTAATAAATAAATACCTTAGTTTTTTTTATACTTAGTCATTTGAAATACCTTTTTTTTAGTTTTTGCATCTGAGAAAAGGCTTTAAAATAAATAAGAATGTATGGCACTGTAATGCACTTAATTCATTTCAGTCAACTTTAAGCTATTCCTTGTATTGTGAATAATGACAATGTTTATTTTTTATAAAATGCATTTTGCTGTATGCATTTAAAAAATAAAAGTTGATTTTTCTAAAAAGAAAACCAATTAATCTTTGTTTCTCTTATATATATTTTACATTGCTGTTTAATTAAGCAAAAGTACATTTTATCCGATTATTCGATTAATCGATTACATTTTTGGTAGAATACTCGATTAATAAAATATTCGATAGCTACAGCCCTAGTCGAAACACTCTATAAAGTCTTCTCTAGTACATCCTGAAGACTTCCAATGGGGTTGAGGTCAGGACTTTGTGGTAACCATGTTTGAAAATGATTCATCATGCTCTCAGAACCACTTTTTCACAATTTGAGTCTTGAAATAATATGCCTGTGTCATCAAGGAAGAAAAACTCCAGAGATGTGATAACCTGGTCATTTAGTATATTCTGGTGTCAGCTGACCTCATTTTATTACCAAGTGAAGCAATCCCAGATCATAACACTGCCTCCAGAGGCTTGTACAGTACGCACTATGTATGATGGGTTTATCGCTTCATGTGCTTCCCTTCTTACCCTGACGCACCCATCGCTCTGGAATAGGGTCAATCTGAACTTATCAGACTACAGGACCTTTATCCATTGCTCCATAAGGCCAAGTTTTCTGCCATTTTTTAAATAATTTCACTAATAAGTGGCTTTATTATGGCCATCCAGCTGTTTTGTCACAATCCTGTGAGTTCTCGTCGCATTCTGTATGTAGAAATATGTGGTCAAGCAGTGTAGTTATTGTACTATTCTGTATTACTATCATTGTTGTTGCTACTGTTATATATTTTGTACATAATTATATGCTTGATTTTGTTGCTTTCGCTTGTTGCTTTATCATAGCCTATATTTTCAACATCTAATTTAATGGGATCGGCGGAAATTTATGACTCGTGACATGCAGCCTGCACTGAACGTAAATTTATTAAAATGAATCAAGGGCTTTTGATTTATCAAGCTACTTTCATAAGTTATTACCGCATTTATTTTCAGGCTATATAGGGCTTTCATACATATTACTTCATATGTTCATATAATCGTACATATTTCATACATATATCAAATTTCACAGGCTGCCATTCAGTGAAGAGGGTTATACTGATGCAAAGAACATCATGTGCCTGTACATTTTCCTGGCTGCTTCTGAACATAACACATCATAGACCTGCTCAACAGCTTATGCAGAATTAATTAATACATATGTGGCTAATTCATTTTCACGCATATATCATGCTCTTCAAATGCATAGATCGCATTCATTTTAATATATAATGCATGGAAGTGTGATTAAAAAGAGCAGTTTGTTCTTGTGCTCATTCTTGTGCTTTGAACCATCCTGGTGAATAGTTTGTGTATTAGTTGTAGTCGTAGTGCTGCCTCTGATCAGTCTGTAAAATGTTCAATATAAGGACGAGGTAGAGCTAAGTCTTGAGTTTTTTATTTAAGATTTGATTTTTATATGTGGTCGTTGATTAAGTCTTAATCTTTTAAACTTACAGTTGATTTCTATATTTAATTCTTAATTTTTCTAATTGCATCTCAAATTTTTAATTCTTTAATAACATTCATGTTTTTTTGTATTTGTATTCTTAATTGCTGAATTACAGTCTATATTTCTTTAATTTATAGTATTTACTGTAGTTTATTGATTTTTTTTAAAATCTGATTTCTAAATTTGATCCTTGATTTTTCTCATCTTAATCTTGGTTTCTGTATTAGTCTGTCTTCAAATTTAACACTTGTTTCGTGAATTTGTTTCTTGATTTTTTAATATAAGTCTCTATTTTTTAAGTTCAATATGTGACTTATGAATTTTGTGTCAAAGTCTTGTGTATGTTCACAGCTGTATATAACTGTAAACAATATATAATTAGCATCTGACATCCAATCTGAGTTTAATTTTAAAAATCATGTTTTGTTTTTTGTGTTTTTAAGCATAGGGTACATGCACTGATTCAGGCAAGAACTCTGGAGGTACGCTGTGTTACCTGGCACTTAAATATTAGAAACAGATCCTTTTAGTTCTGTAAGTTGCGAGGTGGGGCCTCTATGGATTAGACTTGTTTGTGTACCACATCCCAGAGGTTTGATTAGAATGAGATCTGGGTAATATGAAGGCCAAGTAAACACCTTGAACTTTTCGTCATAGTCCTCAAACCATTCCTGAACAACTTTTAGTAACAGAAAATGTGGCATAATGCCAATCTCTAGCCTTGCTCCATTGTCCAGTTCTGATGCACACACTGGTGCCCAGTGTATGCGCTTTTGGCAATGGCCAGGGGCCAGCATGAGCACCCTGACTGGTCTGCGGCTTTCCAGCCCCATACACAACATACTGTGATGCATTGTGTGTTCTGAGACCATTCTTACTGAAACCAGCATTAACTTTTTTAACAATTTGGAAGTAACTCTTCTGTGGGATGAGCTTCCATTTGCTCCTCATGCACATCAGTGAGCTTTGGGCTCCCATGAGACTACCACCAGCTCGTTGACTATCCTTCCATGGAGCACTTTTTGTACACATCAACAACCTGCCAATTTGGAGATCCCTAAACCATTCTTCTAGGCATCACAATTTGGACCTTTTCAAGGTCATCCAGGTCTTGCCCATATTTCCTGCTTCCAGCACAATAACTGTTTCTTGGCTGTTCACTGTTGACTCCACTCCTACACAGGTAGCAAGATAATAGTGTTATTCACTTCAAATGTCAGTGGTTTTAATGTTACAGCTGATCATACAGTATTTTCACTACACTAAACCAAAAAATCCCTCTCTCTCTGTATGTGTGTGTGTGTGTCCACCCAAACCTTCTTCTCCCCGACTCCCACCGGCAACCGAACCCTTTGAGAAACTGCTCTGGTGCAGCCACAGAGGACAAAGCAACTAAAAAATGTGCGGGCACACACACTTACACACATGCAGACCACAGTGTCACACTTTTCTTTAAGGTCAGATTTGATGTGGCCAAAAAGATGAAGAGGAACATGAACAACTCATCCTCTCTGGGGTTCCTAAACCTAAAAGCACACACACACACACACACACACACGCAAGAACAAACGCGCACACACATGCCCCTCCAGCTTATTGTGGCAGTGCGTCACATCATGGTTGTATTTTGGAAAAAAAAGAAAGGGATATGGGGGTGGGCTGCTGTGACCTAGAATACATGAGTGTATGGTTGGATCGTTATTCCTTTTGATGTGTGCATGTGTGTGTGTGTGTGTGTGTGTGTGTGTGTGTGTGTGTGTGTGTGTGTGTGTGTGTGTGTGTGTGTG
>JAQMYI010000018.1:15298923-15309550 GCA_030014275.1 Clariallabes melas
GCTGGGGGTGTGGGAGGAAACCGGAGTACCCCGAGAAACACGCCCACAACGGGAATGTACCCCGCCTTGTGCCCTAAGCCTCCTGGGATAGACTCCAGTTCCCCAGAATACAGGATAAAGCGGTATAGAAGATGAGTGAGTGAGCATTCCCTTTTTTTTTTTTTTTTTTTTAACAGGCGACCATTTTTTCGTATTACCTACATTTCCCAGAATTAAAAGCGGGCACGCGCATTGCGCAGACTCGCGTCAGCGTCCGCACGTAAACACAGCAACAGGAAGCAGCTCTGTGAAAATGACTTCTCCCAGGTTGGTTCTGGAAATTTAAGTGTGATCTTAGATTAGATGATGCTTATGGACTGGTCGCGTATTTTATTCCCCTTGTTTCGTCTCGTTTCAGATCTCAGAGGCTTTTTGAAATCCTAATTCAGTCCTGTCTTTACAGGGGCTCGTGCCCTGGCTGAGCTAGCTGACCAACGGTTAGCCAGCTAGCTTAGAGGGCGAGCTGTATAGCTAAACATAAAACCAGGTCCAAAAAATACATGAGAAATTATTTCGAAGTTGTAAATAGCTGTTTAGAAGAATTATATTTCATCTAAAAATGGCAATTAAGAATGTATGGTTGATAATCCTGCTTAATTTAGCGTTGAAAGCTATTGACCTGGCACGAGCGTTTTCTCATTTCACTTCCTGCGCCTGCGCGTTGCATGTCACGGATTATTGTTATTATTATTATTGAGAAAACCTTATTGTCGCGGTTTGAAATGAAATACTGTCGTGTTATATTACATTTGTTCCCGTTAAGCTTATGTCACAGACAGACTGACAGGTCTGACAGGAAATAGTATACAGTGTTTTCAGGGAAAGTTCTCAAATACATACCTTTCTAAATGCTCAGTAAGTTATTAAAAGTTGCTTGATGACGCAATACACTGTATAATGTAGATATTCATTCATTCATTCGCCATGGTCGATTACATGTCAAGACCGAATAGAAAGTAATCAGTTCTCATTTGCTTCTTAGAAAGAAAGAAGATTTACACAGTACTGTATATGAGGGTGAGTCAAAAATGATCCTCAGTCCGGGTTATATTAAAACTTCTGTTGGTTGCACTAATCAGCTCTTCTCATCAGGATCAATACACTAAGGAAGGTAAGGGCTGCGTGCAATTCCCACCCAATCCCCAAATCCCAGCCCCTGGATGCAGTGCCAGTCCCAAGCTACGATAAAATGGGTTGGGTTGTGTCAGAAAGGGCATCTGGCGTAAAACCTGTGCCAAGTTATGTGTGGATTGGGGGGGTCCGCTGTGGCGACCCCTCTGTTAGCAGCCGAAAGACTAACAACAACAACTCTAAGGAGGGTGAAAGTTTCTTAAAGAAAAGCATTACTTATGGCGAGACATTTATTCATCACTACTATCCTAAGATCCTCAGTTGCTGACAGAAAAAGTTCAAAAGTCAGCCATCAGCTGGAAAATTGACGCTTACAGTTTTCTGTGATTCTCAAGGGTCTGTATTGAAACTTTATCAGGAAAAAGTTCAACAATCAACAGTGCTCGTTACAGTGAGATTCTTACTGAAAAGCTAAAGCCTTAACTTCGGATTAAATGAAGAGGACCGCTGTTCGTGGGTGTTGTGATCTTGCATGACAATGCATGTCCGCACACTTCTCCTCACACTGTCGACTCTCTGCAAAAAATTAATCTTCATCAAACTTCAACTGCATGTTCCCTATAGTCCTGATCTTGCTCCATCTGACGTTTACTTAAATGGTCCCCTGAAAGCAGCCATACGAGGATGAAGATTAACTTCAAACAAGGTGCATTTTTGGCTTGCGGCTCAGCCTAAAGCATTTTTAATCAGGGAATAGCTTGTTGACAGATGAACAAAGTGTATTGAAAAGCAAGGTGATTATATCAATTAATATAAATATAATAAATAGATTAATAAATTATAAAAAGATTTGTCATTTCTAAAAGTGAATTTAAATATATTCTGCAGCCGAAGTGCGGATAATTTTTAACTCAACCTCAAACTTTTTTAAATCAAGAATTAAGACAAAAGGTTTTTACAGATGCATTCATATTTTATTACTTGTAAGTACAGACAAGAGGAAAGTTTCAATGAATCAATAATAACTGTGTGGGAAGGGCAAATAATGGTGTTTAGGTATTAGTCATTGGAAACTGATTACTTGATTCAATGTTTTTCAGGTACTGGTTTGTTGGAAGCTGTCGATTAGTCATAGGTTGTTGGCATTAATTGGTTGTTAGGAGCAATGCTGTTCATAAATAGGTTGGTGGGAATAGTGCTCATTCAGAGGAACCAGACTGTCGATTCTGTTAGATTTTTAGGCATTGTGCTTTTAATAGTACAAATTCCTACTGTTTGGTTTGTCTTAAGCAGCTATACTGTTTTTGTTTTCATCAGGTTTCAAAGATTTGCAATCTACTGAAAGTATCTCATACACAGCAACGGTTATTATTTTTACCTGACATTTTACCTCCACACTTCAGTCCAGTAGGTGACAGTATTGCATAAACTCGAAGAAGTGAAGCTCTCGCAGAAGCTGTGGTATATTTTGTAAAAAGTCTTTAGGTCATTTAACATTAGAAATTATATCCAAATAATTTAAAAAGATGTAACTCGATTCTGAATAGAAAAAACACCAACCAACAAAAGATCAGCATAATGAGTTAAATCATAAACATGTAGTTGGTTACAGTGTTGATTAGTTGTTGTATTTTTGGGGCCAGTGCTGTTCAGGGATTAGTCATTGGATGCGGTGGTGATCAGTGATTGATTGTTTTTTGTCAAGTTGGTGTATATATTTTTTTTATTAAGCTGCTACTGTGTCAGTTATATTTCATATAAATATTATATTTGAACGAAAAAAAATCTAAGAAGAAAATTAATATTTCATGTTCAATTTATTTTTTCAGATAGCATGGAGGGGTGACAACTCATTAAAGTGTAATCGTGATCAGCCAGTTGGAAAGAGGCGGTGCGATGACGGAGTGCTTCCTGCCACCCAATAGCAGCCCTGCAGAGCAGCGGCGAGGGGCAGAGCATCAGAGCGGTGTACCCCGGACCCCCAGTTCAGAGGAAATCAGCCCCACTAAATTCCCAGGACTGTACCGTACTGGTGAACCGTCACCTCCGCATGACGGACACCACCATGAGCCTCCCGACGCTGCCTCTGATGATGATAAGGAGCACAGCAAGAAGAAGAACAAGTTTAAGAAAAAGGAGAAACGCAGTAAGACTTTTCTTACTCTGGTCTTTTCTGGCTTTTTTGTAGGTTGATGTTTAAAAGAAGCCAAAAGTTTAGCTCACGGTACTGAATGGTACTCCCGTTGCTACTCTGATGCCATAAAAAGGTTTATGTGTTTTGTAACTTGTGAAAGTGCATGTGGCGTATTTTTTTATTAGCTTTCTGAGTAAAAATTTTAAAGGTGCATCAGTGGTAAAGTACCTTGAATTATTTTTAAAAGTTTGGTGGAACATCGTAACCCGATTTGGTCGTAGACCGATTCAGTTTTTTCCATAGGAATACATGTAAGTAGAATTAATCTGTTCTCTGTCACTAAGAACTATATTTAACTTTGTGTTTTGTTTATATCATAAAATATAAAATGAAGTATGAAAAAGCCTTAATACAGCACAAAATTTCATTAAAACTTTACAGGAGAGAGCGAACACTTTACATTTTTACATGCATTGTTTGCGCACCTTTTTTAGGGAGACTCGCTGACTTGAAGGAATGGAGGAGGGGAAGATGGGTGGGGAGGAGGTTAGTGTTTGGAAGGAGAGTTCCCTTCTGTAAAAACACTACGTAATTCTCCTCCAGGGGTTTTCTCTCTCTTATTTTAATTTTTTTTTGTTTCTTGGCTTTTGGTTCGTATGTGACAGCTGGTTTCACTAAGGCCATGTTCACACAATAAATCACAAGATTTTTATCTGCGGTTTTGGCCTTTCGTCCACATGCAAACGTAGTTTTGGTCATTGAAAACTGAGCTTTTGGAAAACTTCGTCCAAAGTGAAGATTTTCCAAAACTCCGTTTTCAGTGGTGTTGTGTGGACAGGGGAAACTTGTTGTAACGTCACCTTGTGTGCTGATGATGTCAATGTCTGTGTGCTAGTCTTGATTTGACGTCAGCTTTATTTATGAGAATATTTGTGCAATAGTGGACTTACGTACAGTAAACTATTGACTGTGTTAAAGTTGCTTACTAGACATTTTACATGCGTGTACATACACACACAGTTACTCACACATTATGTTAACAAACATAAGTTATGTTAACATAAAAGTTCACTGCTGCTACATTCAGTCTAAAACCCTGACGACACAGATTCCGTAGACAGCGACAGCGGTTTTGGGTGAGACTTGGTCAGACTTCTACAAAGCGCAATCGGTACTGACGTTTTGTCTAGGCTTCTGATTGGTCCCCGGTTGATTAGAGATGCTCCTAACAGCACTTAAAAAGGTATTTTGCGTTTTCATGCGGACAAAGATATTTTTAAAACATAGGTTGTGTGGACAGAATTATTTTAATAAACGATTAGAAAAATCTTTTAAAGATACCCGGCTACATGTGGCCTAAATATCTATCCATGAAAAAGACACAGCGTTATCGTTCATAAGGTGTGGCACTCTGTTCGCCACTGAATGTTACTTCTTGGTAAAGGCTTGGTCACAGCACTTTAGAAGTGATACTCTTAAACAACACATATGTATGAGAAGCAGTTTGTATTTTTTATTTTTTTTTCGAAAGCTGTGGTATTATTTTGTAACAACTCCTCGGTTTTAGGTCATTTAACATTCATATATTTACCTCAATAATTTCATACAATGTGTGCTTTAATTCTGAATAGAAAACTGCACAGCTATAGTTGGGAACAGTGTTGATTAGTTATTGAAAAAACTGCAACACTCGGTACATCATGAGCGAATTCATCATGGAACTCAGAGGACAGAGAACTAGAGTTTAGCCTTAGTATTAATGCTGATTTTAATCAATTTTTTTTTAAGCTTAAATGGTTAAGATGTTTTTTTCCTTTTATTTTTGAGTTTTTGTTTTATTAGGTTTTAACATATCTATCTATCTATCTATCTATCTATCTATCTATCTATCTATCTATCTCTATCTATCTGTCTATTTCGACAGTACTGTGCAAAAGTTTTAGGCACTGCATTATCTTTACTAAAAATGTTCTTATATGTGTTTATCATTTTGGTCTGCATTATTATGTACAAAACCATTTAATATTTCCAAGCATGACTTAAAAATTAGTGAATAAATAACATTACAGAAGAATATTTTCGCACATGTAAAGAAAGCAACATATTATATGTATATAATCAGTTTCCCACCTGCCAAGTAGAGGATACTTCGGCCACCTGCCCAAGTATATTTGCTCACCTTCTTAAAAACTCTGTCTCTGTCTGGGAGAACGATGTCACCCACAATTCATCAACTAGTAGCGGACAGTTTCCTCTCATGCTACAGGTCCTGTACCTGTTTATATTGCTACTGCGAGAGCGGTGTAATTAAAGGCAGCGGATGTCAGTTGACATAAAGAAACTATGAATAGCATATTGACGGTTGCACAGTTTTGCATGGTGAACGGGCTCTTCTTTAAAAACTCCAATAAAACTTAAGTGGGATGGATTTGTGCTAGCAACAACAAAAAAAAAAGCTTGCTGCTGGCGTGTGTCGACGGCAGAGGCTTCAGACATCAAACTGTGCATTAGGGTTTTCTGATATTGTGATAGAACCAAAGATAGCATTACTTTTAAAAGGTGTAAATTGTACTGCTGCTTGAATATGGGAATGACATCACAAAATTGTTAAACTCTCAATGTGCATATTATTATTATTATTTGGGCACAAAAACAACCTAAAATAATTATAAAAATGAGTGATCTTATGAATCTGTATGCAGCCGGCCATTTTTATGTTGACCGTTGTCAATAAATGCTGTCCATGTGCACATTTAGTTTGTCTCCTTCCCCCCTCCTGATATCAGACCTGAACAGGATGTTATGTGTAAGAGCTCACATCAAAATTCCCACAGCACACTCACAAGTTTCCTGTCAGAACCAATTTTCCACAACAAACTAGATGTTGTGTGAATGTTTGTATTCCCAGCTGCATTTTATTTGATTTCAGCTAGCCAGTGAGCTCCGCATAGCACTGTGCTAATGCTGACAGCTATGTAGCTAGCTTAGCTTAGCTAGTGTTCCCCCTTCCACAACACGTATTTAAGTTTTAGTTGCTAATTTATAAGTATTATATAATGATAAGCTGAATTAGGTATGGTACGATCTAACTAAGATTAAATTAGTAGGCAAGTTTCTGAGGTCAGAAAGGAAAATAAGAAAGTACTGTTTATTTATTCATTTCAGATGCACTTTCTCTTCAAATTTCCCAACATTGTTAGAACATTCTGTGTACAATTGCTGTCTACAATTTCTGTTAGCCATAAAATGGTTTTGTAACCTCAGGCAGATGATTAAAAATTATTAACAAATATAATCTGGAATAAATGTAAGAAGAAATATTAAGTCTAATATCCATTACTGGAATCCACTGTACATGATGTTTGTTAGTCATATGTTAATTTTATTTAGACAGTTTTTTTTTTGCGTGTCGTAATTGATAGCTGGATAGCTATTGTAATGGATTAGCATACAAACTAGTTTTTATTGCTAGTGTTATCATGAAAGGTAATATTTGTATGTTTGTGATTGAAGCATGTAATTCTGATTCGCATCATCATTATGTTTGTGATTGTAGCATGTAAAACCTTTCTCTTTTTTGTTTCTCATTCCTTCTCAAATTTTCTTAGTTCAAATATGTTTAACCGTTTGTGTTTTAACTCAAGTAAAGAATTTAATTTTGTCAGGGAATTAACGCAAAGACTGTTTGCACAAGCCAAAATAGCAAACTAGATAATATTAGAATGATATTTAGATAATTAAACCCTTTTAGTTTTGTTTGCTAGACAAATACTAAAAAGTATGTTGTTCAGTTTTTGTAAACTTTCAGCCAGTTTAGCTAGCAAGCTACCTAGCATTGGGGCTGTTGTATTGTAAATTAACCAAGTTTTAGTTTGGCTGCAAATGAGCTAATTAACATCAGACTGTTAGCTAGCTAATATTTTGGGATAAAAAACCATTGGTTAGCTTGGTTTGCTAACAAGTTAGTTACAGTTTAATTTAGTAAATTTTGCTAATTTATTATATTTTTGAAAACCCTACCAGTACGGCGTTTTAAACATTAGAGCCCCGGAATTGTTTTTGAGAAAACTTGACTCCAAACTCTGGGTTGTTCTGATCAGTGAGAACACAATTGTTCCACGCTTGGGAACCGCGCCAAGTCCCGAGAGCAATACAATACTCAGCAATACTCGAGTGTGGATCGAATCTTAAAAAAGTCGTTTGTACCTGAGAATGTAAGTAGATCAATGTTTAGACATGTTGTCATCGGTGCCTTCTGTCTCATCTCTGTATACGCGTAGCATGTGCCAATCTCATCTTTTAAATCCTTGGCTGTTAAAGTACAAAGGTGCGACATTCTTTTCTTAATATTAATAATATGAGGCATTAGAGATGAGGGGGATCAGATCAGCATATTAATCCCTGCTAACCGTTATCACCCAAATGAGGATGGGTTCCCTGTTGAGTCTGGTTCCTCTCAGGGAGTTTTTCCTTGCCACTGTCGTCGTCATCGTCCTCGGCTCGATCATCAGGGACAGTCTTATCAATTTGATTTTTACACATTCACATTTCATACAAACATAAATAATTATTTTGACTGTGTAAAGCTGCTTTGCGACCAATGTCAATTGTTAAAAGCTCTATACAAATAAAAGTGAAAATTGAAATTTAATTGAATCGAGGGGGAAAATCAATTCGGTTATGTATCAACACACTGACTCCAAAATCGATTGTTAAATTCAGATATGTTTGCATTTGAGGTAAAAAGTTTTGTAAGAAATTTTTTTTTTTTAAATCAACTTTTATAAAATTATGATGCATAAAATTATGATGCCATACAAGTTAAATCAGCACTCTGGGTATCGTGTTAATATTGTATGAGATGGCTCCTTGTGATCCCCATCCCTATTAGGCATAGCATGAAAGTTAACTTCCTCATTCTCTTCTGTGTTAAATGGCGCAATCTTTCCTGGGCACGTTTGTGCCTAATGTGAAAACACCCTAAGATATCTATTAAACTGGGTGAGAAAAATCAGCAGCCAAGTTTGCTAGGAAGTGTTAATGCTTAGGCTTATCGCTGGTGGCTATATTGTAAGCTAGGAACACAAGGTGGGAATGGACTTTCTGCACCTCAGAGACAGCATTCACTACTCTTGGCCTTTTGATATTTTTTGTATTTTGTTTTTATTATTTTTATTAGCAGCTATTATTATTTGGTTGATTGAGCTGATATTGCTACATTAATGTTGCAGCTGAACTTAAGTAGCTTATTTATGCTTTATTTAAGTCAAATTAATGTCTATCAGATCCAACTTGTTCTAATCATCGGTACTGTCTAGTTTCTGTTCTGCTTTGGTCAACGTTAATCAGTTCTACAATTATATTTCATAGAATGAGAACATTCGATGCGCGAGGTTCTCCACGCTGGCTGAGTGTGTCAGATTTAACCCTGTAGCTCTGGAGAGTAGCTCTATTTTCCACCACTTCCTAAATTTAGCCCACCTATTGCAAGGAAACAGGAAGCGATGGACAGTTTGAGGACACACCCTTTCAGTCCCTGTCCTCTGTGGGTGTGTATTTGTGGCAGAGCCGCACCTCTGCCTGAAGCTCTCTAAGGAGACAGCCTCATAAGCGCTGGTTGATGGGTTCTGATCGCTGTTATGAGCTCAGTTACTGAGAGTACACTCTGCAAAGTGGGTGTCATGCCTCCAAATATGGAGCACTAAATAGAGAGCGGGAGCAGTATTCTCACAGGGAATAGTGCTGAATTGTGAGCTGACCTCATTTAAGGGTTTTATTTTTTTCATCTCCCCTCTATCTTCTATTTTTTTTTAGTTTTTTTTGGTCATGGCTCACCTTGAGGAAGATTGGCTGGAGGAGAGAGTAGAGAGAGGAGAGAGGAGGTAGCAAGGGATATTTTTCACAGCTTTGTAATCTGCCTGATTGCTTATTATGATATCAGTTCGGTAGAGGTCTACCTCTAATTCTTATTATTTAATCTTTTTAAATTCGTGTTTATTTCTTTCTCTTTTGTAGCTGAGGGCTACGCTGCCTTCCAGGAGGATAGCTCGGCCGACGAGGCCGAGAGCCCGTCCAAGATGAAGCGCTCCAAAGGCATCCACGTGTTCAAGAAGCCCAGCTTCTCTAAGAAGAAAGAGAAGGACTTTAAAGTGAAGGAGAAGGGCCCTAAAGAGGAGAAGCCCAAGGACAAGAAGTCTAAAGACTTGACCGCAGCTGATGTCGTCAAACAGTGGAAGGAGAAGAAGAAGAAGAAGAAGCCAAGCACTGCGGAGCCCGAGCCCGTCGCAGTGGAGACTCCGGCTACAGTCAGACCGATTTTCGGAGCGCCGTTGGGTGAAGCAGTGAGGAGGACGGCGCTGTATGATGGAATCCAGCTGCCTGCCGTTTTTCGCGAGTGCATCGACTACATTGAGAGCTATGGCATGAAGTGCGAAGGCATCTACCGCGTCTCTGGTAAGCTTTTTCTCTAACCAGCATTTACACTTCGTCAATGTACAAACCAATTTTCAAGACTTTCTCAGTGTTTTGCAAATTAGTAATAAAGTCAAATACAATTGACTAGCTTTAGTCTTTGCTTTTTTTCTCGATACGTAGCTGTTGCATGATAGGAAAGATGGAGATCTTGATCCTTTCTCTCGCTCTCTGCAGGAATGAAGTCGAAAGTGGATGAGCTGAAGGCGGCGTACGACCGGGAAGAGTGCCCATGCCTGGAGGAGTACGAGCCACACACTGTGGCCAGCCTAATGAAGCAGTACCTGCGCGAGTTGCCCGACAACCTCCTGGGAAGAGATCTGGCTTCACGATTCGAGGACGCATGCGGCCGCTCCAGCGAGGCAGAGAAGCTGCACGAGTTCCAGCGGCTGCTGACTGAAGTTCCTGATGGAAGCAGGCTGCTCTTGTCATGGCTCATCACTCATATGGACCACGTGATCGCTCATGAGATGGACACCAAGATGAACATCCAAAACATCTCCATTGTGCTCAATCCCACAGTGCAGGTGAGATTGATTTAAAGGTGCAGTTTGTCATTTTGAAAAATGTTTCCACATAGATCACACTTTTGCCTCGCAGTAGATCGGGATAGATGTTTGTTTTCCAATTTCATGCTTCTTTATATATTTTAAGTCAGACCTCCTGCCAGAGCAGAGCTTGGGCAAGGGTAGATTTTTCTCTGCTGGAAAGTTTAAGCCTATATCATGCTACAGTAAACAATAAGCAAAGCATTTTATAGGTTGCACTTGTATTATGTCATCAAATGTTGAAACACGATGTCACCATGCAATTAAGGAGTCCACATCTCAGCATCTTATATATATATTAGGGCCGGGACTCGATTAAAAAAATTAATCTAATTAATTAGAGGCTTTGTAATTAATTAATCGA
>JAQMYI010000018.1:15325007-15337268 GCA_030014275.1 Clariallabes melas
CAGCCAGTGCCCAAAACCCCAGCCACTGGATGCAGTGCCAGTCCCAAGCCCGGATAAAAAATGGGAGGGTTGCGTCAGGATGAGCATCCAGCGTAAAACCTGTGCCAGGTTGTAGTGCGGACTGGGTATTCCGCTGTGGCGACCCCTTGCCGGGAGCAGCCAAAAGATCAACAACAACAATCAGTGTAGATAATAATGTTTGCAATGCCTTTGCAAACAGACATTGAGGAACATTCTTTTTAAAGTATTCCGTATTTTTTATGCACTCTTTCACAGATTGAAGAGGCTCCCCTCTTTTATAGCTAATCATTTTACAGACCTGATGCTAGATGTTCTTCCAGCTGAATCTTTTAAAAATTTGTTCTCTCCGACCCAACATTTTTGAGACCAGTAGCAGGCATCAAATATAAAATATGCTCATTTAGTGGATAAAAGTCTAAAATTTCTCAGTTTAAACATTTATGTCCTTTATGTTTTATTGTGAATAAAATATTGGCTCATGTGATTTAAAAGTCTTTTTGTTTACATTTTATTAAAATTTTAAAAAACGTCCCATCGTTTCCGGAATTCTAGTTGTATATACTGTATATATGCTGTCCTTATGCAAATTGTGCCCATGTCATTAATTATTTCACATAAGTGGCAATCATGGTACGGGTGAAGGAGCTTCCTAAAGTTCTCAAAGACAACCGCAGAGCCATAGGAAAAACGTTAAACTTCCCTGTCATTACAATTGGTTTATTTGCTGTAGTGGCTTTGATTGCTATAATTGCTGCAATTATATATGTTTAGGATATCCTGTTGTATAGAGAACACGGCCCAGATAGGCACATACATTCCTGTAACTTTGGAGAGTTCAGAGTCTATTCTCTCTTCAGGACTCCTTCCAGACTTTGAAGAAGTGGGTGAAGGAGCTAAAGGAGCATGGCCCAGAGGACATCGTGGTGGCAATTGCAGGAAATAAGAATGACCTGGGTGATATACGGTTAGCATTTCTAGTAGTTTTCCTGGCTCTCCATCTGCAGTTCAAAACGAGTTTAGTTTTCCATAGGTCTTTGATCTTTGCCTAGAATTTATACTGTGTGGTATCAGTCAGTCCAAAGACACACTGGTGGAATTGCAAAAAAAATAAAAATAAAATCTTCAAAGTGTCTGTAACCCTTACAGATGGGGAACTGTTTAGTCTAACTAAGGTGAATATCAATGTCTAACAATGCAGAAACAACCCATACTGTATGTGAACCATTTATTTGGCTAACTAATCAGTCTACTGTAATGTAACATAATCAAATAGTAACAACATTATTTATTTAATTATACTGCGTTATTATCATTTTCATTTTTTTACTGACCTTCTTGTATAGAGACTGTTTTTTTTTTTTTTTTAGTTTTATATTCCCTGTGAAATCGAGCACAGTTTGATATCTCTGGAAATGTTGACCTGATTACACTGCATTTTGACAGAGAAGTACCCACAAAAGACGCCAAGGAGTTTGCAGAGTCAATTGCAGCCATATTCATCGAAACCAGTGCTAGAAATGCTGTCAATGTTGAGGAACTCTTTCAAAGTATTAGTAAGTGTTGTTTAAATCTGTCTTAACAAGCCAAAAGTTATTGTGCCATGAGTTAAGCCTAATACCACAGTGAGCTGATACTCTATCATGTAAATGCTTCTCTGAGCTGTTTGTGAAATGGCAGTTAAGGTTGGTAACTGACAGCAGAGTGCACGCTGCAGTGATATGGCTGAAATATTGAGGGTTTTTTTAAAAAGCATTGTTTATTCACAGTGGAACAGTGATTAGATGCAGTCCTATATATTTTTTCTCATTAAACTGTATAGCTATTGAACTTAAGCATAAGGCACATCACTGTCATCAATTTCAGGTACATACATGACCGGTTTGGACACAGTAGATTCGATTGAAGAGGCTTTGCCTGGCCTGCCTATTAGTCACACACTTTAAGGTTTTGTTCTCCTTTATCTTCGATCACAGCATACAATGCGGTGGCTAGTTTGTGTGTCAAAATGATTCCTCATTCTCCCAGAATCACTTATTCACAATTTGAGTCCTGGAATATGTCTGTACCATCAGGGAAGGAAAAATAAATAGATGTGAGAACCTGGTCGTTCAGTACATTCAGGTCATCAGCTGACTTCATTTTATTGCCACATAATCTTGCTGAACCTAGACCTGATCAACTGAAGCAACCCCAGATCATAACACTGTCTCCAGAGGCTTATACAGTGGCCACTGTGCATGATGGGTGCATCACTTTATGTGCTTCCCTTTTTACCTTTACTCATCGCTCTGGAATAGAGTCAACCTGAACTCTTCAGACCACAGGACACGTTTTCCAGAAGTTTTTCACCAAAGTCCAACATTTTTGCTCCCTAGCAACCATATTTAAATATAGGTGTAATTTCTACTGTTGATTTTGTACGACGGAGCTTCATCAGGCGTTTAAGTGAATCACCAATCATGATAATTCGTGCTTTATTTCCCAGCTACATTCCATTCACGAAGTTAATGATTCACCATCTGGTGTTAGTAATAGTTGGACAGTTCTAAACCCAATTCCAGTCATTTCAGTCTTTATATTTTTCAGAAACAGCGTTTATTTTGGCCAGGTGGTGTATAACGTCTTTATGGGTAAAAAAAAGTATATTCTAAATTTGAATGCACATGAATTACTTCATCTTTCGACCAAATTCTATTTTAGTTAGATTTTTTTTAAATCACGTGCTCAAACAAGTAAATTAAATTTTTTTCTTCCGATTTGAGTCGTATCCAATTCCCACCTATCGCTGGGGGTCTCCCACGTGTTTCCTCCGACGCCAGTTGATCACATCTTTTTGAACTGTCTGCTCATGCAATGTTGGACAGCGCTATCTGCTCCTTCTGCTTGCGTGTGCCATAATTGGCCGTGATTGATGTGAGAGCGCTAAGTGCCTCTCATCCCACCCCGCTGAGAGAGCTCATCCAATCAGCTTTCTCCAGGCCCCCGGCTGCGGGAGGCTACAGCACTTTACCACTGCGTCACTATGGGGCCAAGTAGTTTTTATTTTAAACTTTATTTAGAACATTTTGCTGCTTTTAAGAAAAGCTGTCAAGTTAGGAAGATGACAAAGCGTGTGCACACCTTTGTCAGGAGTACTGTTTTCTTGGTCACTGTATATGTATTGTATCCATATATGCTGTTTCATAGTATTAATGTTTTCTTCATAGCATGTGCTAGTATTAAGGTTTTTAGAATTCTAAATTAGTAACTTGAGTAGGTGCAGCCTACAGTAACTATTATTACTCTATATATTTACTAGCATGCAAAGCAGTGGATATGTTGGAATGCAGTGTGATCAGTACCCACATGCTTGCTCTGCAGGTCGGCAGATCCCCCCACTGGAGAACACAGACGTGGACAGCAACGAGTCATTCAAGATCACACGCCAGCCACTTACATCATCTAGACGCTGCTGTTAGAGGAGTGAGAAATTGGCTTGCTCTCTCTTTCTCCTAGCTGGATATTTAATTTAGCTTCATAACCATCATAACCTGTAACCGAAAGTTAGCCTGACATTAGTGCTGAAGTAAAAGGAGTTTAGATTCAGCAGTTTTAAACATACAACAGTTTTAACAAGTTTACAAAAAGACACAAGGCTGATCGAACAATATTTGCAGTGTTGAATGTTGAGCAGAGTTAGCTGGCTAACTCTGTAAGATTGACTTCATGAGGATCAGAGCCATGGATCTGGAGTCATGGATAAAGCAATGGTATAGTACAGTACAAGACTCCAGTGCTGTAACTCCAACTTACATTTTACAACCATGAAGTCTGATTGTGATGTTTTAAAGCACTAACCATCTTTAATGCTGGTCCAGTATCAGCTTGCCATATCCAGGTGTTATTATTCACAAGGAAAAGTATTATTATTATTTTTTTTACATTAGCCTTTTATAATCTGGTACTTTACCAACTCCTTAAACTGAATGTTTACTGTCTGTTGGACGAGTCTAAGTCAAAGCGTATCTATTCATCTAATTGCTATTTAATTTAGTTTGACTTCCCATCGCACAAAATTAAGCAAAGTAGAACCATGAAAATATTAAACTCTTTCTCAGAAATAATGAGACAAAAAAAAGTCTAAGTGCATATAGAAATTATACAAATCAACCAAAAACAAAAAGCATATATCCGACGCTCAATAAACGATTTTGTAATTTTATAAATAACCAAACAGTTTTTTTATTGCATCGAGCTTACTTTTTTAAGTTGAAATATCCAGAACACATGGCATATCTTAAGGGTTGCACCTTTCTTTTGGTTTGGTTTATACCTCACAGCTCTGTTCAGCAGCTTGCGTCTACAAAAAAAGGCCACAGAAACCATAAATACACTCCTTGTTTAGTTTACCTCTTACAGTTGATTTGCTTGCTTACTGCAATCAAAGTGCGATAGAATTAGTTTGGAAGCAGACTGAGACCACACCGCTCAGACCTGACGCATCAGACCAGATGTTTTTGGTCTGCACCTGTGTTCTCTCCTGCCTAGATGAATCATGTTTCAGGAGGGAAAAAAACACCAGGATTCAAAGTGTTCATGTGAAAGAGGTGAGATGTAAATTGAAACCAAATGAATAAGTTAAATATGACCCAGATTGTGCTCACTCTTAGTTTGTTCCGAATATATTAGACTTTATGCATTTTATAAGAGCTACACATGTTCAAAATGAGATTTGCAGTTTTAGTGTTCCTCTCTTTTTTCACCCAGTACACTAATGAAATTTTAAACACAGACATTCCAAGCTGAATGATGATTATTATGTCCTTGGCTGCTTCAGTGTCATCTGAAGTTTGAACAAGTGGCCTAATTGTCAGTAGAATGCATATAGGAGGTTGAGTATTTCTGTGTTCTTCTGGTGTAAAGCCAATAGCTGAAATCATATTGTGCAATTTTGTACCAAATGTATGGATTTTTACAAATGTTGCTAATAATTTGTATGGGATGCCCAGTTATTTAAAATACTAATCCATAAGTGTCTTAAACCTGTGGTACTGTGAGAGATGAAGACGCTAACACTTATACAAGTTAGCATCATTCTTAGAATGTGCATGCCTTCCTCAAGTTCATAATGTAGTTGGTAAATTCTTTAATATGTAAGTGTTAGCAGTCAGGTATTGATGTATTTATCAAGTACTCTTGAATCTGAAACAATAAACTACATTGTCCATTTCTAGATTGATGCCGGTTAAATTGTGTAAGTTTTACATGTTAGATATTATCTAGCGTTAGAGACGAATGCAAGTGTTTCACCCTCACGGTTGTCACATAGCAGAAATGTACAGTACATCTTAAAAAAAAATTCAGGCAGTTTTCACTGCTCAACTGTCTGTGTAGAGTCTCCCTAATGTCCAGCTTCTCTGGTTTCCTCCAATCTTGCAAAACACACCTCAGTAATGCTAAGTAGATGCTACATTGTCGCTAAGTGTAAATGTTGTGTCACTCGTATTATTGCTGATAGACTAGCGCCCCTTCCCATGGAAATAGTGCCATAGTTCTATCCACACGCCATAGGATAGACTGAGATAGACTCCAGTTCCACTGTGAAGCTGACCAGGATAAAAGCCCTTACCAAAGGTGAATGACCAAAAATAAGTTTAGAAATAATAAAAAGGTATGTACAATACCAGTCGAAAGTTTATTCTTCATTCTAGACTGGAGATTTTAAAACTTTGAAATATGGCATTTAGGAAATGTATTAAAGACAACAGTCAGTTAAGAGGGTCAGCTGTTCTTACATGAACAGTAATATCAAGTGCATTTGCAAAACCCATCAAGCTCCATGATGAAACTGGCTCTCATGAAGACCATCCCAAGAAAGCAAGACTTAAACCATTCGGCAACTTGTGCATGATGATCGTCGGAGAACAAGCCATAACATTGCTGTTGGTGTGTCATACGGGACAGTGCAGGCAGTCCTCACATGTGATTTGAACATTTGGATGACTCGTCTTTCTTGTCGAAGATCATTAACGGTGATGAAACTTTGGTGTTTGGGTACCACCCGGAGTTGAAGCAAGAGTCTTCATAGTGGAAGAGCCCATCATGTCCATGACAGAAAAAGGTGAGGCAGGTCCACAGCTCCATCAGGTGCATGTTCATTGTCTTTTTTGACATTTGCGGCATTTTTCATCGAGAATTTGTCCCCGGGACTGGACAATTAATAGCGAATTCTACTGCCAGGTTTTGAGGTGTCTCAGGGAGGATATACGGCCAAAAATAAACAGAGCTTTTAAACAGCTAATTTCTAAACTTTTTGATACTCCATGTAACAGCACCTCAGACTTTACAAAGCATAAGTAGCAGACACATCTCAATAACAACTGTTCAGAGGAGATTATTGCATATTTTGGTTGCTTTCAGCATTGTTTGTACAATGTAGAAAGAAATAAAAATCAGGAAAGACCATGGAATTAGATGAAAACTTTTGGCTGGTAGTGTATTTTGCAAACAAGAAAACAATCCTAGAATAATTTGGGTAATAATAAAAATGTTTAGGTAATAATAAGGTTTTGCCAATATCTGAACAAGCCATTGTTTATAAATATGGCTTTTTAAAAATATATATTTCTTGCTTCATTTTGTTTTAAGTGGGCGTAAACATTTGTATGTGATTACAATTTTTTTTTCCTAATCTTGAGTCAGAAGCACTTTGGCAAGGTGAAAATTGTGATTAGCAAATAGACACAAGGGGGCAGTGCAAGCTTTCATGTTAAAACAACGTGTGTACTGCACGTTTTTGTTTGTTGTACCAATTTCACTTTTTTTGTTGTTTTTTTTTGGGCCAGATTTTTAATGACGTATGTTGAAATATTTTCAGGGGCAAAGAGTCTCAATTTAAATTGAAATCCGATTCAGTTAAAACCACAGCTTCATTTTCTTCAGCCATGTCACATGTCTCGTAATTTTGTTAACCACTAAGAGATAAAGCGTTCAGGATGGGCTGTACCAGGATTTATTAAGAAAATTATACAGAGCAAACCCTGAGTAAAACAAACCTTTTAACACATAAAACTTAATGCTGTGCATTTTTTTCTTTTCATTATCAGTCTTATCAATCTCTTGTGTTAGGACAGAATGACCAAGGCCTTGATGTCTTTGCTTTTTGTATGCTGATGCTTTAATTACCAGTACTGCCTATACTAGCATTAAGCAACATTGCTTTTATTATTGACATAAGTTATTTACAACTGAATGCTGATCGGAGTAACATTTTGTAATAAGCAATTTGTTAATAAATATGCACATAAACTTTATCTGGCATTTTTGTATTTAGTTTTATAAAGAACATTAAACATTATAAAGAAGGCTCTGAGATACCAGGTGAAATTTATATTGAAGAAATTAAAGGCAGTCAGCAATTTTGTTCTAAGTTAACGAAAGCTGCTTCTAAGTTCCGAAACAAATGCAGCCTTTTTAAAGCTTTTTCTCCAAAACCACACCAGCAAAACAAGTTCAAACATCCTGTTTTGCAGGTTCCTGAATTGACATGGGGTGTAGAGATACTGTACCTCCTTGTCACTATTGGTTGAACATTATTGGTTTTACGATTTGTTTGGACTCTCGTTTAATGAGCCTGTTGTGCCAAAAGAGAACAGAGATTTTCCACTAAGCAGATCTGTTGTCCAATAAAGACCCTTTCAACTATGTACAAAAACAACAGATCAGCCAATAAACATGTGAACTTTGAATCCCTGACGGTCGTACAGGTTTTTGGATCTTCTGTAATGACCTGATGCTCCCTGGAAGCCCCAACCCTTTCCTCCAGTGCACATTAGTAATGTTATGCCTGGTGTGTATGCTTTCAATTGATTTTCTCACTGTAAAAATACACTGACACATACAGCACAATATCTTTTTTGCTGAGGTAAATAAAGAATGTTTTGAATTCATTAATGCAATATAAATGTGTTTGACCTCTTTTGATTTTTGTGGCTATAATAGTATTATTTCAACATGACACAATTAGTTATGTATATTTGTAAACATTAATTAAAATATCAGTTATCACAATTAACAATTACGTATTGTTATAACTTTGTGGAACTAAGTGTCACACTAGGGCGGCACTGTGGTGTAGTAGTTAGCACTGACACCTTGCACCTCCATGGTCTGGGTTCGATTCCTAGCCAGGGTTGATTCCCATCTCTGTGTGCATGGAGTTTGCATATTCTCCCCGTGCTTGGTGGGTTTCCCCTGGATACTCCGGTTTCCTCCCACAGTCCAAAGACCTGCAGGTTAGGCTAATTGGTGTTCCCAAATTTCCCGTAGTTTGTGAATGAGTGTGTGTGCGTGCCCTGCGATGGATTGGCACCCTGTCCAGGGTGTACCCTGCCTCATGCCCTAGCATATTCGTCACAAAACACAAAATTCCTTTGCAGTAGTATTAGAAGAAATTCAGATGGAACGGCACGCTGTGTTCCCACCTCACACCTGGTGGTCCTGGGATAGACCCCAGGCCCCCGCGACCCTGAATACAGGATAAGTCGGTATAGACGATGAGTGATGAATGTAACCATGAAGTTTGTTCAGCTCTCCACAACTTTTTTAGGTTTTATTTTTCAAAATTATATTGCTTTAAAAAGTTCATTAATTTAAAAAGCTCCTGAAGTATTACCTGATTAAGAATATAAGCAAGTGTGCATTTATTTGTGCCTTTTCCTATCCTTTGAGAAAAGCGTTGGGATGAAGGGATGTAACAGTCTTGCATTCATGGTCTGATGAGGGTCATTTGTAAGTATAATAGCCGTTTTGATTAAGCAGACTACATCTTGGATTTGCTTGTGTTTCTGAACAAACACTTAAAATTCTAACTATCACCTTGACATCTGTTTCTCGCATACAGTATATCACTGACGGTGACTCATGGCTTGTTTTGGACATCATAGGTTTTTCTTTAGGTTTTAGACCTGTAACGCTCAGAAAAAGTGAGTCCAGGACCAAAGCAGATGTGTGAAAGCTGCGTGAAGAAATTTATCTGAGCCTCAATGCGCACCAAGTATTATCGTGACAGAGTCATTGAAAAACATTAGAGGAAGATGGTGTTGAGAACTAGTTTGGAGTGGGAGTTACTGTCCCTGTAGTAATAAGCGTTCTGTTGGGTGTAGATTACTCATCTTTGTGAGCTAACACTTTCTCTGACCTTCCTTGCTTTTCTCTGTCTCAGGTATGGCTCCATAATACCCAAGGTTCCTCAGGTTAATTTCAAGCGTGTTTGTTTGAGTATATGTGTGTGACAGGTCGGTGAGGGGGAGTAGTATGGCGTTTCTTTGCTTCGTCTCAGCTGCCATCAGTTGTCTGGACTACTTAATGCAAGAAGGGTGGATCTGGACAAATGCAAAGGGGGAAGAAAAAAAAGAACCTATTACCAAATGTCAGGAAAATGTGTAGCATGTCACCATGGGAACGTTCACATGAAGATGGTGCAAGAATCAGGTTCCTTCACTTCAACCACAGCGTTTCTGAACTGCCTGATAGGGATGCAGTGTTGTTGTCTTGTACCATTCTGATTTCTACTGAAATGAAACATCTAACATTAACATTAACATTTTTGCCTTTGAGTAATCCTGAATGCACAGTAAGTGGCACATTGTTGTCCCACAGAAAAAGCAAACAGTGTCAGGACCGCAATTTGATAGAGCTGATATTAAAAAAGGAAAGGAACTCACTTGACATACAGAATACAACCATAACTCTTAAAGCTTTTGCCCTCCAAGTCGGCCAGATAATTAACTAGAGGACCAAAAGGAAACCCACACAGACACTAGAAGAACATGAAAAATTCCTCAGACAGAAGTGCGAGTTCAAATAGGAAAATGTGGAGCTGATGTAATTTCATTTCGAATTTCAGAAAGCAAATGTAATCACTTACTCTTTCATTCAGACAATACAGCACTGCCTCTTTTTACTTGTTCATAATCGGCACATGGGACTGTTGAAGCTTGAGAGCTTTACCAAATCCTGACACTTGAATGGGAAATAACTGCAGTCGCTTAAAGAATCAATAATTTCTGACTATTTCTGCCCGCAGGTCATTCTTTTATACAGTACGTACATGGCCATAATGTATATCTAGAGCGATGTCTTTGCTATAGAGTACATGTTTCCATTTTGTAGCAGGGTCTGTAAACACCGGGGGAAATCCGGAGCATTCTTTTAATTCCACCATGCACTGCATGGTTTTGATGGGATTTGCTCGCTGTCACAGTGAGCTAAGATTGCAATGTTCCTTCAGTGCGAATCTTGAACATAGAGTTATTTGATTGTTGTTTGATTGATTTTCAAATAGGTAGACTAAGTTAGACAGTTGGTCAGTTGGAAACTTTATGTTCTCTGCTGAAACATTTACAATCTGACATCAATATATTAATTTTTACTCTCATGATGAGAGTAGTTTTACTTTTGGAAGAACAACCATTTATTTTTGAGGATCTGCCACCTCTGGAGACCAGCCTTGCACAAGGGCCAATCAGTAACTGCATGATGGTGCAGGGACTCTGTTCTTCTGATCAGTAATCCACAACCTTACCTGTTAAGCCACCTTTCTTGACCCCCTGAGCAAAGTGTCGTATTTCAGTAATGACCGCATGTCTTTTTTTATTTGTTCAACTGTGTTTCTACCTAATTCTTCAATGCTCTCCAATTTCCTAAAAAATCCTTCTAGCTCTTCCCTATCTGCTACCAATCAAATACTTCATTACTGTACTTTTTTTCAGGTACTGTCCATGTACTTTACCCCAGAATTTTACAAATGTGGTACTTTTCACTTCTACTCACTACATTTTGAAAAAAAAAATAAAAGCGTGTACTTTTTACTCCCCACATTTTAAACAGAGACCTGTTTAAAGGTAAACAGTTACCTTTCAAATACTGATCACACAAAAGTTCATTGATTTGATTTTCTGATCTAAACATAATTTAAACATTTACACTGTTACTCCCACCATACCATAACCTACTGTAAGCTCCACCCTATGTGGGGGACCGGCAGGTCATTATAAGACCGCTGATTGGTTATCGCATCAAAGTGGTTGATGGTTACCTGGGCAACTGATCCTTGGTCTTTGGGCTGCGGATCCTTCTGGCTCCAATTACAAGCCTCTCGAATTGTTGTTCATGTTAAGGGAAGACTAAAAGCATTCAAGCTAACTAACATACTGTACTGAGCAAACGAGTTGTGAACGCATACATGTCGTTTTGTATAACAAGCTTATAATGTTTTGGTGCGTCCCTTAACTGTATTATATGCTTGCAGTATAAAAATGTTTATTTTGCATAGACTGCCTAATTACAGTACGTAGACTGCTTCTATTATACAGAGTAGCAGTGGCAGCAACTAGCTAGTTTAGCTACAAAAAGTTCCAAAGGCTCTTAACTCACTGCTCGCCATTCATTTAATTAACATCAAATCTTGTCACACTAATACTGTACAGGTAGCTTCAGTAACTTAGTGTCCTCTCAGTTATCATTTATGTAAAAATATGCCATTGTGAAAAACAAAAAAAAAACATGCATATTGCTTTGGGTTGATTTTGATTTTTCTAAACATATTGCCAATGCACTACAATACTGGGTATTAGCAGCTGAAACCTTTCATTTTTAACAAAGTTAATCAGCTCTTTATTTTTAGCGTCTGAAAAGCCACAGCTTTATTAAAATAAAACTACAAGCACGGCAGAGCGTCTACAGTACCTGCATTGTTGCAGCATGGTCTCTTCTTTATCCATAAAACTCAGCAGATTATTAAAAAATTTATATGTATTGTTCTTTGTCTAAAAAAAATGCACTGTTCACTGTACATACATGTCTAACCCAATCAGTCAAAAGATTAAAACTTTAAATAAATCGACATAAATGTTTTATCTCTTGTAATGCCTAGAACTTTATTTATTTATTAATTATTAATTCATGCTTTCATTCTGGTAAAAACAGTTTAATCAAAAAATCTGTTTCTTTGTGGGGTACTTGTGGTTTTGAAGTAAACACATACTCATACATGTTCTTGAAAATAATAAAGTATTACTTCTACTTGTAGTGGAGTACATTTTTCGGTATTTTTACATTTTTCGGTATACATTAAGTACTTTTTTTGAGTATTGAGTTGGTGCACTTTTGCCAATCATGTAGCTCAGTGGTTCTCAAACTTTTTCTGTCATTCCCCACTTAAGGGGGTGAGCGAATTTTCAAGCCCCACTTGTCAACAAA
>JAQMYI010000018.1:15339453-15350754 GCA_030014275.1 Clariallabes melas
ACTTAATTACAAATTACCTAACAAAAACCGTTAAATTTACCTTATGCCGATGAAAATAAAATAATAACGATACGAACTAACGCACGCGATGATGCAGCTTCAGCCGTTAATTCAAACTAGAAGCGGAGGACTGGGGAGCCAATCAGACAGATAAATGATATGGTTAAATTCGGTTTCCTGTGTACTGCATGGCATGGAGTCTATGGGAGTCACATGACAAAAGAACGAACGATTCGGACCAAAGACTCAAAGGTAACGACTCATTTCTATTTCCTGTACATAACTTATGGAGGTTTTGCGATGCTTTACACATGGGCGCCCAGTAGAAAATGAACGAATCATTCTCCGAGACTACTCGTTCTTCTGAGTCAAGCTAAAGACTCGTTCAAAAAGAACGAATCGTTCATGACCGACCCATCACTAGTTTGAATGCTTTCCCTGTGCTTGGTGGGTTTCCTTCCACAGTCCAAAGACATATGTACCCAAATTGCCCATAGTGTGTGAATGACCGTGTATGTGTGTGTGTGTGTGCCCTGCGATGGATTGGCACCCCGTCCAGGGTGTAACCCGCCTCATGCCCTAAGTCTCCTGGGATAGGCTCCAGCCCCTTTTGCATCCCTGTATACAGGATAAAGCAGTATAAATGATGAGTACTTAAATAATTATTTTGATTGTGTGAAACTGCTTTGAGGCAATGACAATTGCTAAAAGCGCTATACAAATAAAATTTTATTGAACTGAATGAGTGAGTGAGTGAATATCTAAAAAGTGTGGTGTGCATTTGTATTCACCCCACTTTACTCTGACACCCCTAACTAAAATCCAGTGAGACCAACTGCCTTCCGAAGTCACCTAATTAGTAAATAGAGTTCACCTGTGTGTTATTTAATCTCAGTTTAAATACAGCCGTTTTTTTGTTAATCCCTCTGAGGTTTGTTAGAGAACATTAGTAAAGAAACAGCATCATGAAGCCCAAGGAACATACCAGACCAGTCAGGGATAAAGATGTGGAGAAGTTTACAGCAGGGTTATTTTATTATTTTTTTAAATAAAAAAATATTCCAGGCTTTAAACAGCTCATTGAAAACTGTTCAATCCATCATCCAAAATGGAAAGAGTGTGGCACAACACCACCTAAACTGACAAGCTTGGCAAAGAGAGAATTAATCCGAGAAGCAGAGAGGAGCTGCAGAGATCCACAGCTCAGGTGGGAGAATCTGTCCACAGGAGAACTACAGTATTAGTCATGCACTCCACAAATCTGGCCTTTATGAAAGAGTGGCAAGAAGAAAGCCATAAGAAGACGCGTTTGCAGGGGGACCATTTGGGGGACACTGCAAACATGTGGAAGAAGGTGCTCTGGTCAGATGAGAGCAAAATCGAACTTTTGGGCTTGAATGAAAAAAGCTATGTGTGGCGGAAAAGTAATACTATGTATCACCCTGAACACACCATCCCCACTGTGAAACATGGTGGTGGCAGCAGCATGTAGTGTGGATGCTTTTCTTCAGCAAAGACAGGGAAGCTGTTAAGAGTAAATATACCCAAATACAGGGCAATCTTTGAAGAAAACCTGTTAGAATCTGCAAAAGACTTGAGACTGTGGGGGAGGTTCACCTTCCAGCAGGACAATGACACTAAACATACAGCCAGAGCTACAATGGAGTGGTTCAGATCAAAGCATATTCCTGTGTTAGAATGGCCCAGTCAAAGTCCGCACCTAAATCCAGTTGTGAATCTGTGGCAAGACTTGAAAATTGCTGTTCACAGACGCTCCCCATTAAATCTGACTGAACTTGAGCTGTTTTGCAAAGAAGAATAAGCAAAAATTTCACTCATTAGATGTGCAAAGTTGGTAGAGACATATCCTGAAAGACTTGCAGCTGTAATTGCAGCGGTTCTACAAAGTATTGACTCAAGGGGGGTGAATATAATGCTGACCACACTTTTCAGATATTCACTTGTAAAATATTTTGAAAACCATTGGCTTAAATACCATACAAGCTAATTTAACCAGCTAGTTATTAAGACGACATGAACGCAGTTGCTAAAGGCATATTAATGTACATGTTCATGTGCCCTGACATTTTTAGTGAAGATACTGAAATAAAAATATATTGAATGATGAATTACTTTTTAACTCCACTTCCTTTAGACAGACGAAATTATTTCTAACGGCTTAGGACACTTTCATGGTAACTCTTAATGACTGAATAAACCGCATGAATCTTTTTGTTTTTTTCTTGAGTGAGGGAGTCATGCATTCACCCGCCCTACACCAATACTTTCACACCTGTATGTAGCACCTGCAACTGACTCCGTTTGATGTCACTGATTATGAGTAGGATGTAACCTTCACTGCCGTCTCTCCAGACATGGGAGCCGTCATCTACTCGCTATGCACTGCTCTGGAGACCACTATTTCTCATTATGTTCTGCCAATCAAATGTGTGCTCGCCTTTACCTGTTGAGCAGATCACAGGACTTTTTCATTACAGGACTTTGAATAATTATACTGTTAAATGTCATTCGGAAGTGCACAACCTGAGACAGACTCTGGCCAGTCTGCATTATAAAGCCGAATGAAATTTTCTCTCAAACCCCAGGCTCATGTATGTTCTAACAAATTACAGAAATGTCAATTGTTTTTTTTGTTCGAGTTTGTAACTTACTCACTGGAGTTCCAGTGTTTTATTATACAGAGTATTGACTATGTATAAAAACTGTACCTCTTACCAGTGTCAATGATCATTACAGATGATACATTTTACAGCTTTGTAGTTCCGCAAGCGAAATTATGTCTAGATACTAAAGCTGACAGTAATTAAGGACAATGAATGAACAACAAAGCATTGACTTTTTGACTACATTTTGTGTTTTTACCATTCTTTTAATAGGACGAATTCACCACAAGTGTCTGTTTTAAGTCTACATGAAAAGCATTGCTCAAAGACCTCCAGTGAAGCACGGTTTCTGTTGCCTTCTGTGGCAGATTTAACTTCACTGGGTTTCAAAGGGAGCAAAGATTAACAATCATTAATGCTACCAGGCTTTTAATGTGACACAGAATTGCTCTGTATAATAAGTGGGAGACATCTCAATGGGACGGGACCTCGTGACCAGTTTGCCGCCACTGGCTTTCACATATGCAGCATTTAGTCCAATAAAACCCTGGTGCATTTTCTCCCTTGCCATGGTTTATTTGGACAGGTAAGGTCACACCCAAATGTGGACCATAACAACTTGGTGGAAACTGTTTAAGGAAGATGGTCTTGGTCATGTTTTTTTTATTTCAAGCCTTGCATGCTATGATTGATGTATAATTGTACATTAGAGTTGAGAGTCTAGATTGCTGTTTGTGTGGAGTGGGGTTCTCTCTGGATTATCAGGTCCCCATGCATTGCCACTGACATCCCATCCAGGATGTGTGTCTCAGTGTTGAATTAATACTTCCAGAGTTTATTTGAGTCCTTCTGGGTAATATCACAATGTTGAGGATTTAGCTGCGCTCCAGGATCGTTATTCCCATGTTGTTCAATTTCCTGCACTGTGTCCAGTGTTCCTGCCTCATTTGCCGGATTTCAATCACTAGAATGCCTACCGGAGTCACATTAAGTCTACATCAACCTCAGCCTTTTTCCATCATAACAGTCAAGGTTTGCAAAGCAGTAATTCTCTCACCTGCTTCTTATCATCAAATGGGAGCGCTTGAAACATGGATAATAAACAACGAGCCGGACCTGATTGTAATAATAGGCATGCAATGTTGGGGGTTGAGTTTTTTTAAAAATGGTTTCTGTATATGGTGGTTTGCCGAGTGCATGTGGGTGGCAGCAGCATTCTGCCGTGTTTACCAGTTTTGGGGGTTGAGAGGTAGCCAGGGGAAATTAGAATAGATGTGCTCATCACTGCACCTCCACTGCAGTAATGTCACACTCCTCTCTAGGCAATTAGTTAATCACGTTTTAATGTTAAGCCCATAGCAACAGATGAGAGCAGTCTCTTCTGCCAGGGTTAATGTGCTCATCACTGAGAGAGAGAAAGAGCAAGAGAGACAGAGAGACCAACCATAGTATGGATCAATTTGTCTCTGTAAAAATCGGCCAATCATACGACTCTTAAAACCCAAACCAAATCTATTTTTCTGCCTCTCTGGTGATGCAGTGCACGTGCAAACGACTGCTATAAATATCCACTGCACTACTGGCACTTTCCATAACCATACTTTTATTGCCCTGACCAAGCCGTTTATTGTAGCTGATTTTCCCCAAGGGATGTGATCTAAGTGACACATGCTCTTAGACTCCAGCAACCTTTTTTTTTTTTTAATGCAGTACAAGAAAAGCAGTGATTGTCCATCCATTAATTTTAATGCATCCTCACTTCACTTACATTACTTTAAGGAGCTTTTCCGCTTTTAAAAGTGGAAAAAGTGCGTTACCATAGCTCTCATGTTTCCAAGGAAACAGATTGGGGCAGGTCGAACCAATTTCACATCCAGTAATTATTGCGAAAGTAGCACACGAGTGGAGAATTCGCCTGTGGAAGAACTGGGACAGGGGTGTGGCCTCATATCTGCCACGTCGTGGCAGCTGCCCTTTTGGAAATAAGCACTGCCACTCCAACTAGATCTCAGAACAATTCTCGAAAAAAGGTCTTTCACTCCAATGCAATCCAGGTGAATCAATCGTATATTTAAAGGACTATTTACAACCTAATTTCTTGGTTGAGCACATTGCATCATTAGATCAACACCATGAACCAGACAAAAGTAGTCTATTTTTGTATAAGAACTTATTAAATAGGTAGATTGAATGTTTTTTAACAAATTCTTGTAAAAAGCATTTAAAACACAAATTCCGGAAAAGTTGGGAATTTTTTGACTTAAATAAAAAGAAAACAGTTTCAAATTACATGAGCCAATATTGTATTCACAATAGAACATAGAGAACATACCAAATGTTTAAACGGAGAGGTTTTATCCACTAAATTTCAAATTTGCCTGCAGCAGATCTCCAAAAAGATAGGATGGGGGCAAGAAAGGGCTAAAAAAAAAAAAAAAAGCAAGAAATTTTGAAAAGATTCAGCTGGGAGAACATCTAGCATCAGGTCTGTAACATGATTAGCTATAAAAGGGATGTCTCTCAGAAGTAAAGATGGGAGCCTCTCCAATCTGTGAAAGAGTGTATAAAAAGATTGTGGTTTAAAAACAATGTACGAACAACGCAAATCTCATCATCTACAGTGCATAACATCACCAAAAGATTCTGAGAAACTGGGAAAATATGTGTGCGTAAGGGACAAGGCCGAAGACCTCTGTTGGATGCCTGTGATGTTTGGGCCCTCAGATCACTCATCGGGCATGATTGTGTCATTGACATTACTAAATGGGCCCAGGAATACTTTCAGAAACCACTATCGGTAAACACAGTCAGCTGTGCCATCTGCATCTGGTGCCAACTAAAGCTCTATTATGCAAAAAGGAAGCCATATGTAAACATGGTCCAGAAGTACCTTCATGTCCTAAGGGGCCAAGGTTCATTTAAAATGGACTGTTTCGAAGTAAGAAAAAGTGTTCTATGGTCAGATGAGTCCAAATTTGACATTCTCATTGGAAATCATGGCCGCCGTGTCCTCCACGCTAAAGAGGAGGAACACCTTCCAGCGTGTTACCAGCATTCAGTTCAAAAGACAGCATCTCTGATGGTATCAGGGTGCATAAGTGCATACGATATGAGCAGCTTGCATGTTTTGGAAGGCACTATGAATGCTGAAAGATATATAAAGGTTTAAGACAATTTAAACTATTCTATTTCTATTTGAGGGAAGGCCTTGTACATTTCCAGTATGTTGTTTAGCAGGACAAAATCAAATTTGAAATTAGCTCATTCTGTGCATAAAATTGTAAACTTTCTCAATGTAAACATTTGTCATGTTCTCTATGTTCTATTGTGAATAAAATATTGGCTCATGTGATTCGAAAGTCTTTTAGTTTTCATTTTATTTAAATTTAAAAAGCATCCCAACTTTAACAGAATTCGGGTTGTATTTAATTTGCATGACTCTCTATTACCTACTGTACAGATGTTTACTCGAAATTTACTCGAGTTTGGGTATCCAACGTTTGCTAGGCTGCACCTGTCTTTAAAACCTTGTCTATCAACAAAGCTGGTTTAAGACAAACATTAGGTTAATTTCAGCTAATTTCACTGCTAAGGCTGTGTTGGCATAGACAGGGGTAATGCAGTGGTTAAGGCATTGTACTAGTAATCAGAAGGTCTCAGGGATGTTCCTCAATGTTCCTCAACGTCAAATTGCAAAGACTTTGCAAATCTCATCATCTAGTCAGTAATAACATTATCAAAAAATTCAGAGAAACTGGACAAGACTCTGTGCGTAAGAGACAAGGTCGAAGACCTTTGTTGCCACTGTTCGGCCCTTGACCATGGCCCTTAGCTCAGCCCTCAGCTGCTCACATGCATAAAGAGATAAAAATGTAAGTCACTCTAGATAAGGGGGTCTGCTAAACGCTGTATGTAAATGGGTTGGTTTTTCAAAAAATATGCACAGCTAAAATTGTCAGGTCAAGACTATGCTCTGTACAACTAAAGAACCTGGTACACACCTTGACATACTTGTTGGTACCCTTCCATTAAAGAAAGAAAAACCCACAGTGATCACTTAGATAACTTGAAACTGACTAAAAGTAATACTAATAAATTAACATTAACTAATAAAAGTCAGGCATTAGTTTTAAATTGTGATACAACAACAACAACAACAATAATAATAATAATAAACGAATTAAACTGGCCTGGACAAATTAGTTGGTATCCCTAGGAAACAATTTGACCACAGTGACAAATTAAACTGAAGTGTGTGCAGTAATTATCATCACAGGTGTCTTCAATCTTGCAATCAGTTAGTCAGCCTGTTTAATTGGGGAAAAGTAGTCACTGTGCTGTTTGATATTCTGGTGTTTATCACACTGAACACGGACCAGAGAAAGCAAAGGAGAGAAGTGTCTGAGAAGATCAGAAAGAAAATTATTGACGAGCATGTTACAGGTAAAGGCTTTAAGACCATCTCCAAGCATCTTAATATTCCTGTGATTGGAGCTGCAAAAATTAGTAAAAAGTTTAGGGACCTTGGGAGTGTATCTAACTTCCCTGGACACGGCCACAGGAGGAAAATTCATGTCAGATTCAACAGAAAGATATTATGAACAAAAGAGCCAGGGAAAGCTTCCATAGAGGTTCAAGGTGAACTCCAAGGTGAAGGTACATCAGTGTCTGAACAAACAACAGTCTGGCGCTGTTTGAACAAAAATGGACTTAATGCGAGACGACCCAAGAGGACTCCTCTGCTGAAAGCAAATCATTAAAAAAAAACAGACGGGAATTGCATATTGAAAAGCCACAATGCTTCTGGGAGAATGTCATTTTGATAGATGAGACAAAACTGGAGCTTTTTGACGGGTCGCCTCAGCTGTGTGTTCACAGATGCAAAAATTATGCTTTAAAAGAAACTTTAACTACTGTGAAAAATGTTGGTGGTTCGTTAAAGTTCTCAAGACAATTTACTACACCTGGCACAATATATCATGAATTTGTGAAGATGTTCAATGACATCTCAAGATTATCAAGGCATTCTGGAGTGAAATGTACTTCTCATGAACAAAAATTTTGGACTCTTCTGAAGTGGCCTTCTATGAGCCCTTATCCAAATCCTATGGAACATCCGTAGACAAGAGTTGTAACCTGGAGGTTGCAGAAGGCACGCTTCAAACCTAAGACATCTGGATAAGACTGGAAATCACTTGATTTCAGTGGTTTCCTTATAAGGATATGCAACAAAATATTAGGTTACCAGTCCCATCATTTTTTTTTTTTAATTATTATTCTGTTCAAGGCAGCATGGTGGCTTAGTGGTTAGCACTGTCACCTTGCACCTCTAGGTCTGGGTTTGTTTCCCACCTCGGGTCTGTGTGCATGTACTGTAGTTTGCATGTTCCCAAGCTTGGTGGGTTTCCTTCAGGTACTACGGTTTCCTCCCACAGTCCAAAGACAAGCACATAAGTTTAACTGGTGTTCCCAAATTGTCAGAAGTTTGTGAATGTACATGTGAGTGTGTATGTGTGTGTGCGCTGCAATGGATTGGAACCTCGTTCAGGGTGTACCCCGCCTTGTGCCCTAAGTCTCCTGGGATAGGCTCCAGGCCCCCCGCGACCCTGTATACAGGATAATGCGGTATAGACGATGAGTGAGTGAGTGAGTATTCTGATCAAACACAATTCAAAAGCAATATCAGCAATTTCATTAGTTAATATTTATTAAAGTATTATGCATTATTATTCTTGTCAGCTTCAAGTTATTTCAGTCACCAGTGAGGGTTTTTCTTTTTTTAATGGAAGAGTGCCAACAAATTCGTCCACGTTCTAGGACCGTGATGGATAAATTCTGGAAAGTCAAACTGAACAGAAGGGAAGATCTGTAGTATGCATCAGCTAACGCCGACATCATCGTGACATGTTTACCCCAGTGGTTTCACTTGAATTCACTTCTCTGGACTCTCAGTCACTTAAGTTTCACGACACCACAAGTATGAGTCATAAACTGGCGGAGAACTGAGGAAGCATCTCAGACGTAGTGAAAGGTCTTCACGACCCAATAACAAGTCCAGTCCTCAGGTCTCCACTGAGAGAAATGTTTTGCTTTCCTCTTTGCTTACTAATTACAGTTTAAGATTAAATTAATGTGCTTGGTCTTTTCCAAATCATAAACTGTCTAGGTTGGATAAACTTGTGCCAACTGTAGATTCCTCAGATCCCTGTGCTTGGCAGATAAGAGCGGAACCCAAGTGGCTCTGCTGTAGTGCAGTTGTAACCCGTCTTCAGTGAAAAGTGTAAAGTGATGCTTTTCTGCTCAGCATGAATTCACTGTACATAGGAGCTATTTGAATTACAACTTAAACCAGTCTGACCTTTCTTCTTTGACCTTTATCCTCAACAAGGTGATTTTGCCCAGTGAACTGCTGACTGGATTCCCCAACACACACACACACACACACACACACACACACACACACACACACACACACACCATTCTGTATAAATTCTGGAGACTGTTGTACAGTATGTGAAAAATCCCAAGAGAACAGTTGCTGAAATGTATACATTAAAAAAAGCCAGTCACTAACAACCATGCCATCCATGGTCATAGAGACTAAGATCATACTGTATATTATTCTCCATTCTATAATTTGACGTGAACATTAACATAAACTCTTAAATTATACCTGTACTCCTTCTGCATGACTGACTGATTGGATAATTATATGAATCAACAGGGACAGATGTTCTAAAGTGTGTTTAGAGTGTAAAAATACATTTCAAATAGTTGTTGTTAACAGAAAAATGTCAATGAAATATTTAAATTGATTGTGGTGTTATTTAAAGCAGATTTTATAGTGTGCTCACTAATTGTCACTACAATGAAACCTCGGATTGCGAGTAAAGTGGTTTGCGAGTGTTCCGCACAACGAGCAAAGATTTTTAATACATTTTTACTTGAAAAACAAACAAGTCTTGGTTTACGAGTACCGAGTATCATGTATCACGCCTGCGCTTCTTGTTTGGCGCCGAGCGTCACGTGATCACAGTTGAGACAACGGTTTTTCTCTCTCTTGCGCTGCGGAATTGGGGGTAATCGTCTCCCCTGCTGGGTCTTAGTGCTCGTCGCTAACTGGTATAATCAACATCTGTGCTTTTTACGTGTAATGTTTACTATAACACTGTGAGCACGTGCACACACACATAACACACACACTCCGCAGCGCAAGAGAGACAAACACACACACACACACACACACACACACACACACACACAGTAAAGGCGAGAGAGAGAGAGAGAGAGAGAGAGAGTGTGAACCAGCACAGTGTGAAATTACGCATGCACACACATAACGCACACACTCCACACCGCAAGAGAGAGAAACAAACACACACACACACACACACACATAACGCGCGCACACACACACAGTGCCTGCGCGCATAAACGGAAACACTTATCTGTCGGGACTTATTTTTCATTTTTTTAAAGGTAAAGTGCAGGTTAATTTGTTTTATTTTTATTTTATATTTTGTGTTAATTATTTTTATGTATTTATTTTTTTGGGCTGTAGAACGAACAATTTAAATTGCCATTATTTCTTATGGGAAAATTTGCTTTGATTTATATGCAAACAAAAATATGATTATAGTGTTGAAAATTGGTAATATTCATCATGTAAATACATCCTTAGCAGCAGTGTAATATTTTCATTACTGGAACTAGAGCCAGAATTATGTAGTATGTAGACGTATTGGGGGTCTGTTTATTGAAAATGTAACATTTTATTGTATTTCTGATCAAAAGAACGAAATGAACTAAATGACTCAAATATTCATTTTAATGAACGAGATTCAAAGAACCAAGTCACTAAAATGATCCAAACTTCCCATTACTAGTCCATGGCGCTCGGCTCTGTACGCTTTCCCATTTTTCCTGCTTTTAGTTGTTCATGTCAGCTCTCCGTGGTTTTTTTATGCATTTTTTCCTGATTTTCCCCCTAATTTAGTCGTGTCCAATTCCTCCCCGTCACTAGGGGGCCCCCACATTAAGCTACTACGACCGGGAGGGCCGAAGACCATCACGTGATTCCTCCGAACCACGTGACGTAACACACTCGGAGGACAGCGCTATCCGCTCCTTCCACTTGAGTGAGCTCACAGACGCCCCTGATTGGCTGTCAAGCCGCCAGTAAATACGACGAAGAAGAAGCAGCGCTTACGTCACCCACAAAGCGGAAGGAGACGCAAACAGTCAGCTGTGTATTGATTTGAGGGAGCGCTCTGTTGCGGGATGCAAAATGGAAAGGAGCGATAAAATTATCAGCGAGCCAAAACACAAAGAAAGCAGCAAGAGAAAACGACAGAAATTGTCAGTAAAGGCTTATGTTATGCCTGAGCTGCAGATTTTGAAACTTTCTGAAAGTTAAATTGCACAACTTTGCGTTTTTGTATAATTATTTATTTTAATGTGTGCCGTAGTTTATTGATACTTAAAGTCATTTGAAATACCTTTAAGTTTTTGCATCTGAGAAAAGGCTTTAAAATAAGAATGTACGGCGGCACTGTAATGCACTTAATTCATCTCAGTCAACTTTAAGCTATTCCTTGTATTAGGGATGCACCGATACCACTTTTTTGGAAAACGAGTACGAGTACTTGCATTTCAGTACTCGCCGATACCGAGTACT
>JAQMYI010000018.1:15451342-15463564 GCA_030014275.1 Clariallabes melas
CATGCATGGAAAACATTGTTTAAACCCTTTACAATGAAGATCTGTAAAGTTATTTGGATTTTTACAACATTATTTTTGAAATACACAGTCCTGAAAAAGGGGCGTTTCTTTTTTTGCTGAGTATATATATGTATATATTATATATTGTATATTATCATGGCTATTGCTATAGAAATATCTCTCAATTCTCTGCATATTTACATTTTAAGTTTACAATTTTAATTATAGAATGACATATTTTTGATCAGTTTATTATTTTATTTAATGTTTTTAAATGTCTGTGAAACATGTTACTAACTTCGCTGTCCTTTCCTCTCTGTCTTAAACAAATAATACTTAACATATTACAGAGAAACCAGAAAACACAATGTCGTCTGTCCTGAAGGCTCTGACTCCTTCCATAAATGTTGAATAAACATTTCTTTACATAAACTTTACCAAAGATGAGTTCACCATGTCAGTGATAATATTTTTCCAATGTTTAGTAACCGGATCAATCAATCGATTAAACTGTTTTAATATGTAGTGCAAGTTGAAATAATTACTAATGCAGGGGAGTTCCTAGCTACAAAATAAATGTGTTTTAATTTAATTTAGGATGCTTTTTACAATAAGACCAAATAAAATGAATACAAATAAAATGAATACATTTTAATCTTAAATAAATAGTGTAGGCTGCACTTTACAGAAAAATTAATATAATAAAGAATATTAGTCGAGGGTTTGAGTCCCACCTTGGGTCTGTGTGTGTGGATTTTACATGCTCTTCATGTGCTTGGTGGGTTTCCTCCCACAGTCCAATGACATGCAGTTCAGGCTAATTGGTGTGTTTGTGTGTGTGCCCCACCTTGTGCCCTAAGTCTCCTCAGTTAGGCTCCAGATAAGCAGTATAGATGATGAATGAATGAACAAATGCATAAAAAATACATTATAATTGAAAATAAAAAACCTTTCAATTAAAATACTTGTCAATGTAGGAAGTCATTTACTGCAAGATAAAATAAAAGTAAATCTAAATATTTAAGACAGCAGGATGGCATACTGGTTAACACTGTTGCCTCGCATGTTGAGGGTTCGATTCCCACCTTGGATTTTTGTGCATGGAGTTTGGATGTTCTTCCAGTGCTTGGTGGCTTTCCTCCCAAATTAAAATACATTTACTGTAGTTGAAAAAAACAATGCAGTTAATGCAGCTGCAGGACTAAAAAATAAAATAAAATAAAATACATTTTAGTTTAAATAATTATTAATACAGAGAGGCCCTTGCTGGAAATTTTTTTTTTTTTTTTTTTTACATTTAATTGAATGGATAATTTAATAAAATTACAATAATAGTAATAATTATTCATGATTATTAACAATTATTAATATTAATAGTTATTATTATTATTCCATTTAAAATAACTACTAATGTAGAAAATAATTTGCTTTCTGCAAAAGAAAGGGAAAACACTTTCACTTCCTAATGCAGCGGCAGAACTGGAATGACCTGCGTGCGCGCGTGCACTCACTCTCAGTCATTTCGCGCATTAAAACGTCTTTAAACGTCTGCACGGTCAAAGTGGCGCGCGTGCCCCAGTGTGGCCCTCTTTTTTTTCCCAATGCGTTAATGCGCGCGCACGTTCGTGTTTTTTTTTTTCTTCCTTTCTTCTTCCCCCTTTTTTCCTGAGCGCTCGCGCCTGCAGGCTGGAGGAGTGTTCCCCGCGCGTGCGTGGCTCCGCTCCGGTACGGGTACGGCACGGACCGGCTTTAGGCAGTGGCGGCAGCAGCAGCGCTAAATTCTCAGGTCTACTCCTCCTCTTCGTCGTCGTCCTCTTCCTCTCCCTGTTTCTCCTCCTCCATCACCGCCTTCTCCGCCCCTTCTCATCCTCCTCTCCTTCCTTCCCCGGTTTTATTCCTCCGCGGTTTGGAGCCGAGGTCCGCAGCCGGGTGAGCGCACAGAGCTTTTCGGTAAGGGGACTTTACTCGAGAGCGAGGCCCCCCGGCCCCCTCCTTTTCCTTTCCCCCCCTTAGCTCCCTTTTCCCGTTTGAGACACCCGTTTATTTTTATTTATTTTTTATTTATTTTTTTTTATTTTTTTTATTCTATTCCGCCTGATCGTGCGATCGGATTTATTCGTTGGACCGGGGCGCTCGGGACGAGGAGGCCGCGGGCTGTGAGCGCAGGAGGGGGGATGACTTTAGAGTCTATGATGGCTTGCTGCCTGAGCGAAGAGGCGAAGGAGTCGAAACGGATCAACGCCGAAATCGACAAGCAGCTGCGCCGAGACAAGCGGGACGCCAGGCGGGAATTAAAGCTTCTTCTTCTCGGTAAGCCTCGGCGTCTGTTTTATTCTTTTTTTTTTTAATTATTTCCTGCTCAACAATAAAAGTGAAAACAGCTCCCTGTGTCTGCGTGCGCGCGCGCGCGCGGTTTGGATTTGGCGTGGGCTCGTAATCAGCCGCCCAACAGGTTAGACCGTGTCCAACGGTTCTTGCACGGCTAACGGCTTCAAATCAATGAACGCCAATCACCACCAAGTCATTTATTTATTTATGACACCCTCATATGTTTATCGCTTCTGTATGAAATGAATGGCGCAGTCTCTCTCTCTCTCTCTTTTTCTCTTATATATAAATATATAACTCAACCCCTTTTTTCTCCCTAAACGCGCCACTTCTATGTAGGTTAGTTAGCCTCCTAGCCGCCGTGCTAACCGATATACAGTAGATAGCCCAGCTAGCCTAGCCTCTGTGGCCCGACCTGAAACAGGTCCCGAGGAGACAAGAAATGTCAATAAAGTGTTGTATAAGGAAAAATATACCTCACACAACGAGTTTTCTACAAATATACAGTTGGTTCCACGCCTTTGTCTCTAGAAACTACCTGTCTCCTACTAAATAATGTTTGTTTGTCTAGCTATGAGCTATCAGTGCTAGGATTCATCATATAGTTTGTTTCCATAACCAACACGCCTACTGTCAATTTTTTGATAAATATGTCAGGTTTTAAGCAAACATGAACCTGCTAGGACTCGACAAGAAACCTTTACCTGACTAGGCCGTGTGTGTTGCACAACAGTGAATCATAACACTTCAGAAACCATTAAAGGGTTGTGTTTTTCTAAAGGTTTGAAATAATCACTTGTTGTTGTTTTTTTGGCTGCTCCCGTCTAAGGGGTCGCCACACCTGTTTTATCCGGGCTTGGGACCGGCGCTGCCAGTGGCTGGGGTTTGAACCCGTGCCTTCCGTACTTCTGAACCACCAATGCTGAAATGTTCACTTTTCTAGTCCACCTTAAATCCTTCTGGTTTAGCAGGTTAATGGCGGGTCTGAGGGGGGTCTACGAAAGTCTGCAGGTGACTTTGACCCCATATGAAGCTGTATTTGGATGGGACTGGTTTTACACAAGGTTGTGAGAGAGTACAGTATATCGCTCATGTATTGCTGGAAGAGTTATGCTATATTCTGTATTGCCCATTTCACACATGCTGTCCTTTCCGTTAAACTGATATCACGCGTCATCTGAACATGGCTGTTTTTGTGCAAAAGTTGCTAACGTTTTCAGGTCAAATTCATCACAAGTCTGAACTGCATGTGGTAAATTTAGCGGATTGGCACCAAACAAGATTACGACATCGATCGAGATTTAAGACGCAGTCATGAATAAAAGGAGCTTTCAACAACTGACTCTGGTGCTGATAAGATCTAATATTCATGATCCAGTGCTGGCTATAATGTAGTAAGCTGCTCTGAAGGAACACTACTGTTGAAGTCCCAACATGATGCTCTAGGATTGGCTCGCATTTCACTTTCAGTGAAGATGTAACCAGTCATAGATGAGACAGAGTTATTGTAACCAATCGTGATGCAGAAGGCGGGTTAATTGCGTGCGTACATCGGTTGTCTCATAGCCATTGGCATGTCTAAATGAAGCTGTAACGGGGGGGGGGGGGAGTAATGGTGACCTGTGTCTAACGTGTGATTTCAATCAGAAAGCTAAACTTCATGTTGCTGTTCTCATTCAAATACAGCCTGCTAAAAAAACACAGCTGGTGCAATTGCGAGAACTACATTTGTCCCTTGTTGTTGTGTACACATTTAATAGATATGTGAGTTACAGAGAAATATGATGCAAAACTATAAACATTACTGGTCAATACATTTTCATCAGTTTAATTGTTAATCAATGATACATACATGTATGTATGCATATGGGCATGTCTGAAGTCACATGTCGGAACAGGTTCCTTTGTATACTGCAGGGAAAAAGCCCCCCCCCCCCTTCCATATAGAGATAAGATGCTGTCTCTCGTCTTCTGCTGAAACCAAAATGAAACCAGGTCGAGTTTGTAACACATTACGATAAAACAGAGAGAAAAAAAAAACTTTGCAGAAAAACAACACTGACAGGTAAGTTAGGTAAGTTGCTAAAATTAAAGCACAGATTTAGCGTACATACTGTACATGCTACAGTCATGTGACCTATTAATGAGCCATGTACAGCATTATAACGACTACTGGTGATTATTGTGTCCTTTATTGCACAAGTTTAATATTCGTTTTACAATAAAGACATGCTGTGTACTTGAGATGCTTTGAACTTCAAGCGTGAAGTGAATGCATATATCTCTGCCTGTAATGACTCCAGGTGGAAACCTATCCCTGTGACAACAGTTAGGATAATCTACATCACAATGCGAGTGAAAAGTACACAAGACAAGCCCTAAGATGCAGTTTATACAAATTCCTTTCTCTCCAAGTCTCAATCGTTGGAGACACTTATCAGTGCATCACGTCGGATCCCTGACTCCCAAAATGGTGTAAGGTTTTTGATCTTGGTCTTTTGGTGGTTGATCATTATGACTGGTTTCCAGATCATACACAGTACAGGACACTGATATGAGTTTAAACTGATGCAAGATGCAATAATGTTAAACAACATGCATGAGAGCGTAAATATGGTCTTTTGTAGTTATTTTGTATTAATAGTTTTTCAGATTTAATGGAGTATTGTGATATATTTTTTTTAATCCTCAGCAAAACACTGACATTCATGGTGATGTAGTCAGAACTGGAAGGAATAACAGAAGGATTCTGTTTAAAGTAATAGTGGAAGCTTCAGTCAGGAACTGAAAGCATGTTGTCCTGTATTTAATTACCCTAGAAATTTCAGCACATTAGAGTCTGATTGGAAATCATATAATGTGAAAACGTTTGCTGCGCGAAACACCCAAGCCACAGGCGACACCTATTCCAGGAACAACTCTTCCGCACGATGTTCTTGCTTAACATGAATTTGCAAATGTGTCTAATAAAGTCAGGGTTCAACGCAGTCAGATTCATGTCAAATGAATGATTAAGTCCACCTCTCATGGGACTTTACACCATACTGTCACCAGCAAGCACCGAGCACCATGAAAGGTTTGTAAGAACTAGGCTACAGCTACACACAAGACAGTTTGAGGTCATCATTCCACTTCCACATCGTCTCCTAATCGGCAGGGTTTATTTTAAAACGACGGCTGTCTGTGGCCAAACGCCGACGATAGCGTGGTGGGTGGAAGAACTAGGGATCCATTAGGAAGTCAGAATGTGAGCTTTATCAAACCACCATGGTTAGTTTTAAGATCTGGGTGGATATGTTGTGTGACTTGGACAGTCTCGGAGCGATATCTGGCTCAGCCACATTCAGCATTCATTTCCTATTCATTTCCTCTCAGCACCACAGAACCGAGTGCATAAAAAGCGCTGATCAGTAGTAAAAAAAAAAAAAAAAGCAGAGCAAGTGAGAGAAGTTTGGGCGAGCAGTCGTATCTGGAGAGAAGTCACCATTAGGGGGTGTGATGTGGCAAAAATGACTGGAAAAACGACCTTGTGTGATATTATTGTGATGGTGTAATACAGTATCAATTAGAACGGCCTGCTTTTTAGCAAAACTAACCTTTTGTATAATTTAAATCAAACCTATAACTAAGTAAATATTCCAACGCATTTTTTAACATTGATATTATTCGTCAGAGCGGCGCATAATCAGGGCTCTGGGGTTAAACAGCATTAGTTTGATGATTAATCTGTAACAAAGTGAATTTAGTGTCACAAGCTTCATGAGTCACTACACAAGAAAAACAGTGACTCATGTCTGAATTAAATTCCCAGTAAAGCGTTTAGCCATCTCACCTGCAAAGTCGAGGCTGAGATGCTCAGCCCGGATTTCTCACCAAACTGTGCATCGTCATAAATGTTTTAAAGTGAAGGAAATTTTTTGCATCTTTTGTAGTACAGTGTCGTTGAATTCTCTGAACCTGGTCAGACTGTGTTCATTAGACAAATTTTCTGTTTTCTTTGATGGGAATTTTTATATATATATTTTTTAGACAGGGTTAGGGTTAGGATGACTTAATGTTTTCACTTTTAATATAACATGACAAGCTGTGTATTTTGTTTTGGTGATGTATATGGAGGCTGTCGAGGGAGAAAACGCTTACGGTTCTATAAAAAATGTGAAAACATGAATGAAGGTAGCTCGTGGACATTCTGCAACATTTAATGTAACCTAAAGCAAAACCATTTGCTTACAGGATGTTCAAGGGTTTGGAGCTGAACTGAAACTTTTTGAAGTTATTAAAAAAAAAATTTGATTCAGTTGTGAATCGTGATTCTTTTGTGTGATGATTCCAAAATTTTTATTATTTTTTTTTTTTTTTACACTATTTTTACACTTATAATAGAGATGAACTGGTCGATTGGCCAGTGACTAGAATTTGTTAGTTTTCAGTTTGATTGGCTGTGACCGGTGGTTGGGGAACTGATGCACTCTGTGTTCTCACAACAACTCAACCTGCGCTTAGTGTCAAGTTGAGTTTTGTGACTTTGGGGGCGTTTGAGTTTGGAGAACCTTACCGTTTCTTTATAATCCTACAGGTGGTACACTGTGAACTATTTACACATTTTCATACTGTTTTACACACCTAAAGAACCTTATGTAAAGTCTTGTTCTACTGGCCTAGACCATGTTATAACGTGATGTTTATTTATTATTATTATTATTATTATTTTTATTTACTTCTTTTCCACAACACTTTATATCCCTTACATTATAACATATTATATTGGTTAGAATAAATTAGTTTAATGTTTAATATGTATCTGCCATGAAATAGCCTGAGAAGCAAGAGGCAATAAATCCTAATACAAACGAACAAAATCATCCTTTTTTATAGAAGTTCATTATTTGCCAAGTTTGTTTAGGAAAAATAATTATTGTGGATAACCGAGATATGCGCTATAAGAGATATGCAAGATAAAACTTACAGAATTGCAATTTTGAATCGCATCAGCACATAGTATCATGATAATATTGTACCGGGTGGTGATTGATGATTCGCGATTCGCATCCCTACTGGATTATCCACATCCCCAGTCAGCTTTGTGAAACACTTCTTTGCTCCGAGGGTGGTCAGTGGTTTTGCATATTTGTCCCTAAATATGTCGCACCACAGAGAAAAGTGAAACAGTTGATATGCATTTGTCTAAAACCTTTACACATTATGCAAATGTGTGGTTTTGTCCCAAGTGACATTTAGTTGAGCAAAGGCAAGAGGGACCACCAGATATGATATTAGGTGCTGATTTTGATTTGTTTAGTTGTATTGCGATTTCGATTCGATATGTTATTCAGATTTTTTTACGATTCTAAACATACTTAGCAAATTATTTACTGTGTGAACAATTTAGTAGATTATAGATAAACGGTGACATTTCACCACCTCAAATGCAAACAGAAATTGAACGTTAATTAAAAAAATACATATATTATAATCATAACGATACATAACCAAATAGATCCAGTGGTATGCTTATGATGCGTTTCATCATTTATGGTATTAGCATCGAGCCATCATTTTGACGTTCGTAGTTCAACCCCTGTGGCCACAAACCGATGGGAAGAACGACAGGAAGATGCATGTGAAGCATGGCTTAGTTCTTGATTGACGACTCCATCCCAGAGGGTCAAGATAAGAACTGGTGTGCGGATATTTTGGGCTGAGCCGGAGTTCTAGCTGTGCCTGTCCAGTTGATTTGGGCACAGATGAAGCATTTTGTGGCTTCTGTGCTAAATAGGGATTTATCCATACCCCAGAGATATTGTTTAAACAGCATAGCATGAGCTTTGTGGACTAACAAAGATACACCGAGTACTTCAAAAACAAGAAATAAAATTGTGTACACACACGTAGTGTTTGTTCTATAGGTTGGGCGTCAAACGCTTTCAACAAGCAGGCTGAATAAGCAGTGAAGTAGATTGCATATAAACTATTCTGCACCGTGACACCTGCGAGGCTGAAGCGCGGACGTTTCAGAGTCTTGGTGCTGCCTTGTTGCCTGCCAGTCAAAATGAACGTCCCAGCTTTCACTTTCCATTCAGAGGCTGGTGAAATATGATATCCATGTCATGTCCGATCTTCCAAAAAAGAAAGAAAAAAAACTGCTGAAAAGCTCAACAGTTGGGAGGGGGGAGTGAGTGAGTTTGGTCAGCGCCTCCCACTGCAAAGCCTTAAGACGCCCAGCGTCGGCTGTGCAAACACAGGTTTATAGACTTTGGACTTTTCATTAGGAGGCGCTGAAACGCTCGGGCGCCGCTTGCGTCAGGCATGTTGTGTAGTTTAGTTTTTTTCTTTTCAATGACTGTTAGCCAATCTGGAGCCTAATGGGAATGAGAGTTTGTATTTGTGCAAGGTAATGACGTTCCAGCTGCTTCAGGGATTATGCATGAAATCGAATCTGTCAGCTTGGAAACTCCTTTAGATCTGGCTAAAAGTTCATCCCTTTCACGAACGTCCCGAAAGGAAGGAATCGCATCGCTGTACCGGTTTACAGCACCACCTGCTGTTCAGCGATCAAGAGTATTTCAAATTAGTGATAAAATCACTGAAGGATTAGGTTATGCTGATCTTTGCCTCCTTATAGTCACAACTATTCTCTTTAAATCTAAATCATAGCCTGACCCAATGTTTGTGGACACCCATAAGTGGTTCCCTTTCACATTGTTGCACCCAGTTTGTGTAGAGCATCTTTTAAGCTTGTCGCGTTACAGTTTCCCTTTAAGCCCCAAACTTGTCCTACCATGATGATGCGCAGTGGGTTAAGGAACTCAAGTGGTACAAGCCCTGATCGCAACCCCACTGAACACCTGTCGGGATGAACTGGAAATCCATTACTGAACATTCATTCCTGTCGTCAATACTAGTTGAACGAGCACAAATTACAACAGTCGCGCTCAAAAATCTATCGGAATGCCTCGAGTCAAGGTTGTCCCCATTTTGTAAAAGGAAAACCGGGACCATGTCCATGCTATTGCTTTTGGGTTGGTTATGGGCGAGGGGAGGGGAAATGGATGTGATGTTCACTTGTCCACCATGTAGTGCATGTTATGTCGTACACATGACCTAAATTTACATAAGGTCACATTATAGGAGATCATGGCATCATACCTCATGTTGCACTGGAAGGCAGCTGGTTTAGAAAACAACCAGTGATGAGAAACGAGTGGCGTCATTTGGTGGTCATGACAACTTAACTTACTTTGAGCTTCATTAAAGTAAGGCAGACAGAGCGTGTTTAAAAAATAAATAAATAAATAAAAAATAAGAAAAAGACAATCTTTATTATTACTGTAAAAAGTGAACAAATCTATATTCAGAACAGGAAAGTGTTAGGAGGGTTGCCAGATCTGTTACTTTCTTTGTAAATTGACTTTTTGCTTTGAGTTTGAAAAAAAATTTTTTTTATTTATTATTTTTTTTAGTTGTTTTCGTTTGTAGCTCTTACAGCATCAGAGATTTGGGAGATATCTGATGCTAAGTTATGATCTGTTTATACTAATTATAAGCAGATCATAACTGTCCTGACGTACTAGGGTAGGTATGCTGCCGGCAGAAAGACAATGTAGAGTTCAGGGAGGCAGATTGTGGTGTCTTTGGTCTGAAACAAACATGGAGTTAGTTTTTTTTTTTCATACTGTAGCTGAGCTAATTAACAAACTAGATGAATTTACTCCTTAATTTCGTGATCACATGCCATCCTGACTGAAGTTGCATACATCATTTAATAGGTGAAGTTTTCTCATGAAGCATTGACAGATGAGGTCTCCAGCATCAGAACTTTTTAACAGCGAGTAAGTTTTCCATAGCTGATAAAGTGGGAAGGCACGCAAGACTTTTTTTTTTTTCTTCCCAAAAAATATCAATAACAGAATATTAGCTGTAGCGTGAAATTTAACTTGCATGTTTTCTTCTTCTCTTGGGTTTAATGTAAACCAAGTAGGTGCCTCCTGCCACCTGCTGTATCGGAGAGTACAAATACACAAGCGTACCCGAGAACGGAGAGAAAGGTGGGGAGGAATTGTTCCTGGACGCGGTACAAATCAACCGTCCCTAATGTGAAAACACCTTTAGTAACTTAATCACTCTCTTTATATCAGTGGTGAGCAGAAAAGCAGCTCAGCATGTACCAGTAATCACGCCTTGAGATGGATGAGCTAAAATAGCAGACGAGCTCATCAGTTTTTATTGCTCTGCGTGTGTGTGTGTGTATCTGTATACGTTTAAAATATGGTTTAACAAGTCATTAAAATTTTAATCTTTTGGCAAAAGAGAGGGGGGTGGGATATACCTCAGGACAATCTGCTGTAGGTAAACAACCCACTTCAGGTTCCAGGTACCAGTAGTTCTGCCTCCTGGTGTCAGGGTTTGGGTTTCCCGTGTCAGGACACCATGCTGTGTTTTCTTCCTTACATACAGTAGTACACACACCTAATGCAAGTTATTAAGCTTTTCAGAAACCTCTAAGGATATTGGTTGCATCGCTTTTATTCTCTTTCCCTAAAGTGTGTGTGGGAGAGAGAGAGAGAGTGTGTGCACAGACACGTTCTCATTTCTCCTTGATGAAATGCTTCAAGGTGGCTGAGTGACCCGGGTTGCTCCCCATGTGGCTGTATAAATAGAACAGGTGCCACTCTTCAGCGTCACACAAAAAGACCTGCAGGGATGGATGGAGCAGTCTCTCTCTCTCTCTCTCTCTCTCTTGTGTTCCCCTTTTCTCATCCTCTTCTCTCATCTCATTTCAGTTTCTTCTGTCCTCTTTCTCACATGCCCTTCCTTACTCTGTGTTTCCATCTCAGCTGCATTTCACTCTCAGACCCGGTCTAAGTCCATCTCCGCCCTGCCCCAGAATCTACGCCGGCCCATAAACCTCTCTCTATAAAATGATTGACAGTAGGCATGTTGAAGCACAAACAATTCCACACTGTATCATAGAGATGGAAATCACCAGGTATCACCCGATACGATACATCATGATATCTGGTGTCACAATTTTATAATCATATTTAAAGTTTTTTTTTTAATAATTTTAAACAAACTTAAACAAATAATTTGCTCTAATAGTAATAATTATTATTCTTTTAAAAAATTATTTTAGATGCTATATACAGTAAATTGCCACACGAAAGAATCATGATATGTAATGGAATAGATCTCTACTAAGTTCACACAGGTTTCATTTTTATATGCTGAGGAACCTGGAGGCTGGCATATCTTCAGGGAAAATAGTAATTATTATTGATTATTATTCATTATTGATGTTATTGATTTTTATTGATATATCAGAGCAAGTTATGTATTTGCTCATCACAAACAACACACTTCTTAATTAGTGTTATGGCAATGACATGGACAGATCTTTTTAGAAAATAACATAAAATAAAAATAATAATAATAAAAAGTTCAGCCAGTTCAGTGTATGTCAAGGATCGCCTGGGGAAAGCCCTTCATGTGGTGAAATTCGTACAAGTGCAGTCTTTCCTATGCTGTCGTGTATCTCTTTAGTGTGCGACCTAACGTAAAGCCACGCTGTATCCTAGGCACAGTCCGGTTCCTAGCGCTGTTACACCATGCCCAACTATGAAAGAAAGAAAGAAAGAAAAAAAAAAAACAGCCACTTTCGTTTTTCCTTATAGTGAACAAATGATGTTGACAACGGCTAGATTCACATGGACAATTTTTCTTCAACCCCAATCGAAATCGTTTCAACTGTTTACACGGATGCTGATCATATAAGATGTGTGTTCATTATTAAATTTGAATAGTCCACGATTACTTTCATATCTACATGAATGTGTGTGTGTGAGAGAGAGAGCGCGCGCGTCTGAGCTAATCAATTCCCTGCATGCAATTAAAAAA
>JAQMYI010000018.1:15502264-15513147 GCA_030014275.1 Clariallabes melas
AAATGCTTTAATAATCTCAGGGAGAAATTATTTTGTTACTCCAAATATACAGACAACATTTCATACAAACAACATACAGTTATTCAGAACAAAAATATAAACAACTATGTACATATATAAATGCAACCAACCTGTCTGCTTCTTGCCCGTCTGCTTCTTGTCTGGCCTTTTACTCCCTCTTCTTTACATAGAAACTGCTCACGCCTTTTCTTGTTCAGGTTTTTTTTCCTCCTCCACTCTTCTTTAATTTTCTTCCCAGATCAGTTGCTGATATTGTACTTTGCATGACTAGACTTTTTTTTTTTCTTTCTTTATCCTCAGAAACTTCAGCAGTGCACTCAGTAATACTCTGGATTATCCGATATCACCACAAAGTAGTGGCCTGACGCACACATTACTGCATATGTTTACTTTTTCTGTTTTTTTTTTTTTTTTTACGCAGAGACATCTTGTGAAATAAGAGTTTGTGGAGACACATACATTAATTTAGCTTCGTTTGGGGTCAGGAGCAAGTGAAGGGGGGGGGTTCAGGAAGTCGCAAGTTAATTGCTTGTGTATATTTATATTTGTAAATACGTATACACTTTATTGCTTATGTAAAAAAAAAAAAAAAAAGTCTGTGGTACAGTATCTTTGGCAAAAAGGAAAAAAACTTCGTAATTGTGTACGGTTTCGGTTGGTTTCTTATGAATTACAATATTATTGATACTGTGATTTTTTTTTTTTCTTTCTTTCTTTCTTTAATATGATTATTCAGAAGACATAAACACAGCTGTACAGGGAAGCGGTTATGAGCAATAGTGAGAAAATTCAAAGAACAGAAAAACAGAGAGAGAGAGAGAAGCGATTTTCTCGGGTTTAAACGAAAAAGTGTACGGCCCCTGAATGTTATTATTCTCAGTATATAAGATACCTAAAGATTAACTAAAGTAAATAAAGAAGTGTTTATTTATCTAATTTATGGACCAGTTTTGAAGTCGTTGGGGTCTTTTTCTGCTGTACAAAACTCTGTGGATATATTAGCATTTATTGCGTTTTTTGTTTTGTTTTGTAATTTACTTTTTTTCCCTTGAAAAATAATCACATCCATATTTTTTTGTAAACTTTGCGATTGTCCAAATTTCATGTAACATGAAATCATTTTTTTTTTTAAGTCTTTATTGACCGATAGAACATCCAATCATCATTTTTTTGTTTTGTTTTTGTTTTTTTTAAGCTGTGTGTTTACACCATTGTACGAATGATGAACTGGTGGAGGTTGAGGAGGGGGGGGGGGGGGGTTAAAGGGTTTTTACAGGTTTCCTTTCATAGTTTATCATCAAGGGCTAAAAATAAATAAATGCATAAAACTCACACCAAATCAGGACAGGTGACGAGGCTTCACGAGCAAAATGCAGTTCGATATAAAAAGGATGGAGGATCAGACTATTTATTTATAATGGTTTTACGGTCCAACCGCACGCCCCATCAGATTACATGTGCCGCCCTCCATTTTACACCAGTATGTAAGACACGTACTTTTGGGCTTTCTGTAAGAAGCAAATAAATTAGTATATAATAATGCAAGATGAACAACTAAAACACTACGGTCCTGATTGACTAAAATCCCACTTTAATTTTCGTGCAGGTTGTTTACAAGCAACAAGTCAAAGGAGCAGAACTATACAGTGTTTATGGGCGAAAAAATATACTTGCTCTTCATATAATAATAAACTTGTGTTTTGATCGAGTCTCGGAAATTAATGCAAGATGAATCGTGCATATAAACGGTAGGGACAGTGTAGTAGGCAGGCACAATAAAAATGGTTTAAGGTTTCCATCAGATCTGCGATTACCGCCATCGGTATGGTGCGTCTTTATCGCTACCCAGTGACGAAAAGGCACGTCAGAACAGATGGTTGGAGATAAGTACATTGACATGGAAGCTAAACTCAAGTGTCACCATGATTGTTTACTTCATGCCAAAAAAGAAATTTATTAAATTCTCTAGTGTGCCCCCTACTGGAACAGTCCGGTTACACACATAGTATACGGGCAACAAATATGCTCACAACGTTCCCAGTTGATAACGCGAACCAGTGGTTTAACAGCAAGTATATTTCAGCCCTATGACTCACACCTGAAGCTTCATCATTACTTTTTTTTTGTTTTTCAGCTAAAGGGCGGTTTATGCATTATTCACATACTGTACATTTGAAGAATTAATAGCAAGATATATTAGATGGAGGATTTTAGGCAAAACTTCCCCGTCTGTCCGGCTACCTGGTAAAAGTTAAACACACTAAGTAGCTCTGTTTCTTTTTAAAACCGTCTGCCGTGTTTGTTGTCATAGTTGTTTAAAAGACTTTACTTTGTTCTTGTTCATAATATTGGCTCCTAAATTGTTGCCCTCTCTCATTGGGTGTGTGTACAAAGCTTTAATAAACCAGATCCTCAGTGTTTAAGTGTATTAAATGGTTTATCATTTACAATAATCTGGTTTTGAATACGTCTCTGCTGGGCAAGCAGACCATTTTCTATTAAACAAGGAACACCTCAGATCTCCCTCGAGTGACTATCGATCATTGATTTGACGATTTTAAAAACTAAAACACAGCTCCCATTTAGCACGGCAGTATTTGCTCTGTCTTTACAAAGCCTAACAGTATTTACAGTCAATCGTGAAATGAATTAACCAAAATGTACGAATTCAGATACCGCATCAGTCAGGTCCTTGGTGTCTCAGTCCGTATAGTGTATATCTGTGATTTCAGTTTTTCGATTTGCGCATCGAGATATTGAATTGACGTCAAGCAGTTAATTGCAATATGGACGGAAGTCTCAGGATAACAAAACTATTAGTATGTATTTGTTGAAAAATAAATAAATAATTGCAACGGATGTACATGTTTGATTATTTTATATGCACTTTCTTTTTAATCCTTTTATTATTTTTGTTGTTGTTCTTCTCATGCCACACCCACAAGCCCCTACTATGAGCAAGTCAGTTAGTTACTCCTTGGATATATTGAATTAATGGAACGAACTCAGTTTGTCATCATTATAGCAGCGGTATTTATATGCGTATTCACATTTTTAAGTTTATTTGCCCGGCGTTTTTAGGAAAATGTCTACCTCGACGAGAATTTGTAATGTTTTGGGGCATTTTCAGTATCAGGAGCGACACTAGAAGCACATGAAATGGTATTGTTGAAGATTGAAGCGGATTACTGATTGAGTCTGTCTTTCTGGTAATTTGTTTTTAATTCCTGGTCTATAATCCTAAACAGTATGCAGTGTTTGGCCCTCATCACAGTAACCTTGCAGTGATTTAGCTATTTTTCGGTATTGTGCTGAGATTTCGCATGAATCATGGTTTACACCTGGTTATACAAGATGAAAAACACATTAGCACAAGTGTACTTGGCGAAGCAAGCGGTACAGTGTGTGAGTGATTCATGGACTGTAAGTAATTCTATATGGAGAGGAATGAGTCAGTAACGCTTTGTAGTGGCAGAAGAGGATAGTGCTTTAAAATTCTGGTTCGGGAAGTCGATTACAGGTGTATTCGGCTCATATTCCGCCTCAAAGGATCACAGTAACGGGTGATCATTTTAACGGCGGAGTAATTACAGATTATGACAATTAAAATATTATAGTTATAACAATTTAGTGTATATATGGCATATCAAATCCCAACAAAATAAACACATTAAAATGCAGTGCACATTTCCAAATGACATTCTTGGTCATGTCTGGGAGGACAGCAAGTTAAAATGATCTGGTGATGAAGTTTTTCTCAACTGGTCGGTTTATTACACGGTTGGTACTAGTACTGTAAAGGAGCACCGTAAATGCGGAGTTAATTTCGGGGGCAATTCGATTTTTACACACTTCCAGTTTGCATGAATTAATTTGCTGCAGTGCAAATACTACAGACGTACAAGTCATGCACTAAAAAATTCGGCTTTTCTAAATCAGCATCGCATCAATCTTTACAGTCCCAAAAAAGCATTTTATGCATCTTGTTTTTGTTTTTTTTTAACAATTGTTCCATTTCACAATAGGTATGATGCAGAGTGGTATGTGAAATATCAATTTCTCTTGATTTTTATTTTATTATTATTATTATTATTATTATTTCATTTTTTCCATTAAACCAGATGTACATGTTATGTTATATCATGTGCCAATGCCCTCCATGGAGACTAACTTTATATAAGTGCCAACTGTTGTCCAAATCCCACAGGTACTTAAGGATGAGATATGGTGCCCTTTTTTTTTAAAAACCCAATCGAAACACTAAAAAAGATAAAAACCCAATGACTTTATTCTGTATTTAAGATTTGAGAAAAACTGCTGTTTTTTTTTTTGTTTTTTTTAAGTTTTGTTAATTTTTAATAAATTGTAATTTTTAAACTGCATGTGCTCTATGTTGGGGTTGGAGTTTATGGGATAAGAAAATATTAATACATCGTTCTCACCATATTCTTTTTTTTTTTCTTCTTCTCTTTATTTGTATCGATTCATTTCAACCACTGTTGCCTGAACCTCATTCGAACATGGAAAAGATTTTCATAACCGCCTTCTAAAAAAATCTATTAAAAAAAATAAAAAATAAAGTATCTGTTTTAAATTTAAATAAATTTGTTCCTATACTTGCTGCCTGTCTTGACTGTTTTCTTTGATTTCATTGCAGACTGGAGACCTGTGAGATTTCCATCAATGACTCCTTTATTTTAATCTTCAATAATAGTGAGGAGTTTAATCTGGCTCAAAATTCAATTTGTCTATTTGGTCTACGCACTAAGCTCTACATTGAGCAGAAACTTACTGTAACACTGTAGCACAGAGAAGCATGGTGGTGGTAGCTTTTCATCAGTTAGAACTGAGATTGAGGTTGAGATGGACAGAGACAAACTATAGCAGTAGAATTTTGACCAGAGCAAAAGTTCAACTCTTAACAAACTGTCAAAGCTACATTGGACACTCAAGTGATTGCATGAGGGCCAAGAAGTTGAATATGTTCGCAAACTGAATCTGTGGCAGTTCCTCTCCGCCAACAGTCTCCACATAGTCTGAGAGCGCTTGTGCAATTTTGCCAGGCAGAGTTCATCCAAAAATAGATCCAGGTTTGAGATCTGCAACTAAAATGTGACCTGAAGCCAAAGACAATAATGTAGCCAGATGTTGTTCTACCAAGTATTAAACAAATTGGTGGAAACATGCACAACCGGCATGATTGCTCTTTGTTTTAGCAATGTTAAATGTTGGACATTTCAGCTTCAAGATTGTAATATGAAACTGAAACGTTCAACAGAGGTGAATATTAAAAAATGGTTACATAATACACTGGGTATTCAAGTCAAACCGGGACTTTCAAGCACAATTCATGCACTGTGCACCGATGAGACTCTTATTTGATGGTGCAAACATTTTAAAGAGCGCTGTACGTCCGTGAATGACGATCCTGGATGAGGTGTCTCAGAGCTCTCTCTCTGCAGTCGTTCGTCTAGGGAACTCCTGAGTCATACTGTGGCTTGCAGTAGAGACGCATCTGTGTGTGGGAACTGTACACACATTACAGGAACTCGGCTGTGCCACATCCCCTGTACAGTCCTGACCTCGCTCAGAGCCATTAAAGGAGTTCCTGGGAGGCCAATCCAATCATGGCTCTGACAGACTGAGAAACCTTCCTACTTTAATGTCATGCAAGCACTGGGGAAACGCTGGGAAAAGTCCCTGGTTGACTTGAATGTCCTCGTTGATGATGATACAGTATAGTCTCCTGTACAGTATATTGGAACATGTGAGTGATAAGTGTTCCTTGTTGCCCATGTACGTATGCCCTGTCATCAGAATGCAGAATGTAGGTAAAAGTGATTGCAGGTTTTCCGCCCAGCAATGTAAAGTATTATGGGTATTGCACTTTTCGGTATGACGGTAACCTTACTTGATTAAAAGACAAATTTGTATAGTATGTTATATAAAGTTTATGTTTGGAAATCATTTGTGATTAATATTAAATGCAGAACTAGAACTTACTTGATGAGGGTGTTAGTAAAACGTCAAAACGGTGCAAAGGTTTTACAGAAGGCTGAACTTCCGTAAATGACCGAACCGAGGTCAAGTTGCTTAGGAGACTCATCTCATGTCTGTGGAAACTGTAAACACAATCATTCACCAACACCACTTGGACATTACAAGAACTTGGCTAGGAGTTATTTCCACATAATGCTGTGAAGAGAAATAAAGGGAGTTTTTACTCTAATAACTGTGTTCTGTTATTCTGTACATTCAAAAGTCCCACTTTTGACTTGAATGCCCCTTGTATATAATCATATTATTTTCCAGTCATGTGGTCTATACAGCTATTTAATTCTCCAAACAATCTTACCAATACTTTGATTAATGCAGCTCTAACAATTCAATTAATAGATGATGTGTGGAGTGGAATAGTATTTATAAGAGCCTTTACACGGGGCTTTTGTGGGGGTCAATGAAACAGGAGTCCATGATACACGCACGGGAAGACCTTCCCATTTGGAGATAGCGTGGGATGATTAATTAGGAAACAAAGAAGAAACTAAAGAAAACTGAGAACACAAAATAAACAGCTCAGTGGAGCAGCAGCCTGTGGATCTGCCAGTTCTGACCTCTGTGACTATCCACTTATGATTTGATCTGATCATTTACTGCTTAAAATAAGACTACCTTAATGTCTTATCCTATTTGCAGTATTCAATGAAATCATGTAACGTGTGTGAGACGCAAGTTTGAGCACTGATGATGTGACACTACCTCTTTTTTCAGGTTTATGAATCTTGGATGACTGAAATGTTTTTTTTTGTTCTTTAGGTTAAATATATCATTAAAGCACACAACAAGAACAACATGCTTTATAGCCATTTTATTGTATGATTACATATTTTGCCATTACAGAACGTGTACAGAACTGCATCCTCTATCATTAACAGATATCTTAAAGCGATGCTACTTCAAGCCAAAAGGTCGGTCTGAACACGTTCAGCAGTTGTAGAGCTTGTTGATCCTCAGAATGTCGATGGTGGACAGTTCCTGTCTCTGTCCAATATTCACTGACTTATTGGGAATAGGAGTGATGGTGTCCAGACCGTTGGCAGAGAAAGCTGTTCTCGCATAGTGCATGATGGACGAGTAGTCGTACGTCGTGTTGAGGTTGTTGGTGTTCTGCAGGTCGAAGTTAGACTGCATTGGTGACTGGATGTTTGCCCAGTTGATTTGGACGTAACTGTCACGGTCACTCCTAGTATGCTCATGATAGAAACCGAGTGCATGGTTCAGCTCGTGCTCGGCGATGCCGTAGTAAACACAACCGAACCTGCTGAGAGAGACCACCTGAGCACCACCTGTTTTGCCCACACTAGAGTAGCATCTGGGGGAAAAGAGACAAGATTGAGGACGTCACTGAAGACAACATGTGGACATTCAAAGCAAATTCAAAAATATGAAACAGGTTATAGGAAATGTTTGACTGATCCTCACCCGTTTAGGTTCTGGATGCTGATATAGTCGGTTTCATTTGTCCTGGGAATGAATCTAATGCAGGTTTTACTGTGGAAGGTGGCCATGGCGCTGGTAATTACAGTCAAGTCGGAGGAAGCTATAAAGAAAACGGTCAGCACATTGTTAAGGAATAAACAGAAATGTGATATAACTGGACAGTGTGAATAAGGACGTCTTTCACTTACAGAAATCACTGCTCACTGTAAAAGGCACCTCCACTACGCCATTGGAGGTCTTTTCCCAAAAGCAGTTGTTGGTGGTGCAGACAAGAGCGTTCCTGCCTCTCGGCATGAGGATGTCTCCTTCCAACAACACTTCACTGGATCCTTTAGACAGAGAAACAAAAAGAAATGAAGACAGCAAAACCAATAAGGAGTGTTCCTTCTAATGGCTTCTGTAGCTTCTTCAGGTAAATCAAGAATCGCTGGTGCAAGGACACAAAGTGGCCTCCTAATGAAATCATTACAAAATAATGAGCATAGAATGAGACAGGCTCTAAGCAAACATATGTGGAAAGTAGCAAGTTATCAGACCTTTGTTGGTGGTGAGAATCCTTGTAGTGATGTCCACATCCTGAGGCTGGTTGAGATAGAGAGCTTGCGAGAAGCCAAGCAGCAGGACTAGGATGGAGAGAGACACTCTGGACTTCATGGTGCGTCAGTGTGTGGAGATATTCAGGAAGCTCCTTCACCGTAGCTCAGTGACTGCATACTGTCATACTAGGCTTTTTATACTCATGGACATGTACAGAAACAACTTGGTGTGGCTTTTATGGGATTAATGCTAGGTGTTAGTGACCACTGTCTAATGTGTGGAACTATAGGGAGGATCCTCTGAACTCAACACTTACTTTAATACCTTACAAACGCAGTGCAAGGGGGTGGAGGTGTTTGGATATTCTGCACTATGGAGGGACTGTAGCTCTTAGTGTTTGGTGACTGATTCTGGTTTCAATTAAGGGTTACAAGATATTTCACTCAAATCCATATGAACGGTGGAGCCCTATGAAATTGGTAACAAAAAAAAAACAAAAAAATCTTACATTACAGCATATGCCCTTCCAGAGCGCCTTACATTTTTATCTCATTATACATCTGAGCAGTTGAGGGTTAAGGGCCCAACAGGGACAAATTTGTGGTTGTGGAATTTGAACCTGGGACCTTTTGGACCATAGTCCAATGCCGTGACCACTGAGCTACCCCTGACACCCTGTTCCGGCTTCCACCTTTTCATCACTTTGAGTTGGAACTGTGTTTTTCGAGTGGCCATCACTTCATGTTCACAGACATTCTTACTGGTTACTTTTTATATCAATCCATTCTTAGTATAGAACAATGCACACTGCTCTGTATGGAAACTGAATAGGGTCACACAACCTAAGACTCACACTTCACAAGATGCAGAAAAAATGCACTGTGTGCATAGTCTTGCAAAGTCCTTATATGAGAATTGTTGGGTCTTTTTGCCAATCCTAATCCTGTTTAAAAAAACTGTTTCAAAGGGTATTTAGATTATAGCATATGCCCTGTTGCTAATAAAATGAAACATAAAAAAATTCAGAAGACAGCCTATATTAGAATTTGGAGTTTGGAAGGATAAATGAAAAACGTCACAAATCAAAGAACCTCTTGGTAGATCCATATCTGGGACTGCATCTGTTTGTGGTCCTCTCCTGACGATGGGTTTAGTTACAGTAGCAACCACACTGGTAATACAGTCTGTCACTTTGAATGCTTAATTTTATGACACCAAAGTTCTGGAGGAGACAGCTGGAGACGAATAGTTTGTTAGATGAAAAAGTAGACAATGACAGTAAAGTGAAGGTAAACATTTTGCTTTCTCTGATTCTCTGCAACCTGACTCTGAACACTGGTGAATCATAAGAGATGGTTGATAACTTCAGGAGGACACGGAGCGACCACTATCCAATGTGGAGATCGTCAACAGCACCAAATTCCTGGGTGTACACCTGGAGGAGAACCTCACCTGGTCTCTGAAGCTCTTTGCTCAAGAAAACCCAACAACATCTTTTCTTCCTGAGATGTTGGAGCTTACACCACCGCAAGACCCAGGACAGCCAAGAAGATCATCGGGGTCTCTCTTCCCTCTATCAAAGAAATCTACACAACATGCTGCATCCGCAAAGCCACCAGCATTGTGGCTGATTGGACACACTACTGCCATCTGGAAAATGGTACTGAAGCATTCAGTAGTGTTTTCACTTTGTCGCTCTTATTTGCACAGTTGCACATGCACTTTATGTTGTCTCTTTTGTATAGAACTTAGTTTTCTGTTAATTTAAAAATGTCAATCTCTCTTGTCTCAACTAGTCAGCTAATTAAGTTTCTGAGTTAGCTAGTTAGTTTTGTTAATTTATGTTGTTAAATGTATGTTGCATGTACTGTAGCACCTCGGTCCTGGAGGAACGTTGTTTTGTTTCACTGTGTACTGAACTGTTTAGGGTTGAAATGACAATAAAAGCCGACTTGACTTGACTTGACTTGACTTTTGACTTGACTTGACTTGACTTGACTTGACTTTTGACTTGACTTTTGACTTGACTTTTGACTTGACTTGACTTGACTTGACTTGACTTGACTTTTGACTTGACTTTTGACTTGACTTTTGACTTGACTTTTGACTTGACTTGACTTTTGACTTGACTTGACTTGACTTGGAACCAGCAGTTGGTTTTTAATTTATACGGCAAAACTGGTCTGAAATGAAGGACCCGCTGATAAAGCGATCATAAAATGAAATTAACGTATAGGGGAAACAAAGACAAAGTGTTATCCCCTTGTTAAGTTCTCCTAATACAATGAATTGATGGAGGAAATGTGCATTCTCTCATGCTTGGCAAATTGCAGGCCTGGATGTTTGGCCACCTCTAACCAGAACTTTGTAACAATCACACTCACACGTAATAATAAAATATAGATCGATGGTGTTAAATCTGATCTTAAAATGGAGAGTTAAGCTGCAGTTGAATTCCAACAATCTGTTAATATTTGACCTGTTTTTATGTCTCTTTGTTAGAGTAATACGGCTGCTGCAAATGCACAATTAAAAACGATGAAAAGACGTACAACAAAAGGCCCAACTGCACTAATGTGGGCTGAAACCAATCCCTGTCCTGCTGGGGTCCATCTACATTTCACTTTGGAGCCAATCCCAAGAGGCTTAGGGCACGAGGCGGGGTACACCCTGGACAGGGTGCAAATCCATCGCAGGGCACACACGCATTCATTCACACACTACGGGCAATTTGGGAACACCAATCAACTTAACCTACATGTCTTTGGACTGTGGGAGGAAACCGGAGTACCCGGAGGAAACCCACCAAGCACGGGGAGAACATG
>JAQMYI010000018.1:15517620-15530407 GCA_030014275.1 Clariallabes melas
TAGGGTGTTCCCTAAGTCTCCTGGGTTAGGCTCCAGGCCCCACCACGACCCTGTATACAGGATAAAGTCATATAAACGATTGACAACATTATTATTATTATTAATAATAATAATAATAATAATAATAATAATGTAGATATTATTATTAATATTATTATTATTATTATTATTATTATTATTATTATTATTAATAATAATAATAATAATATACTATTATTAAAGCTGATTAAAGATGAACGTTAAGCACTTCCGGGCAAATCCGAGTACAGGGGGCTGTGCGTAGGGGCGGAGTTTATGTAGAATGGGCGGGGCCAAACACGGCGGCACTTCCGCACGCTGTAATCTAATCCGTTTGACATCTAAACTGGGCCTTCAGACTCAGAGCGCCGCGTCCATCCCGCGTCTCGCGTTTACACACAGGAGAACCGCATAAAGGCACGCAGTTCAGGAGCGGAAGCGGATAAACCGGCGATTCGTCAACTTTTATCCGTGATTTCCGGTGTGAGCGGGTTTGTTTTCCTTTCGTTCGCAGCCTGTTTTTGTGTGTGTGTTAACTTCCCCGGCAGCTGGATTCTGCTTAAAAAACACAACACATCGCGATTGGGATCGCTGCTTTGTCCGGACTGTGTACTGTGTCGTTGTATTTCGCTGTCGGTTCTGCGCTAAATCTTAATCTTATCCTCTCCTAGCTTATCTTAGCCGAAGTTAGTTTTCGATGCTAGCTGTAGCTGCGGGTTTTAGCTAGCAGAGTGAGCACGCGCTGATTTCGTTTCCATAGCATTGGCCTTTTTTTTTTTTCTTTTTTTCTTTTCCTGTTACAGTCCATAAAGAGAGAGAGAGATCAGGGTGCACACAGCCTCCATATATACATATAGATAGATATATAGATATATTTATTTACCCCCCTTACTCCTACTCCTACCCCGTGATCACAAAGGATTTGGGTTGAATTCCACTTGCAGAAGAAAGAATCAAGAAGAAACCTGACATGATGTTTCCACAAGCCAGACACTCGGTGAGCGTGCACTTACTACTCTACCATTTTATCCTTTCACACACTCGCTTTCTTTCTGTCTCTTTCTAAATCCTCATTGTACATTTTCATATATGTATGCATGCATTTGCATGCTTTTGTCTAAGCTTTGGGTGCATTACCTGGATTTTTTCTTCTCCCTCCATGCAGTTGTGCACCTATCCCTTCTTTCTTTCATTCTTTTTTTCATTCATTGATGTGGATCCATTGTATAACAGGTGTGTAGGGTCGAACAGCCGTGTACGATTTCTCCGGAGTTAAATATCCATTGTCTTTGTTGTTATTGTTTTTGTTTTTTAATCCATAATTTCAAGAAGAAGAAAAATTCAGAGAATTGCATGATTTATAGACGCTGGAAGTTCTATATATATCATGTGACGTAGGAATACATGTCAGTACATTACAGGGCACCATTCGTACAGTTTCAGACTCTTGTTAGACCTTACACTGGTGTGCTTTTCGGAAGAAACCAGTGAACCCTGAGGAAGCCCCCTATTGGGCGCAGGAAAAACCTAACACCCGGCTTTCCTAAGAGCTTAAAGGATAGAAAAGCGATTACGCTGATGCCTTTACTCAGACGTATCATTTACTCGGATGTAAACACTGTTTACATTTACTCAGGTGTGTATACATTCAGATGTTTACAAGATCAAAGATCAAATAAAGATGTTTACAAGAACAAAGATCAAGATCAAATAACATTTGATTCATTTAAAAAAAAAGATATATTCACTTAGTTTATTCATATCTATATATATTACAAGTACGCTGCTGTTACCTTCATACAGTAATTTGTGGCTATATTGCACTTACTGCTAGTATTTGCATATAAACTTTCTATATTGCACTGACAGTGGAAGCAATTAATAAAAGAGAAGAGAAACCGTATTTCGATTCCTCTGTAGGTCCGCACATATGGTGGCATCGGCAAATAAACACCTTGAACATTGACAGAAAAGCTGTAACCAAATCAAATACCTCAGGATCTCGGCATACAGATGCCCTCCCTCTAGATTTTTCGCCTTACGAATTGAAATTGTGCAAGAAATTTTCCAAGCGATCCGGGGGCCATTCACAACTCGTTTGCGAAAGCTAAGGGAAGTAAGTTTACATGTTTTTACAAATTATTTGCATTTTGTGGAAGATTTGGGGAAGACATAGCACCATGGCTCGTAAGAATGTTAGCAAGCACGGTAGCAAGAAGAAAACCGATCCACTTTTAGTGGAAATTAAAAAAGAAATCCTCGCTATAAAAGCACCCGGTGCCAAAAGGAGTCATAAATTAAGGTTAAGTGACGTTTAATGTCTATTTATTACACATTTTACCCCATTTACATGTCTTTTCAAAATATTTTGTTTTTAGATGCAAAAATAAGATTATAACGTTGGAAATTGGTAATATTGGTCATATTTTTGGGTTTGCTGGAAGATCTGCATAAATAACGTCTGCATTTACGTTATTTCTAAAAAGAAAATGAGTTTCGCAATACGGATTTTCACCTTAAGAAATCAGTATTTGCTGAGGTACCTCTGTGCTTAGGTTTATAAAACCAGGAAATGAGTACAAGAAGCTTTTTTTTTTATTCTTCTGGAGGTTAGTCTGAGAAAAAAAAAAAAACTAAAGCACTTACAATTAGAAATAATATTGAACAAAATAATTGATTCTACAAAATAATGTATCATTCATAAGATTTTTCTAATAAAGATGAAATACTTCACTACTATGTTCAGAGAAGGTTTAATGCTAGCTCAATGAAGCAATGAGGCCACTTCATATTTTTTACATTTTTATCCTGCACAGACAAAGATACTGTTTTAAAGGCTGAAAAGGTCAAGTCCTTTTTTTCCCTTCCTTTTATTATTTCCTTGCATGCTTCCTTTCCATCGCAGAGGCTCCACGCACGCAGCACCGTGTTCTTTAATGAGTCCCCTGATGTTGGTTTGGTAGGTTTTCCAGCTCTCGTGGGGTCTCCAGCCGGCAACACAGACAGAGCTTTGTATACAAACACAAGGTCATTAAAGAGACTCGTAATTAATGAGGGGATCAGCTTGAGCTGCACCTGCAAACATGGTTCACTTCAGGCCACCCAAGTTATGCCTTGGAATTTCATTTGCATTTTAAATTCGCTCTGTCTTTCAGGAGAGGGTTTTTTTTTTTTCTTTTTCTTTTTTCTTTTCCAAGTAGTAATAAATTGTCCTCCTGAATTCATTGTTCAGAATTTCTAAAAAGAATCTGCCATACTGACTTAAGTTTTCAAGATAAGTGTCGGTCTGGGATTATGTTCCACTTTTACATAAAAGCACACTCTTTCTATCCTGGACAGCTTTTGAGACATGATCTGATCCACACTGTGAGACTTTGAAAGAGCCTTTATGCTGTGCGGCGATGCGAGTGTCGCAAGATTTACACATAAGAGACAAGTACAGAATAGTCGTATATACAGTAATAATGCACCACTTCTTTAGTAAATGAAGACCCTCTGAATGGGAGGCATTTTCCAGACATGTTTGTCAAGTAATATGTCTTATGTCTTATTTTTTGGCTTCAACTGATCAGGTGCAAAAGTGGTAACCGTATATTAGAGATGGTGGAAAAAATCGATTCGGTTATGAATTGCGATTCTTTTGTGTGGTGATTCATGTATCACCACACTGACTCGAAAATCAAATTTTTATTTATTTATTTTTTACATTTATAATAGAGATGACCCGGTTATTCAGACTGTGACCAGAACTGACTGGTTTTCAGTTTTATTGGTCATGACTGATCATCCTCAGTTATAAAGGATTCTGTACCGAGCGGACAAACTTTCGGGTGGCTCAACAGAAATGCATTATCAAAAATCCCGCATGTTAAAACCTCCGATCTGGCTTTTCCTCCCAACTTTGTGAGCAAAGTAGTCACAAACCCACTCATTACACACGCTTAAACCACTCACAATTAGTTGAAAATCGCAATGTTAGAAGCACGCGCATGCTTAATGTCAAGTAGACTTTTATTGTCATTCCAACCATATACAGTCCAGTACACAGTGAAACGAAACAACGTTCCTCCAGGACCGAGGTGCTACATACATGCAACAACATAAATTAACAACACAACTCTACCGGAACCAGCTAGCTGACTAAGAGACCTAATTAGCTGACTAGCTCAGATACGACAAATTTACATTTTTTATTTTTAAGTTAACCTAAACCTACTTTTATACAAAAAAGAAACAATAATAGACAACATACAACAAAGTGCACATGCAAATGTGCAAACAAAGAGCTACAAAGTGACAAACACAACAACACGTTTGTAGTAATGAGGTATGAGTTGATGTAGTGGGAGGAGGAACAGTAAACATTTGTCATTTCCAAGCAGCAGCAATGATTTGAAAATATTTTGTGCAAAAACAGCAGGAATATAAATGTTGTGCAATATAGCGCAAGTGCAGTTTGAGACTTTGGAGGCGCTTAAGGAGGTAAAACGTTGCTGAACTATTTACATATTTTCATCCTGTGAATTATTTGCAAAATGTATTTATATATATACGCTGCTTAGTAAAAATGTAGCTTTTTTGCTTAATGTTAGTTTGTATTGTTTAAATGCTGTGCTTGGATTTTAAACGAGAAGACTAATGTTATAAGGAAAGGACTACATTTAATTATACTAATAATCATTACACTTTTTTTTTTTTAAGGTTCAAAAGTGTAACCAAATCGGGGTAAAAAAGTAATATTGAATTTATAAAATGGTGATGCTTATAGAATCGCAATCTTAATCAAATCGCCACCGAGGTATCGTGATAACATTGTATCTTGCGGTGACTAGTGATTGCCGTCTCTAATAGCTAATGTAACATAATGTGCTGAGGCACTGTTTATGTCTGTTAGTTAGAATTAGTTAGAAAAAAAATGCTTACATGATCATGTGGTAAATAGTTTTTGCGTCCTTGCCCAAAAAAAAAAAAAAAAAAAGTCCAAATTTCATGGTGAGATTTCATGGTAATGAAATCATGATTTTTTTTTTCTTGATTTTTCTTTCCCCCTAATTTCTCTAAATGTGGCTAGTAGCCACTATTATAGGAACGTGCTGTTACGTTTAAATAAATCGATGAACGAACCCTGAGATCTGTCCGCTGTGCTTCGGATCGGGAAAGAGACAATCACACACACAATGGAGCGTCGGAATGTTCTCAGTTTTATCCACCGAACAAAAAGGTATACAAGTCCAAGGCCAAACGCCCTGAGTAAACACGAAGTACATGCGAATCACGTACATCCGCTTCTTCATCAAAGAGCCCGAGCTGTTCTCATGTTCTGTAGAAAGCCGAGAATCGAATGGATGGACGTTTTATAGATACCTGGTGGAAGTATAGCCATATAGGAAAGAAGGAAGGGAAAAAAGAGAGAGGGAAGCATGTGAAAGTCAAAGGAAATTACTTAGAAAACACTTCTGCCCTCTTCCTCATACATGAGCTTTCAGATTTCCCTTTATTTGCCTAGTAGCAGCATGATTGACAGAAGACCTATGAGATTTAATCAATTATTTATTTGCAATTTAATAGATCTTTTGTTAGTCGAGTCAGTTAGGTCACTTCTCGATGAAGAATTGAGTCACACTTGGGTAAACTTAGAAATGTCATACGGTCCAAAATTGACGTGTTCTGAAAAATATACCGCAGCTTTTGCTAAAAATACAAACTGCTTGCACCTTTTTTTTTTTTTTTTTTTTTTTTTTCAAATGCAGGTCATCCTCAACTTACAAACAAGTTCCGTTCCAGAAGCAGTTTCATAAGTCGGATTTCTTCGTAAGTCAAACAGAGTGAGACTTTGATTCGAATATACAATATAAATCATACCAATCCACTTGATAGATAAATAAATAAATAAATCTCTGTCTCCTTTTCACACACTGCCATCATGTGGCCAAAAACCATAATCATGTATAAGGAATTGAATTTCACATGTGAAATGTAACAGTGTTGTCTCTGCACCTTTAAATCACAAGGGGAATCCCTGGACGCCATTTTGTCTCAGAGCTATTTTCCACTGTATTGGACTGTGAGCTCTCTTTTGTTGAGGATTTCCCGAAATTAGGATTATTCACCATCAGGGCAGCTTTACAGGACGATCATTTTTTATCATCGTGCTCCCGGACTGATTCATTAAAAACGGTGAGGCCGACTCATTTCTACGGCACGCCCCACACACTTACACACTGAAAATATTGTATATAATTGTAAATGTTGGTATCTGGTGCACTGCAGTATCTATTTTTATGTACAATACATGTGAGCTACTTCCGTGATTTGTTCTCATTTGTTAATGTTTGTAGATTCACGGTTTGTTCATATCTGTGGAAATTCATAACTCGAATGTTTGTAAGTCGGAGACTACCTGTACTCGTGTTTTAAAAAAGGGTTGCTGCTTCTTTTGAGTTTATGGACAGTTGGTGCAATACTGCCACCTACTGGATGGGACTGTGGAGCAGAAGATTTAAAGAAAAAAAAATGAAAAAGAAATATAGCAGCCTGAGACAAATCAGATGGTCCTATTGAATTGAATCGTATAAAGGATGGCAATGTATGAAAATCAAATCGCACTGACGGTCTACCGACAATTCACACTTCGAGCTTATGGGAGAGATAGTGTGCCATCCCTTCTACCCAGAGTGCACGGCCAGGTTTGCTTCCTTAGATGCTTGTGGAATCGTCAATGTTCACGCTTGTAGTCTTTTGACAACAAGACGAGTGCCTTCCCCTCCTCCTTCCCCATTCGAGCCCTGGGTGTACAACAGTTTTGTGTTTGTTTTTGCAAAGATTAAGTGCTCCTTAATGATACCTTGGGGATGTGTGTGATGCAGCAGGTGGTGGGAACCTTTAACAAGTAACTTGTGCCTTTTAATTTTCCGGTGGTTGACCGTCCTTTTCCACTAAGAATCTGTAAGTAAAAGAAGAACTAATAGACCAGACAGGCATCCTCTCTGTCCTGCTTGCTAAGCTACTGATTTGAGCTACTTCACCAGCCTTACTTTATATTTTTTTCATCTAGTTAACATAAATAAACCTCAGTTTGTTGCATTATGGGAAAACCTTGAAAGTGCGTGTCTTGTTCAGCATAATATCCCAGTATGTAACCCAAGATGATAATGGATTTGCGCAAGAATTCTGCATTGAGCTCTTTAACTCGCAGTGTGACAGTAGCATTATTTGCAGTAAGATAACATACAGGGGATTATTGCAAGGTCTAAATGCGTTGATTGAAGAAAATTCCTCCAGCGTTTGTTGTCGTTATATCGTTCCAAGCTGCATATAATTTGAAAATCCACTTTATTAAAAGGATCTAGTATCTTTTGATTACTGCGCATACTTTCCACATCACAGAATCTGTAATCTGGCTCTACAGGCAGCTGTCCTGACTTCACGATTAAACCACAAGATTTTCAATTCCGCCTCGAATCCATGATCAGGAGGAATGGATGGAATGGAAACGCAGTTGAATCGTGACCTCCTGAGACTTTGTCTGGCTTTGTAGAAAAGAGGGAGGAAAAGGCAGGTTGTGGATTCAGTCTGGCCAATGGTTACCCAAGGGCCTTGCGAGGATGATGGGTAAATTGTTGAGCTTTAAGCAGACTGTTGAAAGGCCACCGTGCCAGAGGATTTGCTATTCCTGTTTCCTGCCCGGTCCTGCCCGGGGTTGCTTCCTGTGTAAACAGATAATGCGAAAGAGATCAGCCTTCAGTGCTACATTTGCGGGGGCAATGTCTAAAACTTTATTAACAGTTCTGCCCTGTCTGAATAAATCTATAAACTGATTAGGGGACTGCACAATTAATTGAATATCAAAGATAATGAAGATTAAACGGTTATTGTGCTGCATTCCGTTGTGTTAGTAATCCAGCGCATCCATTTGCTTTAGGGTGATGTGCTCTCGCCCCTTGTTAAAAGCCCAAACTCACTCACACGTGTTTAGTTCAGCCACATATTTTATACAGAACGATAGCGCCTTGGGTGGCACGGTTTAGTGGTGGGATGGTTTAGTAGTTAGCACTGTCGCCTTGCACCCCCAAGGTCCGGGTTCGATTCCTGTCTCTGTGTGCGTGGAGTTTGCATGTTCTCCCCCTGCTTGGTGTGTTTCCTCTGGGTACTTCGGTTTCCTCCCACAGTCCAAAGACCTGGAGATTTGGCTAATTGGCGTTCCCCAATTGACCATAGTGTGTGTAAGTGTGTGTGCCCTGTGATGGATTGGCCCATCTCTTTGAATGAACACACGAGATGTGTGGAGTGCAGCAAATGAATACCTTATACCAGGGTTTCTCCATCTTAATGTTCAAAAAATCAGAATCTTATTTCTATTCAAGGTCAAAGGTCAGGAATGAATACTGATAAGCAAATGACTTTTATTAAACCTGCTTATAACTTTCAAGCACCGTGTCTTTGAATTTAAGGCTCTGAGACAAAATACTTTCAAACCTTGAGGGAAAAAATTTGACTGTTTTGACTTAAATCAAAGCAATTCTTTAGCTTCAAAGCAACATGCATTCAAGTGTCAGAAAGATTCAAAATACTTTCCAAGTTATGCAAAAGTAATGGCACTTTCAACATTACAACGTTTAAAGGTGTATTCAGAAGAAAATTTAACTACAAGAGAAAAGTCTCCTTCGAGTGATTTTCATGCACGAACAAACCTAATGAGCAAAGTGTATTTGTTTTGATGCCTGAATAAACCAATTAAACAAACTGAATCTTAAAGGACAGCACAAGACTGGGTGCACCCCATCCTTCAAGCACGAAGAAAGCGCAAAGAATTTCATAAGCTGATCCAGGAAGAGTGAAGCTGATGGCTGCGACATTCAGAAAAGTTGGAATAAACAAACCTGAGCACACACAAGATGCGACACGTGAACGGCCCCAAAGATATTCAAAACAAATAGCAGCCTAGTCTGAGAAATGGTACTGACTGACTTCAGTTAGCATCGGTTAGCCTAAACCGTGGCACAAAAAAAAGAAGTGGTCACTAGACGGAGACACTGACCTTGTTTTCTTTTTTTTCTTTTTTTTTTTCTTCCTGTTTTTGGATTGCAATGTCCTCACGCACTGGGGATGTGTGATGTGTGTATATATAAGATATAAGATGCCAAAATCCTGCCCGCAGGAGAGAACATGAGGGCCTGTTATTCTTTAGATAACATTAGAATAACTAATTCTGGCATCGATTAGCTGACCCTTGAACTCTGTGACATTAAACACCAAACGCTTTCCGGTCATCCACAGTGCTATGACAACATTATCAAACAGGGAAATTTATTACATTTAGTCTTAAACAGTTTTTTGTCTTGCCGCGACATTTAAGAAACTGATCCACTAATACCCCACCTCACAACCTACGGCACCCAAAGGACCTGCTACCAACATTCCGGTGTCAGACTCTCTGGCACACCCACAGACGTCCTGTACAGCCACGTCCCTAGTAAGCAGAGCCGCCCGCCCAAAAGGGGGAACCCAAAATCAAGGTGGATTTATTGTTAATAGATTTTTTTTTTTTTTTTTTTTTTAACTCTCTTCTCAGCTCAGCCAAGGAGGGCAAACGATCAGATCCCCTGGCAACTATAACCCTGCCCTCTGCACGTCCATGCTTGGATGGTAGTAGCCAGTCTGTCTTAAGCTTAAACCAGAAAATCAATTCCACCACTAATTCTGCATTTAAAAAAAAAAAAAAAAAAAGCATTTAACCTTCATATTTTGATTACGCCAAACATTCCTGAGAATCTACCCACACCTTGTCTGGCAACTGATGATTTCCGGAGTTAATACTGAATAAAATGTGAATATAATCGGCTTAAATGCATCACTGAAGTCTGCAATTCCGTACGCGATCATTACGAGAGGCTGAAGCAGAAGATCTTATGCAGAAACGATCTGCTTTACTGATTACACTGAAATTGTCTGCTCTGCTGGTGTTTACTGCAAATAACTGGCTGTGATGAAGGAGGTGACTTGAGCTATGGTGATGATCCTGCTGCGATCAAGAGGTCACATATCCATATTTATTTTCTTTATAGCTGCCTGTGACACTGATGTCTGCGCAGACGAATGTTCTGAAGGCTATGTGCATCATTTAGAGGGAAGACTGATAGCTACAGACACTCAGAAGGGGAAAAAGATGCATATTTGGAAGCCTGGATAGCTAGATCATGGGTTTTGATTCATTTTTAGGCCTGCAAGTAATATTGCTATGTAGGGAGTTACAGGATGAGAAAAACAAATGGTAAAATAACTCAAGAGTGTTCAGAATGAAACAGCAAAAAGTGTGTTTAATAATTAATAATGTGTTGGCTCACTAACTCCAAATTTGTTGTTATTTTTTTTAAATTAGTTTTTAATTTATCTATATTTGCAGTTGAGAAAGTAAAATCACCTCACCGCTTCCTGGTAGTATTAAAAAATTTTAACAAAAAGGTTGTTTGCTAAGTTTGTTTAGAAATCTAAAAAAAAAAAAAAAGAATTCAAGTAGTCCCCGACTTACGAACTTACGAAGTTCTCGGATACAAACGGACCACGGTTCTACTTCCGGTTTCATCAGGAAAGTAGCTCACGTGTGTTGTACAAAAAATAGACTGCTAAGCACCAGTTACCAATATTTACAATTATAAACTACAGAAAAAAATTAGAATAAAATAAAAAGAGTCCTAAAACAGTAAGTACCATATTGCACACTAAACTTTAGAATACATTAAATGAATACAGTAAGTAAAACAGTAAGTACTATATTGGAGTCCTAAAACCGTACCATAGCACATTAAATTTATGAATACCTTAAATGAATACACTAAATATGCCATTATTGCACACTAAAAATCAAAGTGAATGTGTAAAATTTTGTACATTCGTGTCAAAGGTGTATAAGGCTCACTTTGTTGGACTTAAGAACAAATCTGACTTACAAACATTCTCCCGGAATGGAACTCGTCCGTAGGTCGAGGACTACCTGTATTGCATTACAGTATTAATAAAATCGCAATATAAATTGAATTGCCATCTAGGTATCGTGATGTGATATATTCCAGAATTTCGTTCCTGAGCTTTTTTTTTTCCCCTCTATAAACAAATCCCTACTCAAGAACTTGATCTCCTCAACTCTGATCTTCTCTGATTTCAGCACGCGGCGTCAAATGAACGTCTAGCACCAGCAGTAAACAGTGTAGCGTTTTTTTTGTCTTTTAAATAAGTTATACTGTTTTTATTGGGGGTGACGCAAATAATCAACAGAGTCAGATTCATAGGTACAAGATAAATCTGCCAACCCTGGAGTAGTGCTGCACTATTATTCATCATTCATTTATTCATAGTCTATATGGCTTTATGCTGTGTACAAGGTCTGGGGAGACCTGGAGCCTATCCCTGGAGACTTGGGGCACGAGGCGGGGAATGGTGCCAATCCATCACAAGTCGCGCACACAAACACACACACTGCGCACAGTTTGGGAACGCCAATTAGTCTAATCTGCATGTTTTTGGACTGTGTGAGGAAACTGGAGAACCCGGATGAAACCCCACCAAACACGTACAAAATTCATGCACACAGACCTGAGGCGGGAATCTAACCCTGAACCATGGACGTGCGGGGCGACAGTGTTAACCACTACGCCACCAAGCTGCCTATGCCGAGCTATTAATCAGACAGAAATCTAAATCACGATTCGGACCTGTGCAATGATTTACTTGCAAAAGTCTGCAAGTAATATACACATAGTCGGGAATTTATGTAGCGTTAGTCAGTAATTTAACTATTTGTTTATTTTCTTCAATAGTTTTGAGGCGATCAATATTGCCGTCCATCCTTTTAACAAGATCGTTTATGATTATTTGAATACGTTCAAATATAAAATGGTACATTTAATAATTGCGTATCACGGTTTAAAAAGCAATCGCAATATGTGTTGCAATAATCAGACATATAGAATCGTACAATCCGAGCTTGGAGTCATCGACTAAAAACAGATAAACGCGGAGCTCAGAAAATCAGCAGCTGCAGGACCTGATTCTGAATATGCGTCATTTTCCCTCACACACACATTTACGTCTCTTTTGGGCTAAAGTTGCCATCTTTGAATTTGTCCCAACACGTTGCCTTTGTCTAGTTCGTAACGGGAACTAAAAGATCCGACTCATTTGTTTTTTCCATTTGTTAATTTAAACGTCATTCATTTGTAAAAAAAATTTTTGTAGAAGTATCAATTTGTTTTCCTTTTTGTTTTCTTCTTTTTTTTTTTTGCTTTATTGCGGTGAACACCGTCTTTGATAATGACCCATTTTTAATCATTTTGTCCACCGTTTAACCTGTAGCGCATCAAGTGTGCCGTCGCTTTTTTTTTTTTTTTTTGTAAACCATTCATAAAGTGTAGCTTCAGTGATTCAACAGGATGAGAGGCGGAAGATGTAAGGAGACCTGTGGAGATAAAAGACGATGCGCGATCACACGCCTACGCTCTCATCGATGTGCGTAAACACGCGCGCACACACATTTACACCTATCCAGCTGTGTGCAAAAAGCTTCAACGCACAGCCTACACACATCTATCCCCTCTCCCTCCCTCCAGCTGTGTTTCTCCATCATACCTCCTCAGTGTGTGCACCGAGGGGGGTTTTGCTTGCTCTTTTGTCTTTCCAAGACATGCACAAGCACACGACATAGACTCTCACACACACACACACACACACACACACACACACACACACACACACACACAGGGTAATGAGCCTTGGC
>JAQMYI010000018.1:15550920-15561534 GCA_030014275.1 Clariallabes melas
CTTACACGCCGCTCAAAAATAGACATTTTTCAGACCGTGGTATCGGTTCCCGGTATCGGGGGACTTTTAACGAGTACTTTAGAAAATGTGGTATCGAGGCTGATACCCGGTAACGGGACATCCCTAATAAATAATACAGTACGCACCCAAATATACAGTACTGAAATAAAAAGACGAACAATATCACCTTGTTGTCATCTGCGAGTTTATTTCTCCTGAAATATACACACAATTAGCATGTTGATTTACCGCGGTATGCGTAATGTCAGAGTTCGATTGCGTGTTCGCCGCCTCGCTGTAGACAATGTTCATATAGTTCACGCAAATGCACGAGTTTCAGTACTGTATATTGAATAAACACGTATAAACATATCTAAAAAATTATAAAAACATTTCTTTTTTTTTTTATTATTAATTTATTAATTATTAAACTAATCTTACACCTTACACACTGATTGTAACACTAATGTATCCAAACCAACACCTTAATACAGTACTAACATACTAACCTGTGACCAGCTGCTGTTTAAATTTCAGTTGTGGAAAACTAATCCAGATGTTCTGACCAATCAGTATGGAGAATTCAGCATTGGTGTATAGAATGGCTCGTTATTTTTTAGTCATCTAGTTGATATGTAGGCAATACTGCTCATAACGTTTGATATGAAGTTGTATAATAACTAGTATAATGATATGTTCAGATTCAAAAACAATAGCATCATTTAGCTGATATTCAGGAGCACTATGTTTGATCTGTGTGTTTTTATTCTCTTTGCTCAGGCTGAGATCGTAAAGAGGCTGAACGCCATCTGCGCTCAGGTGCTGCCCTACCTGTCCCAAGAGGTACGATGTGTATTTATACATGTTTCCCGTATACGCTCTAGTCAGCTTGAAGTGTAGAATCTGATTAAACCTAATGTTATTTGTTCACGCAAGTCATAATATATTTTTAGATGTTAGATCTGTTGGTATTAGTGTTAATGTTTCAGTCGTCGTTTCTGCATGAGATTAAGAGCGGATTGTATCTCGTTTCACTTTTCTCCAGGATAAAAGCTTTTTCCTAAATGAATGTCTGCTCTGACATATACTAGAGAGGGCTTTTTGCTTCTCATTTCATCTCATTTGTCCCAGACTGCCTGAACTTTTCAACTCATCATACACATTCAGATACAGGTCGAGAGCTCGAGTTAATGTTCACGTCAGAACCGTGTCGACCGTGGAGCGGTCATTATTCATTAGTTTCTCGCTAATCCTCAGCGAGACCTTGGTGACCATGTCATTAGCGTAGCCACACGTTCTTGTCTTCTTGCCTGACAGGAACCCAGGTGTAGCCCATCCTCCTGAAGGCTTCGATATCCTCAGATGCTTTACAGCCCAATGGTTGAAAGTGTGTTGATGTTACAGTAGACTTTATGTCCTTTCTTCCGAAGCGAACAACCTCATCGAAAAGCATCTGCAGAACCGCTCTGCTTCTCACTGGATGTCTAGAGTCTGCTGTGAATGAGCTTTCTAGGAATTTCCTGAAGTACTCGAAACAGCCACGCAGTTTTGACCTACTGTATATCTTGTGGTGTTATGAAGTTCGTCTTACACGGGTTCAAACCTCAGTACCGCCAAGCTGCCACTGTTGGGCCCTTGAGCAAAGCCCTGAACCCCTACCTGCTCAGATACGAGATAAAATGTGCATCGTACAGTAAATATAAACCTCATTACAGTAAATCACTGGATCTGCGCTCTCCCAGTGCTTCATCGCTATCTGAAATTAAAAACAGATGAGTCTTATCTTCTTTACAATCTGGACAACTGCCTGCCTGGTCCCCATACGGAAATTTATTTTTTATTTTATTATTTTTTTTATATATATATATAAATCCAGATTTTTTAAAGCTAAAAAAGTAAAAAAGCTTTCCTTTTGGTTACTAGAGTAGGTTAGATCGAATGATAGATATTCTAAGAAATAACATTAGTGAGCTGCATTAATAATTATGTCAAGTAAAGTTCATCACAAGGATATTAAGTGTGTGTGTGTGTGTAGCATCAGCAGCAGGTCCTGGGAGCAATTGAGAGAGCCAAGCAGGTCACTCCACCAGAGATGAACTCAATCATTCGGGTAGGCTGTCTGCTTTATTCCCCTCACATCTCCAGTGTGTGTGTGTGTGTGTGTGTGTGTGTGTGTGTGTGTGTGTGTGTAAATACAGGAGCATCTGTTTGTTGTCTCTCTCCATCTTGTTCCCTCTCTGGCTATTTGTTCTCCCTCTGCTTTTCTTGTTTGTTGTTATGTATATTTAACCTTCAACCGTGTGTGTGTGTGTGTGCGCGCGCGTGTGTGTGCACACGCACCATCTGTAACCTCTCTGCATGAGTGGCCCATTTAACCTGTGTGTCTGTTGGCTGGATATCTAACCTGTGTGTGTTTGCTCACTTTTTTTTTTTTGTGTGTGTGTGTGTGTGTGTGTGTGTGTGTGTGTGTGTGTGTGTGTGTGTGTGTGTGTGTTTGTGCACAGCAGCAGCTCCAGGCCCACCAGCTTTCTCAGCTGCAGGGTTTGGCTCTGCCTATGACCCCTCTACCCCTGGGCTTGACCCCCCCAACCTTGCCTTCCTCTTCCTCCTCGTCCTCCACCGCTCCGGGTCTCTTCTCTCTTTCCAGCATCCTGGCGTCACACGCTCACCTCGCCAAGGAAGAGAAGAACGCCCGTGACGCCGCCAACAGCGCCGACACGCACCGCGACGACGACGGAGACAAATCCGACTGAGTCCACCTTCTCTCTCTCGCCGAGAGCACAGAGACAATGACAAGAGCACAGCATTGTTTTTCATCTTCATTTATCTCCCGCATCCTTCTCCTACTAAAAGCCTCTCACTTTCCTGCATGCAAGCCTTAGTTTAAATAAGTCCTTCATAGTTGCGTTAAAATCTGCCTTTTTTTTTTTTTGCCATTTAATTTCCTAGCCTGCTTTTTTTTTTTTTTTTTTTTTTTTGCCATCCCCGCGTCCCCTCCTTTGTTGTTCGGGTTTGTCGAGCGCTTATTATTCCACTGCGGGATCCCTGGCTTCCTGCACATTTCCTGCGCTCCTTCTCGTACGAGCTAGTCCTCAGACTAAACAGAGCAGCTTCTGGATTAAGCCGAGGAGACGATCCTCTTTCCAGACGCTCAGACAATCCGTCATTCCTTTAATTCCCTCTTTGCAGACGTGGCAAAATCGGATAGAGTTTGAAAGATCTTGTGAAAGCACAATTAACCAAATCAGCAAAATCAGTCATTGTATAAATACTGTACAACCCAGTTATGTCTTTGCTCTCTCTCTCTCTCTCTCTCTCTCTCTCTATCTATCTATATCTGCTTGAAGCTTTGCTTTTCAAAAAATGTTAAAAGGTGAAGTTTGCGAAAATAAAGAGGTTCTTCATCTATAATAATCCTAGTTTTAAATATGCATTACTTTATTTCCAGATTTTTTTTTTAGCTTTTTTTACTCTCCTGTTTTTTTCCACCCTCATTTTATTTTCTTTTTTTTTTATAGTAAGACGATATATATCGTATATAATATGGTACGATGTCTTGCATAAAAATCATTCCTCTTGAACTTTTCCGTCTATTGTAATGTTACGACCTGAGCAACATCGTGGTTGTAGCCTTATTTTGGGTCGGGAGGTAATAAGAGAAGCAAAAAGAAAACAACCGAGAGGCTGAGATCTCCGTGCTTGACCTGAGCTACCACCACCATGCTTCAGTCTGTGGAGAGTCATTATTGCCAAATACTCCTAGTTCCATTTTATTTCCACTGAAGTTTAAGCGCTGTGCGATTTAATCGGTTGCTGTAATTTAATCGATGTTCTGTTGGTCGTACAGTTAATTAAATCAGTGGGTTAGTTTTTGATTTGGAATCAATTCACACTTTCGAAATTATTTAGGAAAATTTACTAATTTACTTACAATGGACCATTTCTTTTAAAATATTTCATGGTTAAAAAAAAAAAAATTCCACTTTCTGCAAATACTCTTGTTTTGTTAGAGTATCGCTCATTCTTTTGACTTCATGTGCAGCCGGTGCAATACCGCCACCTACTGGACAGGATTGTGGAGCAGAAGATTAACAGGGAAATATATACATATATATTATCGCTTTGTTTGAGACACGACATTTAATAAATCAAAAAAGTATTTCAATTCGTTCTACCTACTTTTATAAGTTTTAAGTTTTGTTAATGCTTCAAAACCTAAAAGAAATCATTGCTTTAAATAAACCAGACAGCAAACTTTTTTTTGCTATTAAATCAACTTGAAAAGAAAAAAAAAAATGACTGAATGTTCATAAATCGAATTGAATCAATGTGTGATTCACATCTGTAACAGAAGATAACAGCCTGCAAATGTTAAAGACTTCCCACAAACGTAATAGTAATAGCTGTTAAATGTGTCTGGATTTCTTACATTTGTGGTAAAAGTGAAAAAGCTTAAGCTTTCAAAATGTTCATGACGTCCCACGTTAGTAAGATTATTACATTAAAAACCTGCAGATTTGGTTTTATGTTTGTGGTCTATTACGTTTGAGGGCTGATATTGCGTTGGCGGGTGTTACACATACACACACACACACACACACACACACACAGCTCTAGTCAGCACTACTGGCCGTCGCTTGAGTCAGACAAACACCAGCTTGGAAACATTTTAGGCAGAGAAGCTTTAACTTACAAGTCTGATATTTGATGGAAACTTCAGCTGGTTTTATGTCTCTTAGACACACGTGAAAACGTCTTTATGTGCTTTTGCATATTTTTTGCATTATTTCCTTTGTCTTATTAACTGTAAGAGACAGGCTGAACAGCTGTTTATTGCTGCTATAATATAATATAATATTAATAGGTCATGACAGGAGCTAATCAGTTTTATGGACTTTCCAGAACATTAAACGTAACTGGATAAATGGATAAAAAGTAAAATGTGTTGTTCATCAATTAATAAATAAAAAACAAAAAGCGGAATAAAACACTTCAGACATCATAATAACCCGTCATTGATTAGTTTCCTAGAACAGCGTGCCGCACCGTTGCTGTTTATTCTTCACACGTATCAATGCTCACTTTTGACTCTTTCCCCCCCTGTGGTGCTTTTCATTTATAGCCTTTTTCAAAAGCAGACATGAAAGCGCAACTCTTGCTTCTCTGTTTTCATTTCAGTCTCCTCACGCTTTGCTGCAGGCAGGCGCTTTTCACTAATGGAGTGTGTGAGATCGAACATGTTCTCCTCTTCTGCTACCTAAAGCGGCTATATTGTTCTGCTTCTCTCTCTTTTCCCCCTCCTCCTCCTTCATTCTCAATCTCTGTCTTTCTCTGAGATTTGTGCACACGGGACCTGCGGTGTGAACGGTGGATTTGTGTCATATACAAATAGGAAGTAAATTCGTCCAAAGTCAGAACGATTGGAATAGCATGCAGGTTTTGCTTCGACTTATCCAGAATGCACTTCTCACATTCGAGAGCGTGTTGTTGAGAAGAGTCGAGATTTCTAGATCGAATCAGGGTTTTTTTTTCCTCTGACTCAGATGCTCTAAATAATGGATCCTGTTTTTTTTGTTGTTTTTTTTTAAAGTTGTTTTTCTTTCTCCCTCTCTCTTAGAGAACGAAATAAACATTGAGACAGACAGTGTAAAGATCAGGTGCAATCTCGGAGCCAAAAAAGTACAGCAAGATCTGTCCCAACTGAGACAGATGTCAGGATTCGGAATGCAAATACGGTTCATGTAGAAAAGAACAGGTGATGGCTTGTGTGTTGAATAAGGAAGTACTGGGAATAATTATTAAAGTCTTTCTGGAGAATTTTACTGTTGGAACACTCATAAAATGGATCATTATGTAAATTTAGTCATGGTGTGATCCTTTTGGTAGTTTTGTCACTTGAAATTTGCTGGATGGGGGGCGCAAGTATTTCAGAAGAGCAAACTCGCACCAAATAATTTTATACTTTTTTTTTTTTTGTATTTTAAAAAAATGCACCATGCTTTATTTTGTCCCCCCAATTTTTTTTATCTTCTGTTAAATCACCACAGGGTGGCAGAATTTCCTTGAGAACTTTCCTTGAGTCTTGGCCCTATTTGACTTCTAGGAATTTACTACCTAAATAACAAGATTTTAAAAGATTTGTTTGAGAACGGGGAAATGATCAAACTCCAGGCCTTAAGGATGGAAAAGAGAAGAAACATGCTGTGTGCGGTGCGTGGTAATATATTTGAGGATGAAAGAGTGTGTGTGTGTGTTCTAGAATAGGATGGAAAAGTATAGTTTGTAATGTATGTATTTTAGACACATTTTAAATCCTTGTCAGTCAACACTTAAAAACAGAAAAGGACCTTGACGCCAGTGTGTCCTTGCTTTAAAAAAAAAAAAAAAAAAAAAAGGATAATTTTCCAAAAAAAATAAATAAAAATTTACATTATCTCAGCTTGGGGACAAATTGGCTAATCATGATGTAAAGATGAAAAATCTACTAACACGTGCGACACACAGCATGCTTTTTTTGTTATATTTTGGATTCCACATACATTAAGTCAGAGTAAGGGCGTGGACACGGATAACCATTTTTGCTTTTTTTTTTTTTTTTTTTTGCTTTTTAAACATTTGTATTTTAACTAGTTCTGTTAAATGCACTTGATCTTAATCATGTCACCATAAAGGGGAAAAATTAATAATAGCCAAACAAAAAGTTCACCTTACTGGAAAGATCTGTATCAATCAAATCAAATGGTGAGAGTGTGAGTTTGTGTGTGTGTGTTTATGTTGTGAAGGGACTTTTTCTATATATGTATAAATATAACAATATACATATAATTTTGTAAACATTTTCTATGTATAAAGCTACATTTATCATGTGTGTGTGCACGAAGGACATGTTGTAGTGTATGCAGTTTTGATGACTGACTGACTCCGAGACTGTCCAGTATATTGATTGAGATGTACGTCTGCTGAAATACTAAATTGCATTTCAGATAAAAAAAAAAAAAAAAAAAACTAATAAAAATAAAAGATTTGTCTGTAGTTGTTAAAGTAGCTAGCGATCAGCCCATCTTGTTGGGACCTGAAGTATTTTTCCTTTACACTTCTTTAAAAAAAAAAAAAAAACTAAAAAAAAAAAATCACGTTTAATGAGTTAACCAAGCTCTATGTAGTCACGCAGGTCCAGATGATGGTTGATTATAAATTGTAAATACAATATCAGTTTTCTCATCACCTGTAAAGTTAATGTCTGTTTTTGATCAGACGTTCAAAAGTTCAATCCTTCTGATTTTCGCTCCCCACCCTAATTAGTACGTTTACTTCTCCTTTATGTGATGCGTGTTAAACGTTCGAGTGTGTTCTTGCTGAAAGTGTGTCAGTTGTGTTCTGAAGATCAATGTTGCACTTTTTTCTTTTCTTTTCTTTCTTTTTTTTTTTAAATGAGGAAAAAAAAACAATTGTGAGACTCAAATTTGTTTCATTATTCAAGACTGGGATTCTGCAGTAAGGAAATATTTATGGTGCCTTACAAATAAAAGCTTCAGTGTACCTCTGAGCATGTGTCCGTCATTATTATTTTATTTATTTCTTTATTTTTGAATTCAGCCCATTATGAACTGTCCCAGGAATATGAGTGACTGTAGGATAGCAGTGATGGCAGGTTTATTTATTTATTTATTTGTTTGTTTTTTATGTCCAATAGATGGAGCTCTATTTTAACAAACTTGTATAGCCTTTATAAATGACCGTGTATAACACATACAGAATGAGGACTACATTTATGAATCATTTAGATCATCTTTGTGATTCATAAAAAACCTAATTAAGACTGAATCACTGAGCACGTTTAATTGTTTCATGATTTAAATGAATCATTCCGACTTAATCATGAATCACTTATTACTTATTATAATTTAATTCATTATTTATACAGAAAAATGGATCAATCAAATTCATGGTTTAAGTGTTCCGTTTAAATCATGATTCATTTAGACAAATCATTTATTTGGATGAATCATTTACATTAATTATTTTAACTTGTTTCAGGATTTAAATTGTTTCAGGATTTCGCTGGGACCTGGAGCCTATCCTAGGAAGCTTAGGGCACGAGGTGGGGTACACCCTAGACAGGCTGCCAATCCATCGCAGGGCATACTCGCACACTACAGGTGATCTGGGAATGCCAATCAGCCTGACCTACAAGTCTTTGGACTGTGGGAGGAAACCGGAGTATCTGGAGGAAACGCACCAAGCACACAGAAATGGGAATCGAACCCAGACCCTGTAGGTGCAAGGTGGCAGTATTAACCACTACACCACCGTGCCGCCCTTAGAATGAATAATGAATCCAAAAAAAAAAAAAAAGGGCAAAAACATGGTATGGTGTTAAAAAGTGTCTGACCTACTATAGGTGAGGTAGTGTCTGTAACTTTTTAAAAATTCTATTCATTAATTGATTTTAATTGTCATTCAGGTGACACTATTTAGATTCCGCATGAGAAGACAAATGTGTATTATTCTAAAATGCTAAATTGATTTAATTGATATCAAAAACGATATCGCAACATGATTATGACGTGGTTACGGACACTAGAGATTTTTTACATTTTTTTAAGCTTTTACTAAAAAAACATCTCTTAATTTAAGCAATGAGTTTTACAGGTCATATGCTTCTAGAGGCTTCCACCAATTTTAGTATCAATACTCAAGGAAATATGAATTGCATTTTAAATGATCATTATTTGAAGAGAGACAGTATAACACTGAAAATGGCCATTTTTGTGGTACATATAAAAGTATCTCTCAAACGGCTGAAGTTACAGTAGCAACTTGAAATGATTAGGGAAGCAAGATTCATCACTTCCACTTACACATTTTCTATATATGTACAACATTAAAAAAAAAGTAATATAAACAAAATACTGTGTTTTGTCTGAAAGCAAATCATAAATTAAGTTCATTATTTACACCAAATTATGATACACAAACCTTTATTACAATGTACTGTAAATCAGCTACTTAACCTGAAATATAAATCATTATTTTTACATCAAGTCATAAATCACTTAAACAAAATGTTCTCGATGCTTAAATAAAATCATATCGTGATGTAAAAAAATTATTTAAACTGAAACATGATTCACTTATACAGAGTAGCGTTCAGAGCAGCGTTTCAATGAAATCGTGATTCACTTACACAAATCACTTCATGATTTCGCTGAAGTATTTCAACAGAATCACGTGGACCTCCTTAACCACAGCGTGAATCACTTAGACAAAATCATTCCATGATTTAAAGAAATCAATTACACTGAATCATCAAAAACATTTGGTTTGACTCTCAAGAGGTAGAGACACGTTGACAACACACACAAAGAAATACATTCAAACACTATACAGATTAAATCAAAGAAAACAACAATATACAGAGTATAAAAACACAATCGTAATGTACATAAAGTAGGAGAGTGCATGGTTGTGCAAACAACAGTATTGTTCATATCAGATATGATAAATAGTGTGTTTGACCATGCAAAATATTAAGCAATATCAAACATGATGTAATGCTGGATATAGCCATCACAGCCGTGCTATATACGGCATTACAGCACGACCTCCAGTGCGATATTGCTCTTATGCAACACTTCCGCATACACCATTTATCATCATCAACAGATGATTCGTTATTTTGCTTAAATAAGTGTTGTTTAAGATGACATTGTTATCAGATGTGTGTTTTTTTGCGTAAAATGCTTCTGTCACTGGTGTTGCATGTGGGTTTGGTCAGGCAGCTGCTCTCTCCTCAGTACAGTGGACCATACACACCTACTTTCACACATGATAGTTAGTGTAATTGACGGGTTATTGGAACACCTGGACGTCCCAGTGCGGTCACCTTCGATTATCACCACTCATGGAATGTCTCTCGTCCAATCAGATTGCTCGGTCGGAACTCACTGTTGTTTAATAGTACAAAATGTGTGTGTAGTGTGTTAGTACCATATGTTTTTTGGAAATGAGATGATATTTGAGTGTTTGTACAATATTTGTGAGGTAGGGTGTAAAAAGTTTGTAAAAAAAAAAAAAGGCATTTTAAGGTTTCTCCAGAAAGTAGTACAGTAGAGGATCCTGGTCAGTTATTTATGAGGAACCGTCCTGGCGGGTGTACAGTGTTCTTTAACATCTGCCTGAAGCTTGTTTCCAGGTTGTGAGGAATTTGTAGCGAGTTTTCCTGTCTGCTTCCTGTTTCATGTACAGTATAAGTTGTGGAGGGTGAGCAAAGGAGCGACAATGTTTTTTTTCCCCCCGTACAGTAATTATTACTGTTTTCTGCAGTTTCCTCCTCTCCTCTTTAAACCACATGGTGAGACAGGACGGATTCAATGACAGCAGTATTCTGTGGCAGACCATACTTCCTCAGTTGGCGCAAGTCCTTTGCTGCCCTGTTTTGAGGATGCTTTATATATATATATATATATATATACACTGTGAGTTCAATAAGTATTTGATCACCCTGTGATTTTGCAAGTTCTCTTAGAAATCATGAAGGGGTCTACAATTTTCAGCATAGGTGCATTTCCACTGTGAGAGACAGAATCTAAAAAGAAAAATCCGGAAATCACA
>JAQMYI010000018.1:15578489-15592599 GCA_030014275.1 Clariallabes melas
AGTGCCACTGTCTCTAAGCCGTAGAGCATCGCTGGTCTCACCACTGTCCTGTACACCTTTCCTTTCATTCTCGCTGAAATATAAAGTAAGTATTCATGAGAAATAATTCTCAGGACTGTTCACAGTCTCACCTTTGGCTACAAGCTACCGGTAAAACTACTTTCACTCATGTTTAATTGCACTAACTGTCAGCCGCTAACTCAACGCTAGTTCCGCCAGTTGGTGGAGAAACGATATTGAGGTGGAGCAAAATAAAAGTTAAATAAACAAACAAATCATAATCTGTTAAAGATAAATGGCGCTCACTGAAGTGTTGCGTAAAAGCAAAATCACACTCGAGGTCATGATGTTGCACTGAATATCGCAGCCGTGCTGATATTCAATACAACAGCACTCCCTCTCATTTTGATATTGCCTAAATATATGTTTCACAAAATGCTTGATGTGTAGAGCAAGACAATGAAAGGACTGCCTGTACTGACTTGGAGACAGACATGAATGTGGTGTGTATCAGGGCCACTTCAACTTTCCCAACGGTTAATAAAAACGCATACAGAGGCGACACTAAGACCCTGTTTGGTCGCGGCATGAACATCCATCTCGGGCTGATGTGATGACAAGTGGAGCGCTCGAAGCACAAGTGTGAAAAGGGTCTTGGAGACACATTGTGTTCCAATCCCTCAAATGACATTCAGAGGTCAGCAGAGACATGCTTGATATAGACACATAACCTTTGTAGCCTCAACATGAAATGCTTTTTTTTTTATTTTTTTTTTTTTAAGGTTATTGGTTTGTCTTCAAAATGTCCACAAATGTAAAATCCTGAAACACACAGGCAGAAATCCTAAATTACTTTTTAATTACTGCTACACATATAACCTACTGTATATAGTTTATGTCATAAGAACCTACAGTTGTGCTCATGCTTTCACATGCCCTATTGGCCAAAACTGTAATACTGTATAAATGCAGATTTTTTTTTAAACGTTATATATATACTGTAGTACATAAAATGTGTGTGCCAAAATAAACTACTTCTGAAGTTTATGCGACATGGAAGTGACCAGTCTTTCTTCCTTAAAAATTTCAAGTTGACCTGTAGGTTGGATCTTTTTTCCACACACACACACACACACACACACACACACACACACACACACAAAACAAAAATCTGTAGTGTCCGTAACCAAGTCAAATTCATGGTGCAATACATGCAACAATTCTGCATTTAAGAATAATGCACTTTTTCAGGTTAATGTCTTTTCATGTGAAATCTAAATTGGCCAAGTTTCATCTGAATGACAGTTCAGCTCGTTGAAAGATTTGAATTGAAAAAAGTTACAGACACTACATACATACAGTATAAGGGCATGAAATTGTCTTTAGCAAATGTGTTTCTTTTATTGGATTAAAATATAAATGTGTATGCATATTTACAAAAAAACGAAGCATAGATCGGCAGATAAGAAGCATTCAGTACTGTATTATAAAAAATGATGTCATATGGTCCTGTCTGAAAATACACTTTTTCATCTAGGTGAGACACTTGTATATATCTTTTGGAAAATCTGACATCACGTAATTGTGTGAGCCTTTTCTAAATCCTAATGATAACTGAAATCACTGGCCCTGATCAAAAGTTTACCTACCCTTCAGTGTTTGGCCTGATAACATACACACAAGATAATATACACACAGGGTTTAAATGGCTAATGAGGGTAAGTTTCCACACCAGAGACTTTTATTTATTTCTTTTTTTTATTGAAGTGTCTGTACATTGTAGATTATCTGCGGATGGAAAAGTCAGATTATTAAATTAGTGTACATTCACGCCTTTACGAGCGCGAGTAAATGTAATGTAGTGATAAAATGTGATGCTGCTCAAATTGGGGGGATTGTATTAGTGCGCTTGTTTTAGTATGTTATTATTTCTATAGTAACATCCCATAATAAATATATATTTAGTTAGAACAGAAATTTACTTAACATTAATGGAATGAATCTCCAGTGCCATTGCTTTGTATCGTTAGGATTCTGTACATTACAGTGTTGGAGACGAGACATGAGAGTGTGCATTTTCTTATAAGAGAAACAAAAAGGTCTAGCGAGAGAACCATTGCTCATCACGTTTATAATGTATTAGAAAAGAGGACATTTTTGCAGTATAAGAAGAATCTAAAATGCAATGGGATTTGCTGTCATTGGACGTAACGCACATTTTTGTTTATAACAGTAATGTCCCTTCGCTTTTCATTGAGCACCACATTACATCGAGCACTGTTTAACTGATGCATTTTTTATCACAGCATAGCCTGTCATGTTTTATTTCTCCAGCTCAGGTTAGATCATGTCAGCAATCTGGATAAAAAGATTTGTGTAAATTAATGAATATATGTATTTTATTATTATTTCAAACGCGCCTATTTTCTTTTCAAAGGCAAGCCTGGATAATTCTTTCCTAATTATTATATCCTTGCCGTAACAGATAACAAGGTGTTTGCATCTCCTTTTCAACACTCGTCTCATAAGATTGGCTGCTGCTGTATCTGTGGCCCATGTAGTGAATATTTCAGCAGCGCCTTATTCACAGCCTTGTGATCCCCCTCCCTCCCTACACCTCCCGTCTCTCTCTCTCTCTCTCTCCCTCTCTCTATGTCCTGACACAGTAAAACATTGAGATAGATGGCTGTATTCCTGCAGGATGGCAGTGTGTGCAGTAGCCTGGCCGATAATGCAGTGCTTTGTCATACTGTCTGTAGCGTGCGTGTAATGACCTCTTATTTCTCAGCAGCTGTATCTCCGCCGCGCTGCCTGCACAGCTGCTCCCAGCCTAAACTACGCACTCTTCACCTCCATTACTCTTTATTTTATCAGGATTATGTACACACCTTTGTATTAAAGGTTACCTGGCACGGCAAGACAGGACGTTACGTCACGTTGCTTTTTCTTTGCTCAGAAGGAAATGGATGTTTGCTAGCGGCTGTCCTCGGTCACATATTAGTTTACATAACGCTAGAACAAAAAGGTAAAAAGTCGATGCTTGGTTACACCGATACTGGCCGTGCTTTTAGAAAGGAATAAAGGCTTCTCCTCCTGCAAGCCCGAGCAATCCATCTGGTGTGCACAAGCTTCCCTTCATGAGGCGTGATAGTGTTGGATGACATGCCCCGTTGGTAGGGTATAGGACCGCAGGCCTGTGTGCTAGCATGTGAGGAGTTTTATAAAACAAAGCATTTAGTGTTCAGCCTGGGATTTTGCAAGCGCCGTTGAATATAATAGCGCACTATTTATGCACGAAAGGGAATTTGTCCTGCACAGACAAGAGCCTTGGCAAGTGCAAACATTCATCATAAGCATATGGACCGAACTAGGATAAACACTGCGCCACATAGAACAAATAACGAACAATAATGCACTACTGTGTAAAAATGAATGTGTAATCATATGGATTGTTATTTGAGTTTATATTATTCTAGTACTAGGTTTGGCAAATTGCTTCAGGCATCATAAAAATACTATGTTTTGTCTATTTGTCGCTATGTGTCTGTTCATACGGTGGGTATATAATTTTTTTTCTAAATAAAAATAGATTTTTGTTTAATTATACAGTATATGCTCACTACATGGATAGTATGGATAGATGAATTTAAACATTATACCAAATTCTGCAGTTAAATGTGTTCATCCATCCATCCATGAACCTCTGTAGTACTGCTAGGGACCATGGAGGCAAGTGGTGACCACTGTTTTTATGGCCGTGGTAGTACCTCTAGTCACACACGCAATCACACAACGGCCAATTTGGGAACATCAATTAGCCTAATCTGCATGACTGTGGAAGGAAACCAGACTACCTGGAGAACCCGGAGAACATGCAAACTCCATGCACTTCCCGTGGCGGGAATCGAACACGGACCCTGAAGGGGCAAGGTGACAGTTCTAACTACTTTGCGACCGTGCCGCTGGTTAAATGTGTTAATACATATGATACAGGTAGTCCCAGACTTATGAACGACTTCCGTTCCGGGAGCATGTTTGTAAGTTGAATTTGTTCTTAAGTCTGACAAAGTGAGTCGAACGCCTTTGCCACAAATGTACTGTACAATGTAAAGCAGACTACCATCATGTGGCCAATGAAATGAAATGAATGGAATGAAATGTAACAGTGTTGTCTCTGCGCCTTTAAATCTCGAGGGGAATCCCAGACGCTATTTTTGTCTCAGAGCTGTTTTCCACTGTATTGGACTGTGAACTCTGTTTAGTTGAGGATTTTCCAAAATTGGGATTATTCACTATCAGGACAGCTTTACATGACAGACATTTTCTATCATCGTGCTCCCGGACTGATTCATTGAAACCGGTGAGACCGACTCATTTCTCCCACACGCACACACATACAATGTACCAGACTTTGGTCATTTTATACATTCACTTACACACTGAAAATGTTGTATATAGTTGTAAATATTGGTATCTGGTGCACTGCAGTGTCTATTTCTGTACAACACACATGAGCTACTTCTGTGATTTGTTCGCATCTACGAAATGTTCATAGGATCGTGGTCCGTTTGTATCTGTGGAAATGTTTGTAAGTTGGGGAATACGTGTATTTACTGCACACTTCTACAAATGTTTCTTGTGCAGTTTGAAATAATGAATCTGAAGCCTGACTTGGTAACCTGGCTTTTGTCTCATCATATTGCCGTATGTTGAATGTGTTTATAAGATTTAATTGGTTTCAGTTGTATGTATGGTTGTACTTTTCTTGTTCTTGTTTCACACATGAAAAGAGGACTTGCTTGAACTTTGGACGATGGACAATAACACTGCTGCTGACACACATCATTTCATACTTCATGTTTCACTCATGCTGCTGCAGTGATACCCTGCACCATGTTTTTACATTTTTTTTATACCTCTCAGTTGGCAATTGCACTTTGCACATTCTGTGTAATTTGTATATTTTTATTTTATTATTATTGGAAAGTCTATCTTTAGTTTAATTGTATTCTTCTAGTGCAATTTTCCTGTTATTGTAGTCCAACTAGGGACCGTACAAGCGAGTGGGGACCGTTGTATTTATTCCCATTTGTGTGATCTCCAGTCAAAACTAAATGTTTATCAACCCCGGGACCTGGAAGTGCAAGGCGACAGTGCTAACCCCTACCCCATTGTGCCATCTGTTTTTGTTACATGAAATCTCTCTATATTTTTAGAATTTTCTTAAATTTTATTCTATATTTCTGTCTGAGGTGTACAACTTAAGTAACTATACATAAGATGCAGCAGCAAGTTGCAATATTGTTAAAAAGAAATAATGAAAGTACAAGATTATATCAGTGCATACAATTAGGTTAATGGGTAAAGTCTGTTGATGATAATAAAATTATTCCAAAATGTGGCAATAATTATGCACACTTTATGTAATATACACTTAATTATGTCCATCCTGTCATGGAAGGCTTGATAAGGATGGGGCCAGGGGTAGCTCAGTGGTTAAGGCATTGGACTACGATTCGGAAGATCCAAGGTTCAAACCCCACAACCACCAGGTTGCCACTTTTGGGCCCTTGAGCAAGGCCCTTAACCCTCAACTGCTCAGATGATAAAAATGAGATAAAAATGTAAGTCGCTCTGGATAAGAGCGTCTGCCATATGCCTAAATGTAAATGATAACAGAGTGGACCATGTCAGGGTGGACATTGTTCGCTAGTTAGCATTTAATCAGCACATGGTGAAACAGTGATTGACTGTTGAAGGTGACTGTGTATTAATGATCACATATATTTTGGAACGTTTTATATTTATTAATATTTCACTACGACAGGGTGGACATGTTAAGCTTGTCAACAGCAAACTACAAAAACAATTATGATAATTAGGAAATATGAGTGTAAGTACTCAATGTACTTGAATTGTATTTAAGTTGTTTCAACCTGCGTTGAAGAAAGACAATATGATGGTTATGGTGTCACTGATGACATCAGCCAGTTTCCTTAAAGGGACAGTTCCCCCAAACTGACAGAGTGGACATCAATTTCAGGGACACGTACGAAATGTTTATTATTATTATTATTATTATTATTATTATTATTATTATTGTTTTTATTATTATGGAAAAAGAATCTAAAAAATCTAGAGGACTTGTTTTATTATAGAATTTGTTGAAAACAATAAGAAAAGTGTTTTCATTTTGTGGCATTTAGCCATTGTGGTACATCACATACATCCAATCAAGGGAAATGGTATAGAATAAGAGTATAGAACATTTCAAGAGGCGTATAATTGTACCGCTATGTGTCTAAATGTTTGGTCGTTTATAATAAAACGCAGAACCTCATTATTTTGCAATATGTTCATAATGATTCTGCTGAGGACACCAAAGACACTTAGTGATATTAGCCCATCCCCAAGCAGTGCATATTCAGTCATAATTCAGTTAGATTTACCGTTTGTTTTTCGTTGTCTCTAAGGCTCCGTTGGTGCCAGGCCATGCGGGCATGAAGTTCACAGTTCTGGAGACACTGGACCATATCAAAGAGGAGTTCCAGCTTTTCCAGGCCCAGTACCACAGGTGAGGATCCTAATCACAGCTTAATCGCGAATACTGTAGGTTTCAGCCAAGACCTGCCTCCTCCGGGTTACATTCATTCACTTCATTTCAAACCAAGGTGACTTACATTTCTGGTACCAATCCAGCAAAGAGAAAATGTTCCATTTGGAGATATTTGGCATTTTTTGAAATAACAAGTTGTGGCATTCAGTAGACGAAACCCAAGTTGCTATCTTGTGTTTTCACTCAGTCTCAAGTTGGAATGCGAGAAACTGGCCACGGAGAAGACGGAGATGCACAGGCATTACATCATGGTGAGTGCACTTTTTTTTTCTTTTTTTTTTTTCCGAAGATTACTCCCAAATGCAATTTGGAAAGGGAGTCAATAAAGATAGAAAGCCAAGTGAGAAAATGTAGGCTTTCCTCCCTTCATCTCTTTCATGTGGAATAGTCAATGTTACGGGGTGTACATTTTATATTAATAAATAATGCAGTTTCGTTTTTAGTTCTAGTTTATAAATCATTAGCGAGATCATTATCCACGGTTTCATTGAAAAACAGCAATTAATTTATCTTTGTCATGCAAAGCTGTAGTTCATTTAATACGGGCTGGAGTCAGCATCTGAGCCTGTTTTTACAATCATATAATTGTACATGTTCATTCTTGTTTTTACTGTAGTACTACGAGATGTCGTATGGACTGAATATTGAGATGCAGAAGCAGGTAAGAAATGTCACATGAAGTTTCTAAACTTAAGCATTTAACATGTTAACATGAGCCCTTATTTCTACTTTTATTCAAGTGTTTATGCTGCTTTCCATGTTCCACCTTCAATAGCATACATAGCAAGTACAAGCTCTAGTAATTGAATGAATTCTTTTATCTGTAACAAATACCTGAATGAACATGAAAGAATGATGTAATCAATAAAATTTCTAATATAACTCATTAAACACCAGGCTCACCAGTTCTACTGCTTTCACAGAGATGTTAGATCTCGCTGTAGGGAAAACCTCACAGCTGAAGGCATTTGTCGTCTCAGTACGGGGTTTATTTCAAAACGTATCAAGCATCAAAACTTTTGTTACAGGAAGATAATCAAAGACAGGTAGTGTTATGTCGCCCAAAGCTTAGCGGTGATGCAGTTATCAACCTAAAGTACTGTCACAGTTTTTAACCCTAGTTTTTAACAATAGTTAATACTTTATATTCTATTCTATATTCTATTCTATTATACACTCTATTTACTGTTGTGGAAGTTTCTAATATAACTTACTGAATGCTATAGCTATAGCAGCTCACTCACTCACTCACTCACTCACTCATCGTCTATACCGCTTTATCCTGTATGCAGCGTCGTGGGGGGCCTGGAGCCTATCCCAGGAGACTTAAGGCACGAAGCGGGGTACACCCAATCCATCACAGGGTTCACATACTATGGGCAATGGGCCTAATCTGCATGTCTTTAAACTGGGAGGCTGAGGCTGACGGCCCAGACCTGCCACGGTGGCACAAATGGGGAATCTGAAGCCTAGTTGGTTTTAATATTATGGCTGATGACATTACTAAATAAAAAGCACATGTATGTTTACTTGCGAATTCCTGAAAACTGAATTTGATGGCAGTTAAATTTTTCACGCTGTGCTCTTGAGCACCATTAATTCATGATTTTAGGATTTGATGTAATATAGTGGTTAGCACTGTCGTCTTGCACCTCCACGGTCCGAGTTGGATTTCAGCCTCGGGTCTGTGTTCATGGAGTTTGTATGTTTTCCCCGTGCTTGGTGGGTTTCCTCCAGGTACTCCGCTTTCCTCCCACAGTCCAAAGATATGTAGATTAGGCGAAATGGCATTTCCAAATTGCCCCTAGTGTGTGAATGAGCATGTAAGTAGTGTGTCCAGGGTGTACCCCACCTTTTTGCCAATTTACTAGCACTTTCACTACATAGACTGTGCTTTACAAAAAACACTGATACATTTCCTCTTCATTCTTTAACGACATAATGCACTAATTTTTTACCTTTTTGCCCAGTTAAATAAAATGAAATATTTCAATAGTTTGAAATATCTCAAAGTATGGAAAGTTAATGAACTTACTCAGGGCTGTTTGTCTCTTTACTTTTTTTCGAATCCCAAAAGCCGCATTTCAGTAATATACATAGTGAAAAACATGAAAGTGGGCTAATCCTGATCAGACCCCTAGAGCTTTTCTGCTTTTTCAGGCCATTTGGGTTTTAGAGTTTTTTCATGGGGTTCTGGTGCAGTTAAATCTGCTTCTCAAACCATAATGTAACCCCTGTGAGCAGCACTAATACCGGAGTAGAGATGAATTCTCGATTCTGATTGGTCAGAGGGTGTCGATTGATTTTCTGTACCAGCAGTACTGACGTCTTGCTGTAAGATAAACACAAGTTCATGTTAATATGATCATTATAGTAATGTACGTTGGGTTACTGCACATAATCAGATGATTGTTAGCACTCTTGGAAGGAGTCTCCAGTGTGAGCGAATGATAACAGTCATGATAAAGAGCTGCTTCATGGTTTTTGCTAAAATCACAATGCTGCATTTTGTTCCCATTATAAACTTTAAAATAAAGGCGGAAATGGCTGCTGAAAGATCTACTGGTTATAGCGCAAGTGATAACAGGAGGTCATTTGTTCCACAACATTAAATGGGATTAAAAAAAAACGCACAGATAGATCACATCAATCATTCCAGACGGAAATTCACAATAGGTAAGATATAACGTCTCTCAAGACCCGAGCAGCTGCGATCATCCGCCGCTAGCACGGCGCCATCTTGAATCTCGAATCAACACGTCATTGGTTAATAAATAAAAAACCCAACCGTTGACAAATTGCTTTCAAATGTGGGAACTAAAACATGTCAGGACCTGTTGTGTTTTACTCCTTAATCAAACGACAGGAAAAGCGTGTTTAAGTCACCGCTTGAGGGTAGCAAAGATATTTTTGGCTCTTAAAAGCCTGTTGTTGTTGAATATATGCTTTAAATATTAGCATATTTGAGGTAGAATTATTTTTTTTTTTTGCTCTTCAGAAAGACGGAGAGAAACAGACTGGAGCAGGAGCAGTAATGCTTTCCCTCAATTGTCATGTTTAATATGTCCTCCGCTGCTTGATAGGATTTTCTCTGAGCTGTTTGTATGTGTGTATGTGTGTATGTGTGTGTGTACGCGCATGTGTGCGTTTCCCTGCAGGCGGAGATTGTGAAGCGGCTCAGCGCTATATGCACTCAGATTATCCCTCTCCTGTCCCAAGAGGTGAGCGAAATTAATGGCACACACACACACGCACACGCACAGAGCCTTTCACCACCCAACAATAAAGTGTTACTTACTACAGAAGGCCCTTATTCTTCCTCTCACAGCTATTTAGGCATTAATTATTTACAAGAGAGGTGGTCATCAACACAGCCTAATCTCCCATCTCTTTCATCTATCAATATTTCATGTAGCTTTTTTTTAACCAAGCAAACAGAGAGCATGCTGGGGATGTTCAAGCCATAAAACCCTAAATGAGTCCAGTAGGAGCAATAACAGGAAATCAGCTTGTTTGGCTGTACTGAGCCAAATAGACCGCACTTCTAAAGTAATGTGTCCACTACAGGTTTTGTCATTGGATGGGTTGTGTATTAATTAGGGGTTTAAAGATTTGACCGTTTCAGATTCTGGTGTATTCAGTGGACTGGATATTCATGATGTAGCTGCATCTAAATTGGTGCACCAATTAGCCTGAACTTTGTATCCACTGACGGGTGAAGTGAACATCGAACACCAACGATACCCCAGCAAACTGGTGAGAGGGTCACAGGCAACCAGGGCTCGCTAATGCCCACGAGTAACAAAGTCCAGACTGTCTGGTCTAATCCCACTCAAAAGCCAATGCACCACAAGTTGCTGAAAAATGTCGATGCTGGATACAATAGAAAAGCATCTCTAAGCTATGCAAAAACAAACAGGACCTTCTGACCAATAGTCCAGCGCCTTAACCACTGATCTTAGTGCTTAAGGCATTGGACTACTGATCAGAAGGACCTCAGTGCAAACCCAAGAATCACCATGCTGCCACTGTTGGGCCCTTAAGCAAAACCCTCAACTGCTCATATGTGTAATAAAAATAAACGTAAGTCGGTCTGGATAAGGGCGTCTGCTAAATGCCGTAAATGTAAGAACCCAAAGACACCAACCCGGTCTCCAAACTCTGTTGATCTCCATCCAACCAAGCAACCAAACAAACCACAGCACCCAAAGGATCTGCTGCAAACGTCTGGGTGGCAGACACCAAAACACACCCCCACATCCCCTGCGGAGCCACGCTTCAAGAAGCCAGAACAGCCCACGAGGCACACGGGGAACCCAAAATCTAGGTGGTTTTGAATGTGAATGGTTATATAGTTTAATGCTCTAAAACTGAAAGCCAACAATCAAGTACTGGAGTTTATTTTTCATTAACCATTAGATTTTTTTTTTTTTGTGTGTGTGTGTGTACTGCCTGGCCTATCATGTTAGACCATGTGACCTTTTTCCATTGCTCCAAAGTCCAGTCTTTATGCTCCCTAGCAAACTGAAGCCTTTCCAAGTTGTTGTCCTATGGCCACACACTTTTTACACATGCGACTTCACCAAGCGTTTAAAACATCATATAAGTACTGCAGCTCCAGTGTCCCGGTCGATTCCCCCTTTAGGTCTGTATGCGTGGAGTTTGCATGTTTTCCTCGTGCTTGGTGGGTTTCCTCCGGGTACTCCGGTTTCCTCCTACAGTCCTTAAACATCAGCGTTCCTGAATTGCCTGTAGTGTGTGAATGAGTGTGTGAGTGTGTGTGTATACTGTATACGTATGTGTGTGCCCTGTGATGGATTGGCCCCCCATCCAGTGTGTGGGTACTGGTACCCCGTCCCCTGGGATAGGCTCCGGGCCCTCCACAACCCTGTATACAGGATAAAGCGGTATAGACGATGCGGGAGTGATTAATTGAAATCTGGCTTGTGGGGTTTTTGAACCAATATTTTTCCGAAGATTTGTCTTTTTTTTTTTCTTTTTTTTGGAAGTGAAACTATCTTACATATGTAGTCGAATCTGTAATATTTATCATTTACTTATTCCGTTGTACTGTACGAAACTTACGTGTTGTGGTGAAAGCAGCACATGTTTATTTGTGGTCTTCAGGCGTGTTATGACATGAAATTTCTTCTGCACTGTACATTTATTATTTTTTTATGCCTTTGTGTGTCAATAACAGAAAAAGAGGAGTGGCTGTATTAAATTGTATCACACTGAATCGTATTTCAGATCCGCGATCATGATATAAGATCTCCCAGATAGATACAGTACAGTACACTATAAACCACTGTGTTTAATGATTTATTGTCACTTTGGTGTTACAGATACAGTATTAGACAACCACACCTATTCCTGCATTTGATTCTGAATATCTGCATTACGTTTTTATTTATAAGGAGATCCTTTGTCTTCGCTGGAAAGATTTCAAAGTGCACCTTTATATATTTTTGTAGCATCAGCACCAGGTGGCCCAGGCAGTTGAGAGATCCAAGCATGTGAGCATGGCAGACTTGAACGCTATCATAGGGGTGAGTGTGTGTATTTATCTCGCATTTACCCTTATAATTACACATTATTACCGCATTACAGTGGCCAGGCACAAGGATTACACTGTGTACATTTTGACCATCCTGTACTGTAAGTCAGCTGTTTAAGCCGTGAGTGACCTCTTTGTTCTTCGCCTGGCTATTTAGCAACAGCAGCTCCAGCACCTGTCCCATCACGCCTCAGGCTTCCCCCTGACCCCGCACCAGTCAGGCTTGTCTCTCGGAGCAGGAGTTGGTCTCATGGCTCTACCGGGGGCTTTCCCCTTCCCTCCACATCTGGTGCCGAAAGATGACATCACTCACCCCGAATCGGTGGATCTAAGAGGTACAAACCAAACAACTCCTTATTTATGCATTAATGTCAAGAATGTATGTATAATAATTACACATACGAATGTAAACCTTGCGCATTTCCGCCCATATCCATCATGTCCATATCGCGCCTACTGATGTGTCTTATATATTGTTTTTGGCTAATTTCCTGTCATGTCCGTTATTTTCTTGTTTACAGCCTGGTACAAAAGAAATATGGTTTCTATAGCGTGTTGTCTCATTTATGACGACTATATGGGGTGAAATTTTATGTAACTAGACTGTAGTTTAACTCACCACAAAAAATGTAAGAGTTGACATGGGACAGCGTGTAGGGTGTGAATGTGGTAGTCAAATGGAATAAGTTAGCATATAAGTTCACATTAACCATCATAGCATTTTAGCTAAACTAAAGCTAAGCTAGCTAGCTTGTGGGTAACTAAGGTAAGAAGGAGCATTCCAACCAACAGCCAGGTGCTGATTGCTTCGCCCATTTTCCAATTTATGGATTAACCCTGATTTAGAAGGAGTCGGATCCTGCCAAGATGGTGACGAGCAGAGCGTCCACAATTGAGCTTCAAAACCATGATTTAAGCCAGATAATAATAGTTAAACACTACAGCAATCAGAATCCAATTTGTCTAAGCAAAGACACAATAAATAACAACTGTAGATGCTATAAAAAGTGGAAAATTCTATAAGGATAAAGTCTAAAATAAAAGAAAAATATAATGCTTAATATGCAAAATTCACTGTAATTTTCTAGAAAAGTGTTGTTATATTGTAATATATGTTTATCCCTTTTTTTTTCCTTCTCCAGTGTTTCACTGTGATGTTTGTGATACTGTATGACTGTATATTATCAATTGAATAAAAGCTCCTTTTTTATTCTAGATGGTGCTCCAAACAGGGTGAGTACAAACCTTCCTCATGTACATCAGTATGTAGATGAATGACTACCATTAGAGAACATTTCTTATAAACGGTCATGTAAATTGTTATACATGCTGCAGGCGAGTCGTATTGATTTTGTGTTTTATGCACGTATGGAACTGCTGTGCAACCAGTCCGATTTCTCACAGGATCATCAGTTAGTGGGCTAAATGGAGCGTGCATGGCTTTAGTGTTTGGTGCAGCACTCGGCTGGTTTTATATTGCTTGTTTATTTCTCTCCGGTTTCCTGTTGGCGAGAACAGTGAAGTGTTAAAATATCCTGCAGGCGCTCATGTGTTATATATCTTACTGCAGAATAAACAAACTAAACGGTATTATATTTACAGTTTATATATATGAATACTAAATGTATTGCTATACATTATATATACAGTGAGTATGGAAAGTATTCAGACCCCCTTAAATTTTTCACTCTTTGTTATATTTCAGCCATTTGCTAAAATCATTTAAGTTTTTTTCCCTTAATTTTTTTCCCTCATTAATGTACACACAGCACCCCATATTGATAGAAAAACACACAATTGTTGACATTTTTGCAGATTTATTAAAAAAGAAAAACTGAAATATCACATGGTCCTAAGTACTCAGACCCTTTGCTGTGACACTCATATATTTAACTCAGGTGCTGTCCATTTCTTCTGATCATCCTTGAGATGGTTCT
>JAQMYI010000018.1:15595101-15605625 GCA_030014275.1 Clariallabes melas
CCCCCCCCCGCCCCCCCCCCCCCAAGTCCAGTTGTCCTGTGAAGTTTTGTCTATTTTGTGCAGCTTACAGTTAGTCACACGAACCACATTGCGAGTCTGTGAGACATCACGGAAGAACTGGCAGTTAAGGTAGATTTCATAGAAAATTGTGGGCGAGAAAGATGTTGTACAGACATAACATCTGTATTATTTCTTTCACTGTCAGCACATGAATAACACAGTGTTTATATTACATCAGTCCTAATGTATTCCGTACACTCATGGTCCATACGCTTGATCTTTTCCTACTAACAAAACTCAAGTCAAATTATTTATTACACTTGCCAGTCAGGTATTAAATATAGATTACTCTTTTTGTTATGTATTTGTTTTCTCATTAACATCATTCACGAGACCCTTATTCACTATTTTTACGTCATAGAGGAAGTGTTAGAGACAATAATGTTTATATAAGGAGTCAGGAGTTCACATCTATAACTTCAAAAGTGTTACATTACACGGAACAACTTTCACATAGACAGCACAGCATTAATGAGTATTATCATATTAGATGCCAATTAAATAAGAAAATGCAATTAAAAATTGAGGAGGCGCACTGGCTTAATGGTAAGCACTGTGGCCTTGTACCTCCAGTGTTGAGGGTTTGATTCTCACCTTGAGTTTGCACGTTCTCCCTGGGCTTGGTGGGTTTCCTTCATGTACACAGGCAGATTAGACTATTTGGTGTTCCCAAATTGCCCGTAGTGTATGCGAGTGTGTGCCCTACGAAGGATTAGCACCCTGTACAGGGTGTAAGTAAGTCTCCTGGGAAAGGGATCAGGCTTCTTGTGATTCTGTTTAGGATAACCAGTATAGAAAATGAATGAACGACTTTAAAATGACAGAATTTTAAACAGTCGAGGAGCAGATCACTGTTTCCTTGCAATCATTGGCAAGTTTGGAATACTGATGAGACACCAGTGTATTGATTTTAAGGGGTCAGACATAGCTTAGTGGTTAAGGCATTGGACTACGGTTCAGAAGCTCCCACGTTCAAATCCCACAACCATCAAGTTGTCTCTGTTTCAGAATGTTCTCCTTGATTCTGTTTGGGTTTCCTCCAAGTTCTCTGGTTTTGTCCAACCTCCCCAAAACATATGAGCTGACTTGCCTCTAGGTTTGTATACTGTGTGTGTGCATTTTGTACTGCAATGCTTTGGTTCCCCATCTAGAGTGTGTTCCTTCATCGTGCCTTTGGTTCCTGGGATGGACATTAGATTCCCCCACACCCTGACCAGCGTAAAGATGAATGAGTAAATGAATGAATACATTGCATTGCAGATAAACGCCACTAGACCGAAATAAATCTGATTTTGGAGCACTGCAGTTCCTTATATAGACATATGCAGGCGGATGATGAAAGTGGAAGATAATTGATGACATTTTGCTTCTTCCTCTAGGACAGAGAAGTGGAAAAAAATGAGGACAGTCTGAAACGGGACAGCACTAAAGAGGTACGGCCTAATTATTCTCTCTTCCTGCCTCTTCCTCCATGGCCCTGGCCTAACGTCAACATCGTGTCTATAATTATAAGCCCCGGTCAGGACATGCTTGAATTAACAGGTTTTTTTCACCACTCAGTGCAGTTGCAATAAGAGTTTAAAAGAACAAGTTTGTAACCACAAATTAATTTTCTCAGGACCGTGTTATCATGTGATTTAATTGCCAATGAGGAATCAGTCTGAACCTGGCAAATATATTTATAATGTTCTGGATTTACAGCACCATTTTGTTTATAATAATTCATGTCAGCCTTTTTTATGGTGTAGCAATACATTTGAACGAATATTGTAAATACTGTATACACGATATCTACCTTAAAATCATATAAAAGGATAAAGGAAGTTGATTGTATTCATTGATTGGAATCTACTTCCTGTTTCATATGTAAAACACAAAAATAATTTTATTCCACCTTGTGTTTCCTAGATTAGATATGAGCTTATCCCACATTTGCATTAGACAAATTAGTCCAAGAATAGTAAGATCCATCCAAACCTAATTTAAATATTAAATTTCAACAAACATCCTACTTGTTCAATGATTGCGCTAAACTTTTTATTTTTCAATATTTAATTCAACTTAAAACAATTTGGCAGTTCATAAAAATATGTTTTAATGTCTATCAGCTACCTTTTATTATGTCACATAAGTGATATTAATCAGAAGTATAAGACACTGATGATACCTGTGATGTTTTTGCACAGTATCATCAAGTTAATTTTTTATTTATATGTCTTATAATTAACGTTATAACGAGTGTAAATAGGCAAAGTTTTGTAAAGTTAACACAAAGAAAAATGCAGTTTGTCAGACTAGAGAGGAAAAGCACAAAAACATCTTTCCTGTGTTTGAAAAAGCAACAGAAACAACTTTATCTTATAGACATTAGAGTATAAATATTAATATTATCATCAAATAATCAGTACACAATTGCCTAATAATTTGTTTGGTGATTTGCGATCATTCTCTTCTCATTTGTTGTTAATTTGACTTCTGTCTCCTGTTTGTCGGCCTGCAAGAAGAGCGTGTCTCCAGCAGGAGGGTCTCCCAGGTCTGCTGGTGGGAATGGCATGGACAGCCGAAACTCGTCCAGAGACGCCCGATCGCCTTCCTCTGGCTTCCAGCACACGCACGCACCCAACCAGCACAAGAGTCCCCCGCAGGTACACGCTGCACGGTTTCTGTGCATATAAAGAATACAGAACTCTATGGGACATAGGACGTAGATATGTGAGATGTATCCTGTCCTGGGCAGACGAGTGGCTTTGGTGCAACAACATCAGGCAGTGAGTGGGAGATGTGGAAAGGAGAATAAATGTGATTGGACAGGGGAAAATTATAAAGTAGTCTCATACATAAAAAAAAAAAAAAAAAAAAAATCCATGTCTATTAATTCTAGGTGACTAGATTGGAGTAAGCTTGAAGAATTCCATTATAAACAAATAATTAGATTTTGAAAAATCATTAATGTGTAAAATTAAATATAAAAAAGGATAATAATATATAAAAAGTTGAGGTTTGTATTAAAGTGTCGTACAAGCATCACCTACACATGACAGGGCCCTGCTAAAAGGTGCTATGAAAACAGCGAAACTGAATCAACACTTTCTGACCAATCAGAATAGAGGATTCAGCAGCACTGTTGTTTACACTGGAGAGCACCCGTAATGTACTATTGTATAAGTCTCACTATATTCATTGGGGAAAATTGCATGATTCACACCCCCGAAACCAGGAAAGCGACCTGACGCTCAGATCTGGAGGCGTTAATTAACATGAAAGCGTTAAACATGTTAGCACAGCATTAAAGACTGGCGATGTCTCAGTCTCCGATCTTCTAATCTGTTCACAGCTTCTAGTTGAAACATAGAGCAGCTTTAAAAAAATATTCTGCTGCATCATATATAAAACAGTGTTCTGTGTTTTAAGACCACGTAGTCTAACAAGCAGTTCTGAAAATCTGTTTTTTTTTTTTTTTTTTAGGAGAAGGCACGCTCTCGTTCTCCATCTCCGTCACGTGACGCTCCATCTCCTGCACCTCCTCTGCCTCCTCCCGCTTGTCCTCTGTCCTCCCCAGCATGCGCTCCCTCTCCTCCTGTCCAGCACTAGGTGAGATACACCTACACTCTCCACACACAACACATGTCACCTTTCATGCTCCTTGTTTATCTGCTTATGAAGTGCAGTGAAACATTACAGGCAGTGTCTGTATTTATACACAGTATTATATTCGACATTACACACACAAGAACGCTTAAAGTCTCTGTACAGTTTTATTCATTTACAGTCCCATGTGTTTCAATCGTATGTGCAGTAAATACTCACTTATTTCAGTATGGAAAATTCCTCAACATATAACAAAATCTACTGTGGCTGAGAAGTGCAAAACAATGTTAAAAAAAAAAAAAAAAAAAACGAAAACAAAATAACAAAACCAGAAACAAAATAACTCAAAATCTAAATAAAACCGAAAACAAAATAACAAATTAAAAAAACAAAATAACAAATTCAAAAACAAATATCAAATTCAAAAACAAAATAACAAAACCCGAAAACAAAATAACAAACTCAAAAACTAAATAAAACCGAAAACAAAATAGCAAACGGGCCCAAGCACCATGTGCCATTGCCACCCCGGAAGCAGCGCACAACCTGTGTGTTATTTGAGTGTGTTAAGACCTCGAAAAAGCCATCGCCACCCGGTTGCACCGCACAACTTACACACATCACACACTATACAGGGCTAATGTTAGTTTGGGCTCTAAATATTTATTGAGTGTGTTAGTGTGTGTGTGATGTGTAAATGTTTGTACATGTTTGTGTGTGTGTGGTATGTGTCTGTGTGTTAACATTTTTTATGTGTGTGTTAGTATGTGTGTGATGTGAGTGTGAGACATGTGACTATGTTAGTGCATGCGGGTGTGTGAGACAGATGTGTGTGTGTGTGTGTGAGTGTTAACATTTGTGAAGTGTGTGTATGTGTGTGATATATGAGTTTGTTTGTGTATGCGTGCGTGTGTGTATCTGTGTGAGAGTGTTAACATTTGTAATGTGTGTGTGATATAAGTGCGTGTGTGTGTGTGTGTGTGTTTTAACATTTGTGATGTGTCCGTGTGTACAATAGGCCGCAGACGCTGGAAAGTAAGCATCACACTATGATGTTACTCAATGTGATGTCACTGAACGTGTCACTGAATATAATGCCACTCAATATAAGGCCTCACAGAAAGTTATTAATCATTTTTCAGTGTAAGTTTAAGACATTATCACGGCTGACCCGTATGAGATATCAAAAATCCCTCCGCAATTTTGCGTCCTCAATGTCTTTAAATCACGTCGGCCCGGTTTGGTGACGATCGGATAAATTCCCTAGGAGGAGTATATTAAAATCCATCGCGTGCATTTTTGCAAACGACCCAAAATAACCGGCCTCCTGTTGAGTTGAGCCCAGGACATGCAGTGCGAAAGTTGTTCGGCTCAATGAGCTCTAATTGTGTACCGAGTTTCGTGTGCATACGTGAACATGTAGATGAGCTATGCAATAATCTCGTCTGGGGGCCCCTGAGGGCCACGTGACTCTCGGGCATCCTAATGGCAGCGGATTCCAATCTGTCTGCCAATTTTCATGAGTTTCCGAGCATGTTAAGACACCCAAAAAGTCCAAAAGGGTGGAAAAAAAAAATAATCCTTAGGAAATGCTATACCTAGCCTTTTCTTTGTTGTTGTGACTTATGATTTTTTTTCCTGGATTTGTTGTTTTGTTTCAGATTTATATTGTTTTCGTTTTTTTTTTCTTCGTTTTTTTGAAGTTATTTAGTTTTGCACTTCTCGGCCGCCGTACATAAAGCTGAGTGAAAAAGTAATACACCCTTTATTATATAACATGAATAGGATTTTCTTTTATAGCCATAAGGCATTATAGTAGGTTTCACAGGTGTACCAGGTTACTTTTCCTGAATGTCCAAGCTTTGCCTAGAAACCACATTTAAACTCATACTGAGATTTTGGATTCTCTCAGTTTTAATATTCATAACCTCAGACATTCACATGACGTTTCTTGTTGTCACACATTCCAGTCTTTAATTCAGGTTCACAGAATGAGAGGACCATCATCAAATCATTTTTCCTTTTTCCTCAAATGAGTAACAATGAGGGGTGCAGACTTGTGCACTGTACTGCATGCTCCCTGTAATTTTTTAAAGAATAAGAAACTTAACATAATTAGGCAACATCAATTAAATGGCTCTGTTGAAACAGTGAAAGTCTTTTATTAAAAATCTTCCTTTATAATTAAAATGATTAGGTGTGACTCCAGGTGTGGAGGAAAATAATCATGTAGTACTGTATGTGACCACTTTCTATTATTTGGCTCAGTGCTCGATCTCTCGCGTGCCATGCAGAAGGCCTGGGTTCGATTCCCATCCAATGGCCAAACGGCAGCCACTGGATGCAGTGCCGGTACTGAGCCCAGATAAAAATGTGAGAGTTGCATCAGGAACCGCTTCTGGCGTAAAAACTGTGCCAAGTTGTCTGGCACAGGATGGTCCTCTGTGTCGATTCTTCTGTAGTCCAACTATGGACCGTGGAAGCCATTGTATTTATTCCCATTTTACCACAGTGGTAGTACTCTGGTCAACATTCACACACGCATTCACACACTACCGGCAATTTGAGAACGCCAGTTAGCCCAACCTGCATGTCTTTGGACTGTGGCAGGAAACCTTAGTACCCAGAGGAAACCCACCAAGCATCCTTGACCTGGAGGTGCAAGGCGACAGTGCTGACCACGACGCCAGTGTGCCGCATATACAGGTGCATCTCAATAAATTAGAATATTATCAATTCAATTCGAAAAGTGACTTGTATATTATATACTGTAGATTCAGCTCTTCTGCATTGTTGGTTCTGGTGTCTCACATCTTCCTCTTCACAAAACCCAATAGATTCTCTAAACCACCACTGAGCTGTGCAAACTTTACACTGGACCTCAAACAACTTTGATTTTATGCCTCCCCTCTATTCCTCCAGACTCTGGGGCCTTGATTTCCAAATTTACTTTCATCTGAAAAGAGGCCTTTGGCCCAGTGAGCAACAGTCCAGTCTTTTTCGTCCCCTAGCCCAAGTAAGATGCCGCTGACCTTGTTTCTGGTTCAGGGGAGGCTTAAAACAAGGAATTCAACAATTGTACCCCATGTCCTGGATACGCTCTTGAAGCACTGACTCCAGCTGCGGTCCACTCCTTGTGAATCTCCCCCAAATTCTTGAATGGGCTTCGTTTCACAACCCTCTCGAGGCTGCAGTTGTCCCTGCAGCTTGTGCACCTTTTTCTGCCACATTTCTTTTCCTTCCATTCAACGTTCCATGAATGCGCCTGGATACAGCACTCTGTAAACAGCCAGTTCTTTAGCAATGACCTTTTGTGTCTTAGCATCCATGTGCAGGGTGTCAGGGATCGTCTTCTGGAGAACTGGCAAGGCAAATTCACAATTCAAAAACACCTGAAATATATCAGCCTGTGTGTAATGAATCTATATGTTTAATTGAATTACATAATTAATAAAGGAAGAATTCTGCTTGAGGAGTTTCACTGCAGCACGTTTCACTTCTTGTTTGTTTTCATTTCTGCTGAAGCGTCTGACTCCAGCCTCATTTTCAGAAAGTGAGATTCATGCTCGACTGAATAGAAATGAAAGACTGACATGTCACCCTGCAGCTCGTTTTTCTCCGAGTGGAAAGTGAAACGTTTCACTACCACATTTGTCTTTTTTCCTTCTTTTTTTTTCTTCCTTCCGTCTTCCCAGGACCCACTCCGCTTCATGGAGTGAGACGGGTGGGAGATGAAGTGGCCCTCCCTCATCCACCCACCCACCAAACCCAGCACACACCGGCTCTGTCCCATAGTGCAACGGGGTCGAGGACCAGGTGCCTTGCCTTCCAGGGATGTGCATTCGCCCACCGAGCTGTACACAATCTGCGTCCACTACACTGCAGGGCCATGTCGGAGGCACAGCTTAACATGCCAATCAGTCAGCTGTAACAGTGATTGACAGGTCTGTCAGCCAATCAGGCAGCTGGAGTGCTGTGGCAAAGCTGAGCATTTTGGTGAGTGTTTGTACATAAAAAAAATGAACTCCATATACATTATACTCAAGTGTACATAGAAATATTGTTCTGCCTCTTTATTTAATATGATTATCTTATTACTACATGATGTCATTTCTGATTCGTGAGTTTGAATGTGGTTTCTGTCTTTCAGCAGTGAGTAAGTCCGAGCAAGTCCCGTCGACCCTTGATAACCGTGGGAACCTACCTAATTCATATACAGAAATAGACCGAGACCCTTTAACAACTCCTGTGTAAACGCCAACCTCGAAGTTGTGCTGCGCTGCGTAGCCAAACTGGATTGTCTGCACAATCCATTTCCGAAGAGGGTGACCTTTATATCGTCTTTTATACGCTCACTTTATGCACTGAGGACTTGTTATTTTTGCATTTCTTATAGCAACATGCGCATGAGTATGATAGACGTCTACTGGTGGGTATAGCTGAGACGACCGGAGATCTGGAGGACGTAAGAACTTTTCAGGTCATGTATTTTACGCGCCGTAAAAGGACTGTAAAGAGACAGCAATTTTATATGTGTGTTTTTTTTTTTTTTTCTTTTTAAATATATATACATGCTGAGTTCATCTGTCACTATTGCACAAGACACCTCATGCTTTAACTCACTCTGTATCCAGTAATGGTTAAAATTTCAATATTAGGTGCTTCATCTGATCAACTGGGTCTTCTACAGCAGCCCGGATCATCAGATGCCCCAAACTTCTTCATGATCTTCATCATTCTTTTAAAATGTGATCAAAAATGTAATACAATTTGGAATAAAGAGGATAATGTTTTTAATGCTGTACCATCACAATTTTCTGATATGTTAATATGCTCAGCGTGGATCTATGACTTTTTATGACCTGTACTGTAGGGCAAGTGTAACTGTTTTTCCGTAAACTTATCCAATCATTCATGACATCTTAAGCACAGTAACAGCACCGTGTTACACGACGACATTACATCAAATGCTCAGACTTAAAATCATTCAAATATTGTAACGTAATGTAATAATTTCCAACTATTATTTCATACCCATTCAGATGTTTTACAATGAATTTTTTTTATCCCAAACTTAAAAAATTTGCCGTTAGGTTAAGTATAATTGATGACTGTAATAAACAAACCATTGGGTCTAAGAAATTCAATCATTTCTTGGACATTGTTGACATTCTTGCATCATAGTTGACATTGTTAAAGGCGGTATATCATTGAGTGTAAAGTTTGATGGGATGCAACAGTTTCTGTTCTTGTTACGCAACCGGACTGATTCAAAGCTAGTTTTTTGAGATTGCAGCCGAATCATGTGCATGACTCTTTTTCTGGTTATTATTCAGAAATATTAAATGGATTTCTTTACCTTTGTGTTTCTCTCTTGCGCTCTCTTTCTGTGCCTGTCAGTCTCTGTGAAGAAGCCGTGGCCTCAATAAATAGTCTAAACAAGTCTTTTGTATGTACTTCACTTTTAGACTTGTGTTAGAGTGATCCATTGTTTCCTCTACATGTACACATTACAGTAGGAACACACACACACAATCAGGTTTTTTTTTTCCGTAGACACAACGTCATTTTGTTCGAATACAAAATTAACTATTCAGGTGTTTGTTCTCTTGTTAAACTTGTACAACCTTAACACACAATGTTGAAAGGCTAAATGTAGACCGTGTCTATATCAGTTTATCCTGGACGAGGTGCCAATCCATCGCAGGACACACTCACACACTAATTCACACACTTCAGGCAATTTGGGAACACCAGTTAGCCTAATCGTCTTGTCTTTGGACATTTGGGAGGAAACCGGAGTACCAGGAGTCAACCCACCAAGCACGGGGAGAACATGCGATCTCCATGCACACAGAGACGGGAATCGAACCCGGACCCTGGAGCCACTAACCACTAAGCCAACCTTCTTAGAAGCCTCTCGTCTTAAACCGTTCTGTGCATTTTTTTCCCTCCCAATCATCATCTGGTTCAAGTACAAAATCAGCAGCCGGGATTTTCTTAACATGATGCAGATGAAATAAACCTCGTACCTTATTAAAACATTTTATCAGTATTTAGTATTTAAAAGAGGCAGAATGCTGCCACATTGTACCATATTGTTTGTGATTGTCATGTTTATTGTAACAGCTTTTCCACTAGGGGGCAGTAGTGTAATTCAAGTAACCAGCATTCAAGACTTGTTTTCTTTTCATATTGCTTTTGGGCCTCAGTGTAACCTGATCACGCTTGATTCATCATTATGAACAAATCTAACATGAGCTGAATCTTCTAAACTGCTTGCTTGGGAAATATTTAACTCCGTGTCCTGCTGTGGAAGAGGATTCAGGGCCAATGTCAATACATACAGTACTATACAGAATATTACCAGCAGTGCAACTACAGTACAAGAGAGCGCTCTACTGTAGTATTATACTGTAATATAAACTCAGCGGCCACTTTATTAGGTACACATACTGGTTTGGACCCACTTTTACCTTCACATTCTTCATGGCACAGATGGAAACATTCCTTAGACTATTTGGTCCGTATTGACATGATCGCATCATGTTGTTGCTGCAGATTTCTTTTTTATCGGCTGCACATCTTTGAAGCAAATCTCCCGTTCCATCCATTAGACCAGGGAATTATTCTCTAATCTTCTATCATCTGATTTCTGGTGAGCCCAGGTGAATTGTAGCCTCGGTTTCCTGAGTTTCTTAACTGACAGGAGCGTCACCTGGTGTGTTCTCCTGCTGCTGAAGCCCATCTGCTTTAAGATTTGACAGCTCGACCATATTCAGAGACGCTTGTTATTTGATCATGTTGTTGCTTTTCTATCAGCTCGAACCAGTCTAGCCGTTCTCCTCTGACATCAATACGGCATCTTGGGGGGGG
>JAQMYI010000018.1:15621252-15634585 GCA_030014275.1 Clariallabes melas
CCCCCCCCCCCCCCCCCCCCCCCCCCCCCCCCCCCCCCCCCCCCCCCCCCCCCACACAAATGGAGATCACTAAAACACTTGGCGACGTTGCATGAACACACACGCACACAGTGTGACAAGAACTGACAGGGTTACGACTAAACATCTGTGTGTTTATAAGAAAATAACTTGTTACTGAGACTAATCAATTCACTGAGGAACATAAAGATTAGATTCTATAGCAATTTAAAAAAAAAAAACTGGTCTGATGAGTTCAGGTTAACTTTATTCCAGAGTGATGGACGTGTCAGGGTAAGAAGAGAAGCGCATGAAGCCTCTGGAGACAGTGTTATGATCTGGGGTTGCTTCAAGTTGGTCAGGTCTAGAGGTCTAGCAACGTTATGTGGCAATAAAATGAAGTCAGCTGATGACCCGAATGTACTGAATGACCAGGTTCTCACATCAGTGGAGTTTTTTTTCCCCCCCGTTCCCTGGTGGCATGGGGCAGATTCCAGGACTCAGATTGTGAAAGAGTGTGTCTCAGAGCATGAGGAATCGTTTCCACACATGAACCGAACCCCCAGATTGTGTGCTGTAATCAAAGCTAAAGAAGACCAAAGATGAAGAAATCTTAGCGTGTGTGACTTTTTTTTTTTTTTTGGCCAGGCAGTAACAAATAAATACCTAACTGTAACAAATAACACTTTACATTCACAACGACCAGAAAAGCACGTCTGATAGCACACACATTTCCCACAGCACATTGTAAAGTCTTCATTCCTCCATCACAGCAGCAATTAAAAATGAGTCATTATTTTAACATTTAGTGTTGTGAAACATCCATGAAACAAGTTAGTTCTTGTTGGCATGTACATTAAATAACAGTTAATAATAGTATTGCTTTACCAGAATATCTATTTTTTTTCATCATTCATTGTTGTTGGGAAAACCGCAAATCGATTAGTCCTAAAGACGGAAAAATAAATAAATAGGTTTACACCTGACTGGAATAAACACTAGATACTTTTTTTTTTTTTTTTTTTTTTTTTAAAGCTTGCTATGCTACTGAATGATGTCTGGAACAATGAACAAGTTTTAGGAGTTGTTTCGGGAAATAGTTAAACTTCAAAAAGAATGGGCATTCTGTATGATAATCTCATGGGGGGGGGGGCGCACACATAAGCATCATGTGACTCATACAGACATCGAGTGATGTCAGCGCATCGCATTAAATCCTGCAGATACAGGTCAAGAGCTTCACATATCACAAATGGAAATCACTAAAACACTTGGCGACGTCTGAATAACCACAAACTACAAAGTTGGAAAACTTTCAGCAGTGATCCTGGAGACTCCTTCCAAAATTGCTAAACATCTCCTCATAGTGAACGTCACCATACTCGCATTTTTTTTAAAGTCTTGAATGAAGAGTTACAGATTTACAGCTGATCAATCGGTGCATGACTAAAATAAACAGTATCATGTCATTTGTCATGCTGGTTTCAGCCCATCAACAAATACGATTCAATAGCAAGACGTTGATTAATTGCGTTCTGATCCAACAAGGGGAGCTAGGGAACCTCCCATTATGGTGATGATGCGCGCAACTCCCTAGAAGTCGCTAAGGACACATAGGAGTATTTCAATGTCTTTTTCCCCCAATCAATTTTATATTTATATTTATCCGTCACAAAAAGGTTTTTGTTGCGCTACGCAAGTAATGAAAATTTTTTCCTATCAATTAAGTAGCTGTATAGCAGACAAGAAAGGCTACAAAAAGGATATGTCTTTTTTTTTTTTAAAGACAGTTAATGTCAAATTTGTGCTGGAGGCATGGTGGCGTAGTCGCCTCCCACCTTAAGGGTCGGGGTTCGATTCCCATCTTGGGTCTATGTGTATGGAGTTTGCATGTTCTTCCTGAGCTTGGTCGGTTTCTTCCCCCTGTCCAAACACACTGATGGCCTAACTGGCGGTCTGTGTATGTCCCGCAATGGATTGGCACCCTGTCTCTTGGGATAGGCTCTGGGGTAAGGAAAAAGACGAATAATTGAATTTGTGCTTATTCAAGGATAGTATGATTAAAGCTTAAAGTCTTTAAAACTGTTCAGTTATTTATTTATTTTTCATAATGAAGTTTTTTTTGTTAGTGGTAAAGTGCTCGCCCTATCATTCGGAGATCGCTGGTTCGGTTCCCGGGTGATGCTGTAACATTAATCACGGCTCTACAGCCAATCAGGGGCGTCTGTGAGCTCGCGCAAGTGCAGGGAGCGGATAGCGCTGTCCTCCGAGTGTGTTACGCCGCCCCCAACGGTGCGTGAGCGAGCAGTTCGAAAAGATGCGGTCGGCTGACGTCACGTGGATCGGAGAAAGCACGTGATAGTCTTCGGACCTCCCGACTGAGTGGTAGTAGTAGCCTTAATGTTGGAGCCCCCTAGTGACAGGGAGGAATTGGAAACGACTAAATTAGGGAGAAAATTGGGGAAAAAATCCCCCAAAAAATAAATGAAAAGGGCCTTGGTACTGGCTTCGGCTATCTGTCACATTATTGTTGTAAGCATTGGTATCGGTCCAGAATTTCACAGTGGGTGCATCTCTGGTTTTATATTAAAATGCTCAGTTACGAGTCTGAGTTACCGTCTGAGCTCCTGTAGGAAATTTATCAACAACTTTCTGATTATCAGATTATAGAAATTAAATCTTTCGACTTTCAAGGAAAATCAACAAAGAAGCTCTCGAAAAGTCCTTAGGTGTTTACCTTTAAAATCTCGGCTTGCATAGAAGACGCGAAATACTACAGGTTAGCATGAGCGAGAGAGCGCATACGGTTTTGTCTCTCTCTTTCTCACACACACGTTCAACTGTTTCTGAGACTCCTGATCCAAAATAAGCTTTTTTTATTGATGCGAAACCCAGAGCGCAGAAACAACGCTGCTCTTGCAGAAACGAGGGATCAATCATGTGATATAAGCAGATTAATACCCAGCCTTCGATGTTGTCGCTGTCGAAATTGTTGTCCCATTACAAGCTTTCACTTTAAATTTAAACTGTGTGAGAATTCCCTAACGGCTAAGGAAGCAGTCACTTAAAATCCAGCACATGGCATGATCTAACGGAGACAAACTGAGGACACAAGCTGCCTTGTGCTAATTAATCAGCGGGACTCAGGAGTTGGCTGACTTAATGGCGTTTTAAGGAAAACACTTCCAGATGTGATGTAAACACGCTCCTTACTTTAATGACTGATATGCCATTGGTGTCGATCCAGAGGCTTTGGGGAGGTAGGATTGGAAGTCGAGCTTTAAACAGAAATTTATGAGTCAGATTTGCACAATAATAATACTTTCTCGTCCAATTAAGTAAATACGTTTTCTTGTTTTTTTTTTAATCTCGTATGACTTATTATATCCTCCATCACGACATCCAGAGATATTCGATGAGGTGCGCCTGGCTTATGCAGGAAGGAAAAAAAAAAAAAGAAAAAAAAAAAGGAGCAGCATGTTGCCCTTCAAAACCCTAATGCGTGATGTCATGCATGAAGGCCACACAGTAGCTTTATTGTGCCATCAGGAAATTCATGTCTATGCAGAGGCGCTCGCCTGTTCGCGTTCCTCCACTTACAGTAACGGGCACAAGAGGAAACTTAGGGATGTCTTGACGAAATTCCACTCACTTCCCTGTACGCCAAGGTACAAGCTGACTGCAGCTTTTTCCTGGAATTATCCTCGGCCATGTTTTTTTTTCCTTCAAACCTACAGATGGTCACACTGAACCGCGTTTTTCAACTAACCTCAAAAGGTGGAGAAACTAAAACATTCCAAGATGCTGTAAGCACTTTTCCACATGATTCATACACAGAAGCAAATAGGGGCATGGAAATGGAAACGACGCCATCGCTGATCTGCTCTCAGACTCGCCGGTGGTTTTATTTCAGCGCTCCAGAGTTTTTTTTTTTCCAGTGGAGATGTCAGGAGCTCTTGCACGGCTGTCCCTCAGGAAATCTGCAACATGAGAACGCTAAATCCCCCCTTTTTTTAAATAAATAAATGAATGAATAAAAAAATACAGTTCTGAGGGAAATTCCGCGGAGTGGTACGGCTACAAAGAATGCGTGCAGATATTCTGGTTTGAATAGTGTGTGTGTGGGGGGATGATGATGATGAAAGATGATGGATGTTTGTTTTTTTGTTAAATCAGAACGTACCATGGAACCCATGGTAAGAAAGATAAATAAGCACGAAGAGCTTGGAATTTCACAAAACGGTTTAAGAATTGCATAAAGAAATCAGAAATAGTGATTTATTATTATTATTTTTTTTTAATAACGTGGAAACCTCACACTTCTTTCTTCAGTCCTCTAATGATAAGTCAACCACATATAATAATCTTACATTGACGCATCACTGTGATTCTCCATGAAGTGATCAATTCCATAAGCGATATCTCTGTGGTCTTCCAATACTTATGATCTTTTTAAAAAAGTTTTCTTTCCAGTAACCCGTTAAATTTTATGTAAGATATACAGTACACCAATCACGCTTCAGGCATCCGGGACCTCTGGGGATGTGCTGTGTGTGGACGCTTGCGGTGGAACCTTTGAGTGCTGTGGGTTGCGAGGCAGGGCCTCGGATCGGGCTTGGTTTTCCGGCATGAATGCTTAATGGGATTGAGATCTGAAGAGTTTGGAGTCTGGATCAACAAACTTGAACTTTTGTACAGGAGGCTGTGATGCGCTGGGTGTTCTGATACCGTTCTGATTTGTGCGACATTGTGGAATCGGACCAGGCGGGTTCGTCTGTGGTACCCAAAGGCATAAAGGAGACTTGGGTGTCCAAGATCCTGTCAGCAGTTTACTGGAATATAACTGATAATCAACGTTATTCAATTCATCTAGCAGTGGTGTACAGTATGTAAAGTTATTGCAGATCGGTATAAAACTAGACATGTCCGAGTTCACTGTTTATCCTAACAAACAGGAAAAAAAAAAGACTGCAGCTATTGTTTTAAAAATGCACCATGAATCAGTTAAAAAAAATAAATAAATAAAAAAAAAAGCAGTGGGGCAAAAGCCTGGTGTGGTTGCTACTTAACGCTTTTTTTCCCCTTCAGGATAATCCTCATGAAATCACAAAAATTATCCTGGTGCAGCAACAGAAGGAAAAAAATTATTGAGCATTACAGTATATCCTCATGAAATCACAAGGTCAAAGTTACCCCAGATGAAGTGAAAGTAACCGCTAATTAAACTAGAGACCTGATAAACTGACAAAGCACAAAAGTCTAGTTTTGAGTTTCCAGAGTTTCCATAAACATCATTAAATCTTTGCACCATTCTAGGCTGCGCACAATTCTTTGGGATTTTGCAATACAAAGCCTGGACACGAAGTAAACTTTACCCAAGATTATGAAATCACAGGATGATCCACTCCGCTTGTGTAACGAAGCACAGATGATATTATTAAGGATCGTCCAAAAGTCTGAATCCGCACGAGAGATGTTAATGATTCATTTTTAGTGGATTTATTCCCAATAAGTGTTTAACCAACTAAAATGTACTAACAGATAAGGTTTGTTCTGTATCTAGTGGTAACCACGACAACCCAGCTGTAATCTAATGCTCTCCACACACTAGCTAGGCTTCTCACATAACTTATTTATCTGCGATTTCTTTCGTGAACTCCCCGACATGGTTATTTAGCGCGGTCGTTCATTCAAGACATTTTCTGTAAACCGGCCGGTTGAACTTATGTATCCTCATGAACGTTTTATGTCGCTGTGGTGAGACGGCACAAATAAACCAGTTTGCTGAAGGAACTGTTACAGTAAAATGAAACCTAAACTGAGGGGGAAAAGTGCGTCTTAATGATTAACCGATTATTGATTGTTAAAGTGTTTGACTGTACATCAGAAGATGTAATAGAACCAGATCCAACACCACTCGACTTTAGTTTCCTTTTTGTGTTAAAAAACACACAAAAAATTTTTAGGCTACTGATTGTCCAACATTGTTTTTTTACGGTTAGGGATATATTGCAGGTTTGGCATGCTTTGACAGGGTGTTTGTTTACATTTTAATGTTGACGACTATTTTTTTTTCTACGGATCCAGACTTTCAGGCCACCCTTTATAATGTAGACTGAAAGAAAGGTCCATCCTGAAACACTTAGTCAAAAAAACCTGTAAATTTTGCGATTTTGACTTTTGGTTAATCTGGAGCGAATTGATTTCTGCCGCGGTCTTATTATTATTCCTGTGAGACTTGAGCCGTTTGCTGCACTGACCCTGTTTCCGTGCAAAAGTTCAAATGTGATAATATTGAGAAATCCAATGCAGAAGCAAAAGTTGAACTTCAAGTTCCAGTGGGTCTTGAAGCAATACGACGCAGTGCACAGAGTATCGAAAGAGACTCGACCCGGCTAGTGACCGACAGTATGAGGTCATGACCGTGAGCATGAATGATGGTGGCGAAGCTTTGGAAGCGTAGAGCAGGTTACAGGACTAAAGTGCTGCTTCATCACTCTCTTTAGATGGAGATGAGTTCCTACTGCAACACTACAGCATCACCCGGTAGTTCAGGGACACTGTGGAGAATGTAGGAAACACAACCAATGTGAATTTAAACCAAATGCATATAAAGATTACCTCAGAAAATTCATTTCTGAAAATAGATTTACACTTTATTTTGTGGGATTTTATAAAAGAAGGACTGTAGCATATAGGAGGGGCGTTCAAGTCAAACCGGGACATCCCTGCTCTACTAATGCACTTATCCCAGCGTTTCACTGGTGCTTGGAACGTTTTCTCAGTACGCTGGAGCCATGATCGGCCTGCCTGCTTCACGTCCGAAATGCTGGCCTCCCAGGAACTCCATTAATGCTCCAGAAACGTGGCATATGAAGTAAGGTCAGGACTATACGGGGTATGCGGCAAAAACTTGCGAGTTCCTGAATGATGGTGAGTACACCAAGTTCCCACAAAGACAGATGTGTCTCTTCCACAAGCTGGTGACAAGTAACGCTCACTGGAATGACTGCACCGTGCTTCGAGCCACCTTGACACGGATCGGCGTTTCCCTGCGACCGAGAGTCTCATCACTATACTGTGGTTGAAGTCTCTGCTGTAAATGTTTCTCGGTTTCACGAGAAATTTCATGACACCCCTCATACTAGCACTACGCCCCTGCTAACTAGAGATAAGTCTGACGAGTGAGTTTGTAGCCCACACTCAGTAACGCTTCTGGCTCATCACTGCCTAATTATAGCCAAACCATCTTTCACCATCTCCTTTCTCTAAAAACACGCACACGGGGCAGATAAAACCATGACAAGCCATGGCCTGAGGTTAGGATTGTGTTGAGTGATAAGAAGCGGGGTCAATGATCTCTTTGAGTAAAGAGTTGAGCTGATGAAATAATAATAACAACAAATTAAAAACCAACATCAACAAAAAAAAATTTTTTTAAAAACCACCCATTGTCTCATATGTCACATGCAGTCTCATCTGTGAAGTGTCGAACAACAAACAGGGCAGAACTCACAATTGGATGTGCCGTACTTCCTCGTGGCCTTTGACTCGCGCTGCTTTCCCATGGCCCGAAAAGTAGAAGTGAGGGATTATTCATATGCTAGTTGTTGTTCCAAACCCTGACACTGCCAAGACATACACAATCTCACAAGCGTATCAGTATGTAACAGCTGCCAGAGAGATTCCGCAAAACGGACCCCGCTGAGGTATCAAAATCCACAAGGCAACCGTGTTTGTCTTTAACCCCACCGAGGAAAGACAACGGACTTGCAAAAACACATCACAACGTCCCAGATCTGAATTTCAATACGTCGTCGACTTAAACCGTAAATAAAATTGTCAGTCACCGTGCTGCCTCTGCAAAGTCACCTTTCCCAGGCCCTTTCACAGATAAACCCAGCGCTCCGCTGTGGTCTTTCGACAGGATTCTCCACCAGCCAAGCTATTCCAGATATGAATTCGTAGATAGGAAAGAAAAAATAAATAAATAAATGACACGAGATGAGGGCAAGTGGAAAGATAAATACCAGTGCAGCATACCAAAGTTTACACACAAATGAAATCTTTTACAGCATACTGTAGTATAGAACTTGTAACTGCACCATTAGCTCTCTAGAAGGGTCAATGATTTCAGACATTTATAAAAAATAAATATATACAGTATATAATCAATATAAAACAGCCAGTAATGTACAGACTGTATTAATGTGCCGTTGTATTTTCTGGGACCTAAAGTAACCCCCCAGATTTCGGGGCTCCTTGTGCAGGATACCAGTTGGAAAATAAATTCCTTACTGATCCACCAAGTGTGTACTCTGGAAATTGTGCGACTTTCACATAAGAATGTAAAACTCTGGCTCCTGTTTCTTTACTTCTCACCATTCCGCTGCTCGGATGAACAAACCCTGTCCTTCTTTCGCTGCCTCCTGAAGAACCGACGAGCAAAAGAACAAGAAATCACATGGGGAGAGTCCGGTTGTTAAATGCTCTATATTTCTTGCAGACGTAGTAATTCGAATGGTTATGATATATGGTACATATATTACATCCCATTTTTATAAACTGTAGCACAGGGATTGGATAAAAAAAAGGGGAGTTGATCAGAAACTGATGGATTACAGAAAAAAAAAAAACTCTAACATTAAAAATACTGTGGACTTTATTTTCTCAGTATGTTTATCCGATTAAGTTATCTTCAAATAAAATATATTACTTATGCATTACTACATCCACGGTCATAATATTCAGTCACTCAGCATTTACATTACCAGACCTGACAAACTCTCAAACAATTTAACATCACCCTACTGTACATGCTCACAAACACACCAAAGGAGCAGGTTGTTCTATCAACAAAACATAAAATGAGATCATCAACATCATCATCTCACCCTTAGGGTCGAGGGTTTGCATGTTCTCCCCGTGCTCAGTGGGTTTCCACTCCATACTCTGGTCCCACAATGCAGAGTAACGCTCTGGTGTTTTGGTGTATTTTTGAGCGGAACTCACTTAAGGTGACGTTAAATTGCTTGTAAGTTCATCAGTTCTGGTAATGTAACGTAATCGGAGAACATGTCAGTGGATATTATCGCTGGATCACGAGAGATGATTCCATTGTTATGTCAGGCCAAACAGTCCCAAATTGCCTGTGGCATGGAACGAATGTGTGTGTGTGTGTGTGTGTGTGTGTGTGTAATGTGTGCCGCACATTAGAGATGCACCATTTGCAATTTCCCTGGTGGATTCCAAGTTTTCCTTTCTTTTTCCATATAAAACTCTGAAGTGCTAATTCTGATTCCGGGTTCCTTTCTTTCCTTCGAAGAACTATAGCTGACAGCATGCACAAATATTTGTGCCTTTTCTTAAATATTTATAATAAAACATGGACTATTAAAAACTTATTTTATCAGAATCCAACTGAATATGAGACGACAGCCGGAGAGTCTAGAGAGCAGTTCGGTAATGCTTTCTCACACTTCCACATCGATCATCGTGCCACTAGCCAGTCATGGGCATCTGTGTGATCAGGTAAGCGTGCGGGAGCTGATCGCACTTCCCTCCGAGTGTGGTACACCACTCCCAGATGATGCATGAGCAGCAACGTGAAAATAAAAGATTGGCTGGCGTCACGTGTCTCTGTGGAAGCATGTGATGGTCTGTTCCCTCCCTGGTTGGTAGTTGTCACCCTGATGAGACAGATAGTGTCCAAATAAAGGTCAATTCCCGTTCTCAGGTACGACTGGCTTCCATATCTGATTCGATCCATGCCCGAGTGCGCTGTGTCGATCTCGAGACCACATTTTCAAGGGAACTCGGTCACGGTTCCTGAGCGTGGAACGATTGTGTCCTCATTGATCAAAATGAACCAGACTTTGGGGTCAAGTGTTCTCAGAAACGATCCCAGGGCTCTTAACGCCTCAAGACAGTAAGTTTTCTAACCCTGTGAATGGCTGTAGTATCAGCCAGGATACAAACTCTCAAAATCCGGATGCCGGGGTGAACACTTTTCTGTTTCTCCACTTAAGATAAAATAACTGAGGCGAGCCGGGTCTCTGGTCATGGCTGGTGTAGCTGAGAACCGTCTGATTTCAGTCACTGGCTGAGTATTGAATCGGGGTTAATGATAAATGAAAATAAAACAAAAACAATCTTATTATAAAACCTCCTTTTCCTCTTACCACTGGCTTCATTTAACTCCTTACGCTTTGATACTCTTCTGCTTTCATTCAATAAAACTCACGGAAGGAATAAAAAAAGTCTCCATTGTTCTTTACAAAAAACAGATTTGTATGACCTTTTTGCCATACAGAGACTTTCCGAGCCTTTGTGCAGCACAAAAGTACTACCGGGTTTTCCTCCTATAAAGAGACAGAACATAATGGACATGTAAACACAGAGACAAAGCACGATTATGGCTAAGAAAACACAAAGCGTAGTGATAAACGCTGGGAAAAGACAGTAAGACCTCGTTTTGAACCTCGCTCCTTTTTCCGCCGTCCTTACTTTCTCGACACTTTCAGACAAAAGACTATACGTTTTCCACACAAGCTTCTTCAGTGGCTAAATAAAAAATAAATAAAGTGACCACTCTGGCGTGAAAAAGTCAACAGTGGTCGAGTGCATTTTCCTTAAACGAGGGGTTGTGTGGACACGGGGAGGATGGAACGGAGTTTAAATTTGACACGACTCAGCTGCGGGGTGAAGACATGTGTGTGATAAAGACCTGGTGTTTCACTTTTACTGCTAGGGGTTATGAGACTGAGTTTCTGCTGCTGTGAACGATCCTACAGTTCATGGACACACGATCAAATCTTGCTTCAGTGAATAATAATAATAATAATAATAAGAGGAATTGCACAAGAGGACTGTTCCGGTGTAACCCAGAAGAGGACATGTTCTCTGCCTGCGAGGGACGTTCGCATTCCAACCTGCATCCTGAAGAAATATGAAGAAATGCTGGTTTTAATAACCGGCCTGAGGTTACAGAGTCGTCATCAGGGTGGCTGACGGTCGGAACTGGTTGAAAAAGTGAAGAAAATCGTTTAGCGCAAAACTCAAGCTGTGGTGCGTGAAATCTGGAGTATCGTGTTCAGAGGGGGAAAGAAAATTCCACTGGAACTTCAGTGCTGTTTCGTAAGGGTGAAGGTTGAGCAAGAAGCTGCCGGAGATTGGAGTTGGTTCAAGATCTACGTGGGTCCAAACCAAAAACTGTTTTTTTTTTCTTTTTTTTAAACTTTGTGGTTAAGAATAAAATGCAGTTTCAATACGATTAACACATTTCATTCCGGTGAAGTAGCATTCAGTGCACCAGGTAATTGCCAAAAATCATTATAAAAGAAGTACACAGTGTTCAAGTCAAACCGGGACTTTTAATTGTTTAGAATAACATTTATGAGACGAGCTTTATTTCTCTGTGTAATCTCCTGCTACATTCATCCCAGCGTTTCACTAGTGCTTGGATACCATAAAGTTAGAAAAGTACTTTTTCCTCAGTAAACCGGAGCCATGATCGTACTACACTGCCCGCTTTACTCCCAGGAAATCCTCTAATGATCCAAACATGTGGAAATGGCTCAGAGTGAGGTCAGGACTGTACGGGGGTGGGAGATGTGGCAATAACTCCCAGATGAGTTCCTCTGACATGCAAGTGATGTTCGTGAATGACTGTGTGTACAGTTCACACAGACAGATGCAAGTACAGCAGGCGACCGCAAGTTACCTTTTGGACTTCAAGCGTTCCACTCGCTGAAAGCTCACAGATCACTAATAGGGGTCAGGCATAAAAATGTACAGTAAGTCGCTATGGATGAGGACGTCTGCCGTAATGTAAATGTAACGTAATAGATGCTCTCTTCACGGTTCTGTGCTTGAAAGCTTCTGTAAACGTTAATCAGTTTAATGCTTTTGTCTATGAGAAAGTCCCGGTTTTGACTTGAACGCTCCATATATAGTCATATTGCTCGGATTAAAAAAAGAAAAAAAGAAAAAAAAAAAAAGATAAAAATCGCAGCGCTTAACTATAATTTATTCTTGAAAGGTTTATGACATATGAAGTCATTTCAAAAACTACTGTTTTTTTTTTTTTTTTTTTTTTTTTACAGTTTAACAATGAATTATTCTGTTTCTGTTGCATTTGTTGCATTCCTTGTTGTCCATTTAATTAAATATGAATGTAAAAAATGATCAGTTCTTTTTTTAAACGTCTCTTTACTCCTTGATAGCTGCTCATGATAATCGGCGTGCCGCTAGGTGAAATCTGCTGCGACAGCGTCAGCGACGATCATCATAATTATTTTAAACGCGGGTCAGAATCGTGCGCAGCTGAGACATCTCCTTTCTGTATCGCGTGACTCGCGGTAAACTGCTACTGACCCGGGCCTGCGCTGCAAAACACTTCCCCCGAAATGCTGACCGGTACAATAAACTGCTGCGAGAGGCCAAAACTCTTCGTTGACCTTCCTCGTGCATCGGTGGATGAATTGCCTCGCGGGTTAAAGAGCAGACCATTTGCAGCTGTTGTTCTTGAAGGAGGAAACCGTGCTGTCAGACTGAGACTGAGTTAAGGGTGAGAACGGGCTCGGGCTGGGCGATGGAGCAACGCGACACCTCGATGCCAGAGCTGAGAAGCTCATAAATTTGGTTTTGATTTGAAGGGAAAAAAAGAAAGAGGGAGAGAAAAGAGAAAGAAGAGGGGGAGGCGGATGACGGATTGATAAAAACTTGCTGTTTTCATTAGTATGCGCAAGTCTTTGAGGGAAAGGAACAAAATGCTGATTAATGATGTGCAAAGAAGAAAGAAAATTTTTTTTTTGTCTGATTGTGTGTGAAAGACTATGGTCTGTTTGTGTTTCAGGAGAGAAAGCAAAAGTCAGAGCCAGAAAAGATTATCTACTCTTAGTTACCTCGCTCTCTCGCTATCTCTCGCTCTGAGTACCACAAACACCACACATTCTCTCTCACACACGCAGCGAGACAAATAAAAAAAGGCACGACTATCTGTCTTAGTTGCTGTGCTTTATCTTCCTGTGTGAGCGAGGCAACTCGGGGTAGATAAACTTGCCTTTTTTGTCTTACTGTGGGTGTGTGGGTGAGAAAGAAAGAAAGAGAAAGCTGACAAAAGAGTAATCTAATTGGTTTTATTATGTGACCATGTGTGGGAGTGTACATGCGACTTAGTGTGTGTGTGGGACAGATGGAAAAAAATAAAAAGACGCCGACTAAAGATAAATCTCATTGCCTTTTTTTTTTTGTCTTGCTGTGTGTGTGTGTGTGTGTGTGTGTGTGTGTGTGTGTGTGTGTGTGTGTGTGTGTGTGTGTGTGTGTGTGAGTGTGT
>JAQMYI010000018.1:15640681-15661214 GCA_030014275.1 Clariallabes melas
GGTATCGGCCGATACCCTGAGCCCAAGTATCGGAATCGGTATCGGGAGGGGAAAAATGGTATCGGAACATCTCTAATAAGAATACATTTTATGCTGAAAAAAAAGAGCATTTCTCATCCCTTAGGACACCCCAACTATTGTTATTTCCCTTTTTTTACCCCTAAACTGTGACATTTAATGCAGGTCTTCCCAGCCCAATGTCTCCCCTCTGGAAATGGCTCGAGGCTTTTCACAAAACTCCTGTTTTTTTACTATCAGTCTTGAGACCTATCTCTCTTTTAATATGTTACATGCACTACCACAAACCTTTCATCTAAATCTTTACTAGACCTCTTGACCTTATTATTGTGAGAATTAGTTTGGGACCTGCATAAAACCCCCTTTGCTGCCACAGACGCCTAGATCGCTCGTTATTTGGCCCGATCTGGAAAAACGTGTCATGGCGAACAGCTTGAAAATATCTACTATGCTGGACAAGACGGAAAATAAGTAATCCCTTCAAAACTGGCCTCAGACATGCTTGAGCATGCTGCACAGGAAAAGAATAGGATTAAACCACAGACCAAACCAAAAAACTAGAAGCAAGAAACTACAACAGGTCCTCTCTCGCCGGGTCTCACTCAAATTTGCACAAACCCTCCACAAATCGTATACTTTATATCAAAACCTTCAGCCGTGAGAAAACTGAATTGTGCTGCATTTTGTTTAGCCCTGGACTTACACGCTCATATCCCTCAGCCCTGAGTGTAGTGACTTGAAATGTACAACCCTTTATCAAGGCTTGGCCGTTAACAGCGGGCTCGGTTAATTCACTTCCTCATTGCATGGTGTAATATTTACTGGATGGTCTACTATTCTATTATTTTATTACTATACTATAATATCATCTATACTCAGAAACACATGAACCTAAGATGTACAGTATTTCACATTTTGTAACGCTTCTCTTATCCTTAGCAGTGTGCAGGATTCAGTCTAAGCGTGTAGATTTGCAGGAAGTGAGTGTGAGAGAGTTAATGCTCAACAACTCACAGTTCTGGGAATCGAGCTTACAACCTTCTGGTCACTGGACCTGGCTAGTGTTACTTATACGCTCACAAATCACAGGAGCTCATTTATGCGGTTATCACATGTCAGCGGTGCGATGCGTTCGGTACAACAACTACGAGAAATAAATAAGGGAGGCGTGTCCAAATATAATAGGCTGACCAGTAGGTGGTTTTTGACTATTATGACGCACAAAATCCGTCTGCAGGGCAGAAAATTAAAAACATTAAATGAGATTGGCAAGTATTTTGGATGCGTTCATTATTTTATAAAGACAAGCGATTTTATAGCAGAACTGAGACCTTGTCATCATGCACGCTACACCGGATTGCGTGCAACGTGTCGCTTATTTCTGCCATTCTCTTCATTCTCTGCTGTGAATGGCCTGATAAGCTGTTAATCAAACTTATAGATGTTTTAAATCCAATCACACAAACGGATTAATCGGGAAAACAACTGAGTGATGTGATGCAGCTCGTCGGCAAACTCCTTGAGCTTCTGTCGCGTTCCTGATACTCGATTCGCTTCATATAACTACATTTGCGTCAGCTCTTTTAGGACTTCAGCAAAACGGAACTTATCATTTCTGTTCATTTATAGTTGAAGTTGTTGTGCATGTTACAGCAGCAATAAACTAAAAAAAAAAAAAAGTCACTAAATCACTAGCATCTTTTCTTTTCTCCATCTTGTAGTTGATACCAAGTCATTACTTCCTACCTCCTGTCACAGATGGCTGAACGAGAGGCTTTCTTCTTCGCATGGTGAAAAAACAAATCCGGTACAACGAAGCAAAAGCTTTGAGGAAGTTTACCAAAGTGTGGGGAGGGTTTTTCCCTTTAAGACAGTAATTTGTTCACCCCAATGATAACGACGATATTTTTGTGTTGTATTGATGTGTTGTATTAGATAACAGTTATATTTTGTGGATTTATTATGGTTTTCAGACCTCCTGGCTTTACATGCCATTTTGTCCACTTATTTTTTCTTAGGGTTGATGGGGGCGGTGTTCTTGCTGTCGTTCTTTGTTGTAGATTGGGATGTTGGGGAGTGATCGGAAGTTATTATAACAGCTCAACGAGCAACATGTTTGTGCACTTTCTAAAGATGTTAGTTCTGTTTTTGAATAAAGGGTTGGAAATGAATGCTTTTCTTGGGTTTTGGTTCTTATCCGATTAATCGATCAATCGAAAAAAGAAATTATTATTAAAATAATCGTTACTTGCAGCCCTAATTGTATGCATGTTGCAATCATTTTGAAATGAAACTGGTACATTTAAAGCTTAACCTCTAATTAGTTAAAGTTTATTCTAACCAATTTACGCGAGTAAATTGCAATTATGTCACGCCTAGGATCAATCCGTGTAAACACTATAAATACTCAGTATTAAAAAAATAAAGCTCCTTTCAGGAACTCTGACGCAGATGCTGCCATTGTTGAAATTGTAACCATGCAAAAATATAACCTGCCCAAAATTAAACAAAAACAAGTCAATAAATAAAACCCTAGCTTTCCCGCTCACAAACAAATCTGGACCGATGTGTATTACATGCTGCAGTAATCGTGCCTTTGGTCCACACCTTAGAAACCAAACCTAAAAAAACCCAGACACGTCCACAAATATTTGGCTGGGTCTGAGGAGACGGGGGCAAAGAGCTTTCCTCAAAAGATCCTGTCCGCTAAACACCCATGAACGGTTTTGGCTCAATTGAGTGCATGTTGACGTTGGCATGTGGTGTATCCACAAAGGAAAAGTGTATCCACAAAGGAAAATGGGTCAAAAAATCAAATAAGGAGGCAGAACGAAACCCTAAACCGTGCAACAGCTTGTGCAAGTCTTAACAACACGACAAATCTACCTGGTATACTTGTTTTGTGAAACACACACATACACACACGGTGGAGGAATGTATAGTAAACCTAGACCTAGTATAGAGGCTGTTATTTCACCTATTATGCAAGACAAGAATGTGTACTCGCTGTAGAAGAACACAAACACAGAGGTTATTACAGAACAACAACCTATAAGATAGAACAACAACCTCGACAGACAGACAGAAAAAGCCATTTCAATTAAAAGCCTTTTAATTGTTAATTAATTACCTAATGCTATATGCGTTATTTTATAGTTCGGAAAGAAAAATAAATCCAGTATTGTCCTGGAATGTAGAAAATAAATCCAATCCTGTGACTGGTATTGTACATACATACTGTAATTACACGTATTCCAATCTACACACACACACACCTGAGGCAGTTTCACCGTTTATTCATCTTGTCGTAAAGTTGTGTGTAGATGAGCTGTTGGGACAAATGCCCAAGGAAAAAAAAAATCCACTAGATTTACAGACTTCATTCTCACCCACACATGTTGTTAAATGTCAATCATGGCACAGACTGACTCCTTTCATAGGATGACTTTTCTTTTGTTCTCTTATTTGTCTTAAGTTGTAGGATTGTCTTGGATCTCTTTATTTCACGTCATTAATACGAAACAGCAGATTTCCGTAAAAAACGATCACAACATTTTTCTGTGCAATTAAAACTTGAGATTTATACTCGATAATGCAACCTTTTCAGAAAATTGCTTTTTTTTTTTTTTTACCTCATCGCCAATTATACTCATTAGTGAGTCTTTTAAATGTACAGTTATACTCGCTTAGGCGAGACAGGTTTATCCAAACAAATTGGGTTTACATGAACAGTATTTGTATCAATGCTCCTGTCAGTAACTTACTAATGAATTTGTTCATGTCCATCTTGATAAATGAAGCCCATTAACTTGTACAGGGGAGTCGATATTAAAGATGGACTAGATTTGCAAAATTCACTTGTTTTTATTATACATTTTTAGACCTTCGAGATAGGTCTCCAGTGTGTGTGTGTGCGCGCGCGCGCATGTGTGCAAACATGAGGGGGGAAAAGAAAATTCCCCTTTTAAGCCAATTGCCCCTATTGTGACCTCATACAAGAAGAACTGAAGGGGCGTGTCTCAGCAGGATCATTTGGAAAAAGTGAAATAAAGGGAGTTTGGGGTACGAAATAATTTTTTTTTTAAAAGCATTATCTATAAGGAGGATTAACTGTGGGAAAGCTTTGAGGACTGAAGAAACTGTAAAATATGGGACCTTTAATCAATCGAAAATAAGGCTTGCTGTAAACAGAACCAGAACAGAAATGCTTGGACAAATTGATGCACCAGTTCTCTCAAAGTCCAGTTAGATTAGTACAACTTCCAGGAAGCCAAATGTGGGAAGAGAAACGGCTAAAGATTGGCAAGGCAACAAAATAAACTAGCGAGAAATGATGTCTGGAAACTGGAGTGATTAAGAAAAGAAACTCTCGATTAGATAAACAGCACACGATGAGATAGGGTTTATTTAAATGAAAATGAACAGTAAAGTACTTAAAGTAAAGAGAGGATGCAGGTGACTTCCTGTTCACCTGATGGTCAGGAGTTCGATCAAATACATGAGGTTTGTATATGAGGTTTGTTTTAATGCACATCATCTACAGTATAGCCAGACAAACCAGACGGCACCTACAAAAATATATGGTCCAAGTCTTGCCTACTTTTGTAGAAAAAGACCAACCACATGTCAGCAAACAAGCACAGATATCATACTTAATATTTGGAGGAAAGCTCTTGAATAATAATGATGGGTTTTTTTGTGGTACTTTTTTAAATGCAAACTATCGAGAGTCAATCAAGGTCGTGAAGCTTGTATCTGGAAAGAGATGCTCCATAGCCATGGGACTTCATGCCAGCTTACCAGACTGTCTGTGCAAAACACAAATTGTATATGTTTGAATAATGTAGATCAGTCAGCATTCCATGTTTTTCCATGGAAAAGTCTGGATAAAGCAGATTCCAAAGAAAGGGGATGAATCGACTGAATCATATGACGGGGTAGGGGGGTGGGGGGCTGGAACTAGTGCCCATTGGGGTCCAAAGATAAAACTGAAAAGAATCTCAGATGTTAGCATTGTGTACACCACCACAGAAACATGCCTCGATGAACATAGTTTAGATGTCATGATATGATTAAAGATATGAATTGACCTGTAAGTAAGTATTCATAAAGGTACAGGAACCTGCAGCGATGAAGTTGCCATAAAGCAAACTGGGGACCTTGAATCAAGTGGACCACAAAGTGAATCACCATTTCTGGGGACCTGAGTGGGCTTCATTTACACACATAGAAGTGCTGAGTCTTCGATTGGATCGAAGGTCACTTAGAAAGCTTTGAATGCCCTCAACCACATTCTTTGGCATCGGTTTAAGAACGTTTAACCAGTAATACTTTAATGTCTGTTTCAGGTCACAAAAACAAGTAGTCATCTTTAACGTTTACCGAAAAAACTCTTCAAAGCATAAAAGCATAAAAGCACTGCAGTCGTTTTACAGAAGGCGAATGACGATCCCTGTCGAGATGGCTCGGAGCCCACTGCAGTCGTTCCCGTGAACATTCAGAGCGTGGAACTCAACAGATGACGAATGACGCATCTCTCAGTGGGAACCGTACCCACACAATCGTTCACCAGCACTATTTGCACATTACAGAAAATCAGCTGGGAGTTATTGCCACATCCCCCGTACAATCCTGACCTCATTTCAACCCATTTCCACATGTTTGGGGCCATTAAAGCAGTTTATGAGGAGTCCAGCCTTTTTCAGGTGTAGCAGGGGAGCATAATGAAAAATAACCCCTCTATTATTCTCCGCAATCAAAAGTCCCGGTTTGATCTAAACATCCTTAGTATTTTAAACACAGCTTCCCAACTGATTCAGACATGACTTGGCATTTTAGGACCAGAAGTGCATTAGAAAGTTTTGCCATGGACATGCGCACACACACACCACACACACACAAAAAAAAACCTCCCTATAATAAAACGCATGTTCTTCTGCTCTAACACACCCATTGTAATCTGATGAAGGGTTAGATGAGCTGATAAGTTGAGACGAAAAAAAAAAAATACAGTCCCAAAAGACGCATGCCCATAATATGTTGCCCTTAATTTTTTTTTTTAACATTTTAATTCATGGCATTGTTTTACACCTATACTAAACTTTAACCTGAATATTATATTCATGTTTACGAGTCACTCCTGTGAACGCAGTGTCTGAATGCCTTGTAAGCGGAATGAGTAAGCAAAATGCTTTCGGATTACCATGTGCCGGGTTTATATGTACGGCGCAGTGCAAATGTTTGCAAAACAAAAATTTGTGTTATGATTTTTTAACAGATTTATAGCAGGATTTTAACAATCTATTAAGAAGTGCAACCCAATACCTAACAAGAGGATCCCAATAAAGTTTTCTACAAATTCTGTTAAAGCAAAGGAAATGTGATAACATCTGTACTAATCATCTCCATTGTGACGACAATCCTTTAACAACACACCTGTGGTGGAAAAAAAAAAATATCATCCGAACGTCTGCAAACGTCATGAAACGGAAAATGCAGGGGGGGAAAAATGTCCACTTGCATGTTTTTTATGCATCATTATTGGCTATACTATACTGTACGAGGTTTGTGTAATCCTTAAGCCATCTTCTTATTGCCGTCCTAGTAGCGATCGCATTCTGAGATTTTGATCCAATATTTTCGCCCCTGCCAGAACTTTTTTTAGCGCCGTCTTCGGTTTCAATTATTCAATTAGACTTTGCATCATCCTTATTCAAATTGTCTAATACAATGCTTCCTCTTGCTGTGGTTTGGTGAGGTAATTACCTTAACAAATGTCAATCAGCAGCATAATTCTTATTTGTCGGAAATTACCATTTATTGTGGAAGATGAAAGAGGTGGCAAATAAAGTACAACTACTCTAACGGTACTTTTTTTGTTTCGTATATCCATACTTGTATTTTCTGTATGTAACTGACTACATTTTAATTAATTTTTATTATTTTATTTAAATATAAAAACCTGTACTTTCCTCTCTACATTTTAAACAGAGACTCATAACTTTTCAGCTGACGATCACACTGAAGTGCATTGATTTTCTAATCTAAACTGAAACGTTTACGCGGTCACTCGCACCATAATCACACCACATGGGAAAGACAAGAACAAAACTATTCCACTAATCCTGGTTTACAGAAACGACCGGCAGGTCATTATGAAAGCGCATACTGCTCACGTATGTGTCCCGAAGCGATTCACTGTTACCTGGGCAACGGATCCTATTAATAATCCACTCGAATAAGTGCACTTGTTACCACTAAGGTAAGATTAGAAGCGATTTAGCTAACAAGCTAACATAATGAGCGTAAGCGTTGAGGAAAATTTGTCCAACCCATTTGGTTTGTGTTTCATGCCAAGGACAATGGAAGGGGGTTACAAAGCTACCTGCCTTCCGTGTAGTTAATTCATGTGGAATCCTGACGCTATCCATCTCGACTAGACTTGCACATTCATGTTATCAGCAGCATCGACTTCAATTGTGTTTAAAATACTTTTTATCAGTAACTCGGTTATATAAATATCCATCTGTTCCTTTGTTGAGTACTGGTACTGTTTTTGTACATTTTTAGAGCATGTACTTTAACTATGTAGATTACTACAACTTGAGTAAAACTTTGAAGTGTTACTTTCACTTGTAGTGAAGTACATTTCAAGGAAACTACTCATACTTTTACTTCATGTCATTGGTGGCTCAAGGGGAGGTTTCTCGCCTGCCATGTGAAAGGCCCAGGGTCAGTACTATCCCAATACACAAACCCTAGCCCCTGGAGGCAGTGCCGGTCTCAAGCCTGGATAAAATGTGAGAGTTTGCCTCAGGAAGGGTATCCGACGTTAAAAACAGTGTCCGCTGTGGCGACCCCTCGACGGGAGCAGCCGAAAAAATCTTGTACTTTTACTTCAGTGACGAGTTTGTGTACTTTTGCCACATCTGGGGGATGAAGAAACTTGTGCCAGGAGCTTCAATGTAAAAAGTTCAGCTTGTACTTTATAGTTGAACTTGACGTGTTTGGGGAGTACAGATTGAACCGAAGAACTTACTGAATGTAGGAAAAGTTCAGACCACTCTTTTTCAGTAAGATGTGCATTTCGTCATCTAAGACCACTCATCTCTGTAGGATTCTTTTGAGAGGTTTTTATACAAACCCTGAATACAGGATAAAGCGGTATAGACGATGAGTGAGTGAGTGAGTGCGGTCAAATCATTCTCAAGCTCACAATGCATTACGTTCCATTTTATTGTTCTCTTCCAAGGGTGTGCAAAAGTTTGCATCAAACCGTACCTCTCTTTGAACAACCAACTCTTCCCCTGTTCGTGCACGAATTGATTGATTTGCTGAATACAGTATTTATCCGTCCACATGCCTTTATCATTTTTCCTTCCCACAGGAGATAAAGTGTACATGGTTTCTGCAACCAAGAAACCACAGGGAATGTAAATATCTGGAGATGTTTGCAGGGTGAGAAAGTTAAACTTGAGTAGCTTGAAAAGGCTAATGTTACTAAAAGCAATAAAGCGCTCCAGGTTTATAAATGGAAGTTGAACATTCTGCAGGAGAAATGAATATTTGACAAACACTCTTGGTGGGTTTATATATAAATCACAAAATGTCTGTAAACAAAGCTGGAGTGTTGTTAAACTCACTTAAAAAAAATAAAAGTGACAGCATGAAGTAAAACAAATGCTAAAGCAGCGCGCGATGACCGGAAGCACGTTCTGGCTAATTAGACACACTAATTAGTGCGCTGCTGCTGCTGCGCGGTTTGGGACGAGGCCCTTATCAGTCTGACTTACCGATAATCACACACAGGACATCCACCAGGATAAACACCTTCCTCTTCTTTACGTCCATCATGTTGAACCACAGGCTGTCACTGTGTGTGTGTGTGTGTTAAATGTAGCAGGTAAATACAAGGTCCACGTTGGGAAGTCTGTAAACTCGAAGTGCGAGTTCTTCCGGCTCCTCTGCTCCTTTGTACCTGTGACGGCACTGATTTCAGCTCAAGGTGTTCCCAGGAAACACACGGAAACTTCTTCAGCCAGCGAGCAAGAAACACGGTTCGTTTTGTCACGGTGGCTCTGCACGAACATGCGGAGTCAGTTGTCCCGTGTCGAGCCGCTAAAGAGTGAAAGTGAGAAGGAGTGAGAGAGAGAAGGGGAAAAACCCAGCAGGAAAACTTCTCTCCGCACACTCTGGCTCTCCGAGTTTGAGCTTCACCTTTTCGCTGCGCTCGGTACAACTGCACCCGGGTCTACGCCTCCCTCCCTCCCGGTGACGTCACAATCCCTGTCCGCGCGCGCGCGCGCTCGCACACACTGTCCATAGTTCCCCATTACATTCATACACATTCTTCCAAATGTTCTCACACACACATATTACTCTCTCTCTCTCTCTCTCTTACACACACACACACACACACGCAGGACTTCTCCTTAGATGGTCTCGTGAAACGAAATGCATTCAGTACAGTTATGATCAGAACAGGAGGGCAAAGAAGGAAAATTATAGTTTACTTTATTGTACTGTTTTCAAATAAAAGTGTATGAAATAACACAGATAGATAGATAGATAGATAGATAGATAGATAGATTAGATTGTGCAGAGTAACAGAACATAATAATTACTGATCAGATCATTTGTAATACAGATAAGATAGATAGATAGATAGATAGATAGATAGATAGATAGATAGATAGATAGATAGATAGATAGATAGACTGCAAACAATTATCATTTTCAGAAGAGGAAGAAGAAAAAATATAGTATATATTTTTTCATAATTAAAATGTTTTAAAATAAAACTTTATGAAATATATATGAAAAAATACTAGATAGATAGATAGATTAGATTGTGCAGAATAACAGAACATAATAATTACTGATCAGATCATTTGTAATACAGATAATAATAGATAGATAGATAGATAGATAGATAGATAGATAGATAGATAGACAGGCTGCAAAAAAACAATTATAATTATTTTTATTATTATCAGAAGAGGAAGAAGAAAAAATATAGTATAATATGTTTCATAATTAAATCGTTTTAAAATAAAAATTTATCAAATATATATGAAAAAATACTGAGTAGATAGATAGATAGATAGATAGATAGATAGATAGATAGATAGATACAAGACATGTTCAAGTCAAACCCAGAATTTTAGATTGTTCAGAATAGTAGAACATAATTACTGATCAGATCATTTGTAGTACAGATAAGAATGATAGATAGATAGATAGATAGATAGATAGATAGATTTCACATACACAATGTAAAAAAACTATTCTAAATCATCATTATGTAGAATTTGCTTTATAATTTAAACGTTTTAAAATAAAAATACAGCTAGATAGTTACAGTTCAAGTCAAACCCAAAACTTTAGATTGTGCTGAATAACAATACAGTTATGAAAATACTGGGATAAGTGCATTAGCGTAGCTGAGGATATTTATAGGAGTCAAGGTAGTTTTTAATCTCATAACTGTTTTAACTAGGTTATTAAGATTTCAATTAAGTGTGCGTCATGAAGAAAAAGAAGAAGAAGAAGAAGTTATGTTTATGAAAGTTTGTAAAGCCATACAACAGTAAAGATACACCAAGAGTTTGTGGATACAGTGAAAGTGCTCATACATTTGGGAGTTTTTATGATCACCAAACAGCCCCATAATGATATTTGATCTTGCTCAGGTCATCTGTGGTAGGTAAAAACTCAAGACTTAATAAGAGGTCTTTACATCATCTTCACAAAAATATCTACTTATTACTTTGTGAAAATGCCCTAAAGATGAAAACATTAGGAAATTATTCCTGAAGTCATGTGGAGTGTTAAGATTGGTATGGTTTCCATGGGTCTGCTGTAGGTCTCCAGTTTGTATTGTATGCACATGAAGATGTCCCGCAGTCTCATCTGTGCCCACTGGGTGTAAGGAATTTTGGTTGGAATTCACAAAGAAAATCACAGCTTTTATTTAAAAGCTAAAAGAGCCAAACATTTTTATATTTACTTACTGAGCGTAAGATTATTTGCTGAGAGGATTATTATTTTAATGATGAAAATCATTTAAGTATGTTTTGTTGGCTAAGCCGCTGTGCCATCCATTGCAAAATAGCTCAGGAGAATAATCTACACAGTAATGCATGTACTTAAAAAAATTTAAAGAATGAAAAATAACTATTATATAGAAATCCAACATTCTTTTTGTAATAAAGCAAACTGTGACAGTATCATATGGTTTCATCTGAAAATTGTATGTATTTAAGATATTGAAGTTTCAACCCTAATTAAGATCAATAGGAATGCTTCAGTGCTAGATTTATGGTTTTGAGGTCTACAGTATAAAATGTTGTAGCAGATAGAAAGCACCAAACAAGGAACATCCAATAATTCTATAAAATATATATGATTTTTGTTGTATACAATAATGATTATATAGAGTCACGAAAAGGATTGTGACTCTAACTCATCACTCTAATTTTTGGTTGTGTGGACCCAATCAGAGTGGATGGATATTTGTGTGTGTGTGTGTGTGTGTGTGTGTGTGTGTGTGTGTGTGTGTGTGTGTGTGTGTGTGTGTGACTGACACCAGGGCCGCAGTACGTCTGTCCAAACAAAGAAGGACTCTGTCAGGAATTCCAGACGCAGGAAAAGTTGATGATCTTTGCTTTTTCTCATGCTGGTTTATCTGCCTTCCTCAGCTCTGCCTTCCTTCAGCTTCTTTACGAGGAACACAAAACCACAGTTTCCATTCTACTTATTATTTTTGAGAGATTCTTTTTTCATGCAAAAGGAAAAAGAAAGGGAAAACAAAACAATAAAGTACAATTAGGGATGTAGGAATCACGTCTTGGCCTTGATCTTCTGCATGCACTTGGCTCTGACTTATTAGCATTTATACTTTGACTTGTGGTATTCTTATTAATCAAGAGGTTTTTTTTTTCATGCACAAAGTTTAACAAGGAATAGTTGTTCTAGCAAACACACAATCAATGGAAAAAACAACAACAAATTGACATGAATGCTTGGGTTCGAAAAAAATATATATATCGTGTTGGCCATGAACTTGGCCTTACCTCCCTAATGACGTCTTAAAACATTGTCTAGTCTCGTGGACCTTTGAGGGGACCTGACAGTGGCAGTGTTTGATAATGGCCTCACATACATTTGGCCCTTCACATGTAGGTGGTAACAAAATATTTGGACAGTGAGGCACAGATGGAAAGGGAAATGTGTGGATTGTGTGCAGGAAACTGGCTTTGTCCATGTTTTCTGACACACATACAGTAGGATATAGAACACAATAGTTTATGAACTCGCTGCAACTTAGATGGATTGCAATGAAAGATACAATCACATCAGAAAAAAAAAACAGATGATTCAACACTAAAAGAAGAAAGAAAGCAACGTAACTTAACTAAACAAAAGTAAGAAGGGTATCAGCTTCCTACCAGTTTGTCGTTTAAATGATCTTTTCTCATGTCAACAAAGATATTTTTGACCTGCTGCTTCTGGGTAACCACTTACAAAGAGACATGCATGGAGGTTTACACATTTTCACTTTAGAAACCATTAATATTTTCTCCAGGGCATGGTTCAAAACAATACCTCTACTTACTGTAGAGATCATATGGTTTTGAAGAAATTTTTACTCTCACACTCATTGTCTAAACCGCTTTATCTTGTCTACAGGTTCACGGGGAGATTTCAGGCGATCTGAGGGCATGAGGCAGGGTACACCCTGAACCAGGTGCCAATCAAAGTGCATGTCTTTGGACTGTGGGAGGAAACGGAATACCCAAGCATGGGGAGAACATGCGAACTCCATGCACACAGACCCGAGGCAGGAATCGAACCTGCACCCTGGAGGTGCGAGGACACAGTGCTGTCCTCTAAGGAACATGTTTTTAAAAGTTTTTCACCGGCGCACTCAGCTTGCTCATCAGGGAAAAAAACTGATAGGAGTATTAGTCTATAATTTTTTTCCATATTTTTTCCTGTAAATCTGCTTTGCAACAATGACCACTGTTAAACGTGCTATACAAATAAAATTGAAGTGAATTGAATTTTGTTTGCATGTGGAGCTTGTTTAATCCAGACTGCCATACCTCCAGTTGCTACTAGGTGGCCAGTAGTAACCCTCACCACGCCCAAGAAGAAGAATAAACACTCGTGTTTGTTCATTTCTTCATTCATCTTCTATATCACTTATCCTGTACCGGGTCACAGGGTGTCTGGAGCCTATCTGCATGCTTCACATAAATAATAAAATAATATAAAAAGACATAAATAAAATCGCATCACACATCTCCAATCCACGCAGAACATACAGTATAAAATTAACATCTCATGCACAAAACCAACCAACCAACCCAATACGAGTTTTTAGATGACATTTGAACACCCTCAGTGATGTGGCCTCACAAATAGTCAAAGCTACTGTAGGTCACAATTTGGGTGCCGCCACAGAGAATGTCTGATCACCCCTGAGCTTGCATTTGGTTTTGGTTCTCCAATGATCTGAGAGATCGGGGTGAACCTTTACAACAAAGAATTTCTTTACAGGAAATACATTTTCACAAGATAACCCTTGTGGAATCCTATATTTAAAAAATGTAGGACTGAGCTAGACAAGCACACCAACTTGATCATGCCAAACAAACCCTTGCCCTCTTTAAAACAAACCAAATCACGGATATACATGTCTAAACTAGCAGTCTTTAAAACCAGTGCACGCAGCACAACTACTAGCATTTCAGTGCTCGTTCTTATGTACTGTAGGTTCTTCAGTTCCCTTCCAAGAGCATACCAGAAAGAGGACTTGCTGTGCTAAATTACCCCTAGGCAGGAATGCGTGTGCATGATGTACTTCAATAGACTGGCATCTCATTCTTAGTGTGTTCCCACATCTTCACAGGCTACGCTCCGGATCCCTCATTCACTCTCACTCATCATCTATTCCACTTTATCCTGTGTACAGGGTCGTGGAGGGGCTGAAGCCTATCCCAGGAGACTTAGGACATGAGGCGGTGTACACGCTGGATGGGGTGCCAAACCATCACAGAGCACACACACTCAAACACACAATTACGGGCAATTTGGGAATGGCCAATTAGCCTAACCTGCATGTCTTTGGACTGATGGAGGGAACCACAGTACGCAAAGGAAACCCATACACTTGGTGGAATTTTAAGAAAAGGATACAAAGTAGCTATTACAGTACTACAAAACACCTTTATTAAACATACAACCACACCGTACAAATTCATATCGTAAACAAGGATAGGAAAACTTTCTCTCAAATAATTCAAATAATTGAAATAAATTTTGCTTTGTTCAGGTAATTTACGTATAACTGTTGCTCCTGTTTTCAATTGTACCATTAGTAAAATGCCAAACAGTAATGATTGAGCAACAGATAAATGAGTTTCAGTTTTCCCTACTGCATTTTGATAGGTACAACAATTTCTTTTAAATTTTTTCTTTTAAATTTTGGAGGTCATTCTTGATTCTTTCAAATTCGACCAAATCACACTTGTGACGTTATCTTGAGGTGAAAGTTCATTATTGAACTCGTCCTCTTATGACGGCGTCACGGCGATCACCATGTGCTCTTTGTCACTCTTTGTCAGAGAAGCCATAAAAAAAACGGCACAAAACAAAATGGCCTGAATTGCACGCAGGCATGTAGTAGCAAGCATGAACAAGTCCAGTGCTTGGAGATCGCTAACACAAAGCAGACACTTCAACATTCTTTACAGAGATCATAATTTTATCATCATAAATAAATAAATGCAATGCACGCATCTGTTGCTTTCAAAACGTAGACTTATGTAACACACACCACACAATAACACAACAGCCACAATACAGTACAATATGCATACAAACTAACTTTTAAACACATTGACCTTGAAGTAGTCTTACAAACTAAATTCCTACTACGGAGGCATCCACTAAGGAGTGTTGTACTTCTTGCTAATAGATTTGTCCAGAAGGCCATCAAATGCAAATAAGCAATTAAAAATAAAAATCATGAAATGTAAACCATGGCACAACTCTGGATTCTGATTGGTCAGAAGGTGTTGATTAATCTACAGTATATTAATAAAAGAAAGGTTTTGTCTGCACATTAGTCAGAATTCGCTCTTTCAATGAGATCTTTATGCTTCATACATTGGAAGGCAAGAAACCTTTCATTGGAAGTCTCAGAAAATTTTTCTGTCTGTCTGTCTGTCTGTCTGTCTGTCTGTCTGTCACAGCATCATGCAAAACTCGCTAGACAGAATTTACTGAAACTTTGCCTGAAGTTAAATCTGTGTTATAAATGTTATGAGCAGTTATATGCAAGATTATAAACCGAAAGTTCGTTTAAACTGTGGGCACGCGCGTCTTAAATCGACCGCTGGACAGAATTCAGTGATACTTCTGTAGTACCTGAAGTTTAACCTGCACCATAAGTGAAATCAAAATGTCGAGTAAAAGCGATGTTATAAACGGTTATGTGCCAGACTGAATAGCTAATCAGTAGCTTATTTCAAAATAGATTACTCAATGTAAACACCTGCACCAATAGATATGATTATAAAAGCGAAAATGAATATTTTTACTGGGATTAGTTCATATTTTCAGTGCTGAAGTGGTACAGTCTTAAGTGGTACAGTTTTAACTTACTGGAGTTGTTTTAAGAAAAAAAACTTCATCGGATCTACTTTATTAATTCCTCATCTGTGATTCACTCTCCGATCAGGGAGTGTATTCGGCTGACGGCGAAAGAAGTACAACTTAATGTAAACAAGGCGTTAGATACTCAACCTTACACAATGTTATTTCTTTGTATTAATAAGTTAACCAGAGAGTTCTGTAGTACAGAAAGACAGGCAGACATGTACATGGGCATCAACTTAATAATAATAATCATAGTAATAATAATAATAATAATAATAATAATAATAATAATATCACTGATTACATAAAAGCTGATCAGTTTACTTTTAGCTTTACCCTTTTAACTGTTGTTTACACTAGTTTTCTATCACAACAGCTCAGACATTTGAGCCAAATCCAAGGCAAACTACTGTACAGGTGAACCCGATATTTCACCAGGACTTGTCAGACAGACTCTCGCATAATTTTATCAGTGAAAAACAAGCATTGTTACTCTGGTGAAGCTTTCTGTATGAAGATACTTAAGTCATAAAAACACAGTTTCTATCAGGATCAGCACTTAAATAAATAAAGCTGTTTCACTTTTGTTTGTTTTTTTAAAAAGAAATTGCCACAAGGAAAGTCTTCGAAGAAAAGAAACTTTCTGAGTGGGAGAGGTAAAGAAAAAGAGAGAGAAGGAATTCACAAGACCTCATGTTTAATGTATCTTTTCACAATTTCCTGGCAGGAAAAATGAGTAAACTTGCCAGCATGTAAGTTTCTGAATAGCTGCTCAATATAGAGTACTAAAGTATACTATATCGTTTAGTATACTGTATACTGGATATATATATACAAGTTATAGAGGTAGACAAAGGTAAGAGTTAAAAAGCATAGCTGGTGCATAATTACAATAAGCACAAGCATATCTATTTGCTTCTATATAGCAAACAGATCCTTCACAATTCATCCTAACATAAAACTTATTTTTATTTAATTATTAAATTTTTTATAATGAGCATTCAAATCCAGCATTGCCTTTAAATAAAATCTAAAAAAAAAAAAAAAAAAAAAACACGTTCCTTCTGTCAAACCGGGATTCGGCTCTCAACTTTGACTCCACGCTAAATAAATAAGGCGAGTTCTGGCTGTAGCAGGACACGAGGGCAAACAAGGACTCATAGTGATATTTGTCATGAATGAAGCCGTGAAGCCGACTGACATTTACAGAAGACTTCAGGCACAGTAAGACAATGAGACTCTTTGAATGGTGCAAGCGTTTTTTAACAAGCCTGTACATCTGTGGTCGGCCCATGTGGCTCGGAAACCGATCAGTCGGTAAACACTCAAGAAGTGCAACAACTGATGCTTAAAATATATATATATTTTTTTTTTAATCATAAAATCAATGGATAACTTGTCGCCAACTTGCAAAGAGACGCATCTGTCTGCGGGAACTGTACACAAAATCATTCCCCAACACCACTTGCACATTACAGGGACTCGGCTGAGAGTTATTGCCACATTCCTCTGTACAGTCCTGACCTCGCTCCAAGCCATTTCCACATGTTTGGGTCAGCAGGAGTTCCTGGGAGGCCAGCGTATCAGACATGAAGCAGGCCATCAGATAGTGTAGCAGGGGATTATCTAGAGAAATTAAGCCAGTTCTTACTTTCATAAATAACTTTTATTCTGCACAGTCAAAAGTCCTGGTTTGACTTCTCTCATACATTATTTGTTTTGTGATGAATGCCCCCTGCTACAATCCTGCCAATGCACAAACATGCAACAACTAGTCATCCCTGACATGTACTGTTTCTGTACGGAAAACTGTAAAAAAAAAAAGTGGCCGGATGTTCCACAGCTCCTACTGAACTACAATGCCCTGTATACGTCGTCGGTTTCTAAATCAGGACAAGATTTCTGATAGCTGGTCTGTACGTTGCTGTAAATGCAGGAATTTAATCCTGACTTATAATTATTATCATGAACACTATTAGTGAAGTCTGCTTCAGAATGAGCCAGGGGAAGTGGCAGATAGCTTGTAGAAACATGCACGTAACCACGAGCTGAATATTTTGGCATGTGGTTACTCTGATAGAGAAAGTCAGCCGTGTTCACTGACACAAAGTCGGCGTAATCTAGCGAAGGCTCGGGGACAGGAAGATAACCAGATAAAACATGGCTGCAGTAACTGGACTCTAGTCTTGAGAAATGGTTACTTTCACGGATAAGATTAGACGAATTGTACACCACCGTTCTAAAGTCAACATAGGAATCGGCATCTGGGAGATAACTGGTGGATACGTGGCTGTAGCAACAGGTCTTTGGACACAATTTGGACACAAGTTTCCTTTTGTAGAAAAAATCTTCTGGGTCCAGGGTGTCCTCTCTGAGCGCTGAACAGTCAAGAGGCAGGTAGGTTTCAGAACCGGGCACAATGTTGCCTTTATAGAAAACTGAATCCACCTCGGTCGTTCCAACATCAGGACCTTCTAAACAATCAGAAGATACGTTGTTTGAGGAACGCGGCGTTGCACTGAGAGCGTTTTGATAGCTGAGGTCAATGGTTAGTTCTTCAGTGGGTTCTTCAACGTTCGGCTCACTGAATGTCCGTGAAACTTGTTTACGGAGTGGTTTATTTGTTTCTGAGCCGAAAGCCTGGAGATTGCTGTCCTTGGGGTGGTGTTGGTGGTGGTGACGACAATTGCCTGTTATTTCTCCTCTCGTGCTGATAGGCTTGAAGAGAAGAGGGGACGATTTAAAGTCCATGTTTGGTAGATTATGCTACAGAGGGGAAAGAGAGACAGAGCAAGAGAGAGTCTTTATTAAAACAAACCACAGTACTAGATAATCATTATAGTGTGTTATAGTCTGATAGCTTAAATCCTTCTACTATTTATCTTTGTATGATATGTTCATTCAACTCTTGTTATCTTTCTTTCTTTTTTTTTATCACTGACTTTTTTTTTCACTTTTTATCAAGCCCAAAAAATTCCAATGCACTCATATGATTAGTGTGTGTACAAACGTCAAATACAGTCTCTTGAATCTTATTACTATTATGGGCAATTCATATTCATGTCCATGTGTAATACATCTAAATTCTTACTAATATCTGCATGTTGATATGTAAACAGCTCGGAAGCTTAACCACACATTCAAACAAGACAAACGCTTCACATCCAGAAGGTTTGCAAAATAAGATAGAGATGATGGAAAAATCAATCCGAACCACTATTGAATCATTATTGAAGTGGCGATACAGTAAATATTCAAAGAATGTGATCACACTGCTCTCAGCAGTCATCTGATCCTGTTATGATTTCAGGAAGGGATTGTACTTGTCAAAATGTATCCAGACTTTTTTTTTTTTTTTTTTTTTATACCACCATGTTACTTGTGTCTAAATTGTGTTAAATATCAGGAAACCTTTATATGTTACCTGATGCGGACAGACAGGAGGCCAGACGGACAGGCTGCTCTTAGATGGGTCAGGGACGATCGGACAGAGACACTGCTGAATCCTGATGAAAAGCAAGTACATTTTTGATAAATGAAATATGCAGTGCAGCACATCTTTTCCCTATTTGTATATGATTGTTGTCTTTTAGGTTCAACCAGGTAGTCCCCGACTTACGAACATTCGAGTCACGAATTTCCGCAGATACGAACGGACCACGATTACACTTCCGGTTCAATCATGTGTACTGTACACTGCAGTGCACCAGATACCAATATTTTTTACATTTTATACAAAATTTTGTGGGGGTGCGAGAGAAATTAGTCAGCCTCATCGGTTTCAGTGAACCAGTCCGAGAGCATGATGATAGAAAATGTCCTGTAAAGCTGTCCTGATGGTGAATAATCCTAATTTCGGAAAATCCTCAACAAAACAGAGTTCACAGTCCAATACAGTGGAAAACAGCTCCGAGACAAAATGACGTCCGGCGCAGAAACAACACTGTTACATTTCATGTGCGAGTTTCATTTTCTTACAGTTTTTGGTCACATGATAGCAGTGTTGGGAAAGGTAGATTTAGTCAAGTAGATTGGTGCGCTTGAATATAGTACATTGTATATTCATGTCAAAGGCGTAAAAGCCTCACTTTGTCAGACTTAAGAACAAATCGAACTTACGAACGTGCTTGTAACTTGTTCGTAAGTAGGGGACAACCTGTATATAGTACTGTGAAAAAGTTTTAGGCACAAGCAAATAAATGGTGTCGAGCAAGGATGCCTAGAAAGAAAAAAAAAAGACTCAGATGCCCAGTAAACATTAATAATTCAAACAAAGTCGCTATTTGATGTTATAATGCAGTTTATAAGGAAATTAGCTACTAATTTTTACTCAGTATTCTGCAGAACCATGCATAGCTCTTTTGAGGTCTTGATCCACCTGCTTCTTTTTGCATGAAAAACCCAATAGCTTTTCTTTTTTTCTAAAAACTGTGTTGCTAATATAAACATGCTGCTTTCTCTTCTGGCATACAAACATTTTTTTGTAACTTTTATGTTTGTGCTGGGATACTGATGTGTGAAAATCAGAAATGTTTTTGTATTGACTCAATAATAAAGTCATAAAATTAAATTCAAAGTTTTGTACTAAAAAACACAGGGTGCCTAAGACTTCTACAGAGCTGTAGAACCAAAATCCATAACTGATAAGCCTTTATATTTAAACATTTCATGTAAGTCAGTGATTTACCTTTTGGTCTGGCTGAGGAAGATGACCAAAATCAAAGTCACTGCGGTGCACAGCACTATGGCCGTCACTGGTACGTGAACACTGCCTGTACAAACACACACACACACACACACACACACACACACACACACACACACACACACACACACACACACACACACA
>JAQMYI010000018.1:15670647-15681346 GCA_030014275.1 Clariallabes melas
ATTACTCTGCCGGTGTAGACAGCGCGGGACACTCGACTTATTAGTTTTCAAAAAATGTTTTAGACCAATTAGGTGAAGTTGAATAATTTCCCACGGCACACCTGACGATCTCGAACGGCACACTGGTTGAAAAACACTGATCTATTGGACCGGACTGCATGGGCCAGCATTCATTCCCCATATGCATCAGTAAGCTTTAGCCACCCATTATCCTGTCGCTAGTTCACTAGTTTTTCTTCCTGGGATGACTTTTGGTATTTCCTGACCACTGCAGCCCAAGAACATCCCACAAGAGCTGCAGTTTTGGACTTGCTCTGACCCAGTTGTCTAGCCATTACAATTTGTCCCTTCTCACAGTAGTTACTATTTTCAATATCTCGTTACAACGGCGGCTGGAAGTAGGTGAGATATACTATATTAGACAGAAGTAAACCATTTTTCCTGAAATTGATGTGCCAAATGGTGATGGCTAGAGGACTGGGGCAGAGCAACACCAAAACTGCAGCTCTTGTGGAACTGGTGACAGGGTCATGGTCATGGCCAAGGTTTATTGGTGCATATGGGGAGTGAAGGCTGGCCAGTGCAGTCCGATCCAGTTGATGAAAATGTTTTTGCTGGTTGTGATAGAAAGGTGTCAGAGCACACAGTGAATCTCTGTTATTGTGGCATAGGGTTGGGGGCATGTCCAATATTGGGCAGGTAACCATAATGTTATAGCTGTGTATGCATAATTAATGAAAAAATATAGTGAAAAAACAAATGCCGACACTTGATTCTTATCAAAACTACTCACAAGTCCAACTGATATAGAAATATATTGATACTTTTACCATAAAGTGACATCTCAACCATTTGGAGGAGACCTACAGTATACCTGGGTATGTTAAAGGAAAAAAATTAACACTGTATTGTGCAACAGAAATAAAAAATGCAAAGAAAAAAAATCAATGTTAAGATGTAAAAATAAACCTGTGATGTACTTTTGGTCACACAGACCAAATGTCTGACTTAACATGAGTATGTAGTGTCATAATAATAAAATTGATTTATAATAATAATAATAATAATAATAATAATAATAATGATTATGATATGAGTTTACCTTCCAGAGCAAGGTGATACGTCTTTGGTCGCTCCTGTCCACTGGCTTGATGTGTCTCCACAGCTCCGGGGCAGATACTGGGGCTGAGATTTACAAACAAAAGCACACATATCACAATCTGTCTTTCAAAAAAAAAAATTATAATAATAAATTCTTGATCACCATATCACCCTCTGTCAGCTCCTCACCAGCCTCTGCTGTGGTGGCTTCCGCAAATCCACTCCAGGAACTCCAGTGATGCGCTGCTCTCAAGTCCTGAGCGCGAACCCTGACAAAGTGCTTGGTTCCTGGATATAAGCCACATAAGTTTGTCCACCAATCATGAAGAACAGCATTCACATTGGGGAAGTGGGCCTGAAACGGACACAAGTGTAGAACTCTTGGAGTCACATGGGGTGCATTAATAAGATGAGGAACCAACAGTAGGAATTTCATGAATATGTGAGAATTCGTCGCCAGGGGCCAGACCGTCAATAGCGAATTCTACTGCCAGGTTTTAAGACGTCTAAGGAAGGGCACACGGAAAAAGCGACCGGATCTGTGGCGCGCTAATCTCAAAACATTTTGATACCGCCTCATACAGTACAGTTTCTTGTTCCCTTTTTGTGTTCCTGTGCAGAAAGTGTTATTTCTCAATATGACTAAAGTAAACAAAAACGACCGATTTTCTCTTCAAACTTTGCTTTTGTGACCGGGTTAATGAAATTTTCAAATAAACCCATTTTCCAGAACATTCCAGGTAGATTCAGTGCCGAGTAGCTGATAGAGAATCTTTTAGAAGTTCCATATATTACTATGGAAAGTACTATGGAAAGTTCTAAAAACTTCTAGAAAATTCTTGAAGGTTCCAGAACTTTCCTAAGTAATACAGTACATGTACTGTGGCTCACCACTCACCACTACAGCTTAGTTCTAGCTGCGTAAGCGAACACACAGACCTATCTGCATTGATCAGAGATGGCATCAAGACGCTGCAAGCATTCTCTAGCCACATTCTGCTCTGTAATATATGGCCAATTTATCAAGACAAGAACGGAAAATGCTAAAATGCTGCAAGGCATATTTCAGCATACCAGATTTTGTAAGCAGCAGCCAAGATGAATATAAGGAAAACAGGTTGGGAGAATATATTAGCGGGGCAGATACGTGAAAATGATTTACATTACAGTCGCAAATCTGGGAAAAATACTCATTTTCGTTCATTTTTGTATTACAGTACTTTGATATAAATATATGTGAATCTTGATTCATACAGTATATAATTTTTTTTCAGACATTATAATAATTATAAATTATTGTAATAGAAAATATGCTTGTTTTTACATAAGAAATTTCGAAATCATTTTCTCATTATTCAGATCAAAAAAAGCAAAGTTTGGAGGGAATAATGGCCATTTACTATACTTTCACTATACAACATATACTGTTAAGAAATAACACATACAGTACTATCCGGGAACAAAATGTATGTCACGGCTTATCTACAGCAATCTTATCCAGTATTGTGATTCAGGACGGAATTAAATAATTACAAAGTGGATGACGTACAGTATACTGTGTAATTTCATCACAAGGTAGTACAATACATTTATTTTCATCACGTTTCATTGCATAACTGTTCGGCGGAGTCATGATGCAGCACCCCTGAGCATTCTAGTATTCTAGGGCTTTAATCTCTGATACGGCCATCAACCCACAAACCACCAGGCGCCTCCTTCTCTCAAATGAATATATTTATTAACACCAACAGTCTGAGATGAGTCATATAGATGATTAAAAATTCAGGTGTAAAACCCTGTTTGTATCCTGGGCTTACAGAATAAATCTTACTAGTACTTGAATTGTTCCCTCAAAACACAATGTTTTCTACAGAAGAATTGCACATACATAAATACATAGTAAATTCCATTTGAATTTGATGCAAAATATTTCTGAACATTACTGTACACAAAACAGTTGGTTAGAATCTGTGCTTTATATGATTTAAGGGGAGTACTTTTACTCACGCTCAAATTTAATTAAGTATTAAAAGTACAGTACAAGGTCATAGTAGCCTTTTTCATTAAAAAAAAAAAAAAAAACATTATTATCTGTCATCAGGTCCGCTTCTTATTTCGAAAACCTGTGGTGAACTTATTAGGTGTGTCTCAAAGAAAAGGCTAATTACACAATTACTCATAATAGTCAGCAGGTGATGAAATTCCTGCTTCAAATACTACACACCGCTATGGTTAGGTAGTGCAACACTATTCTCAAATACAGTTAAGTAAAAGTACAGAGGTAGTTCAGTAAAAGTAAAAAGTATCCTCTAACAAAACTAATTTTATAAAGTATGATCTGAAAATATGTACATAAGCACAGTAGCAAAGTACTCAGTTACCTCCCATCTCTCATTCTGAATACATATAACTTTGAATAAGTTACTGATATAATTTTTATATTCATTTTTAATTTTCTATTCAAAAAATGCATACAGTCTGTTCTTACCTGCTGAGGAGTGTGATACTCTATCTGTATAACACGATCATTCCTTTCGGATGGCAAATATTTCGATAGTGGGTCTGTCCACTCCAGCCTCAGACACGTGGCATTTCCTGGCAGCATAGCAAGCTTTGTGATTTTTGGGGGGTTCATCTTAACTGTACAAATTTTAAGTGAAAGAGATGACAGATAAAGTGAAAAAGACGTAACTGTTAAACATACTGTTAAATCTCATCTTTTACCGCAACATTACAGATTGTGGAAAACTTGTGACTGATTATATCATGGAATGAAAGAAAAATGTAATAAATAAAACAACTCAAGCTTAAAAGCCACACGCTTATGGGTGGGTGTGACACTGAGGAAGCTAACGTGAATGAAGTGTCAGACACAGTGTGAAGAATAAAATACACAACCCGGCAAAGAAAAAAAAAGTCCCTAATATTTCAATGGACTGCCTTTTGCTTTGATTACGGTTGTGGTACAGTTTTGACAAACTTACGCAATGTAACAACATTCATTTTCGTCTCGAGTCCAATACAGGATCTTGTAGTGATGAGGCAGACCACTGCTTAAAGTCGTCTCCAGCACATCCCAAAGATTTAAGATCTCGACTCTGTGGTGGCCAATCAATGTGTGAAAATGCTCCCTGAACCACTCTTTCACATCATCATCATCATGGAATGTATCTCTGCCATCATGGAAGAAAAAATTCCATTGATGGAAAAACCTGGTTATTCAGTATATTCAGGCAGTCGGCGGGTAAAATTTTTTGGGCGTATAATGTCATTAAACCTGCACCTGACCAACAGAAGCATCCCCAGATCATAAAACTGCCTCCACAGACTTGATGGGTGCATCATCTTCTTACCCTGAAGCACCATCACTCTGGAACAGGGTAAATCTGAACTCATCAGACCACATGAGCTTTTTTCCATTGCTCTGCAGTCCATTTTTTATGCTCCTTAGCAAATTGAAGGCTTTTTGTATCTGATTAGCCCCATTGAAAAGTGTTTTTTTATTTATTTATTTATTCATTTTTATTAAACCCAGGTGGTGACTTTTTTTTTGGGGGGGGGGGGGGTCAGGCAGTGTATGATGAGTAAAAAGAAGAGAATCCTATACAGATAAGCTCATGAAGTATGTATATAGTGTGTATATACTGTATATATAATACTATGTCAAATACTTTACCTTCATTAATCCCACGGAAGCAGTATTTTTCTAAGCTGGTGGTAATGGGGGATCCGAACACCAGCACATTCACACTGAAGCAATGAGACACTGAGCCAATTTTCACAGAGCAATGAGTGGTTGTGGTATTACAGGAGTCCATAGCGATTTGACAATTGGTAGAGATTGAACAATTGCACAGACAATTGGTCCTGAAATAAAGACAAGAGCTACTAAATAAGGGACGCCCATGTTAAGCCTTTACACACACTATGCAGCATAATCAAGATGAGTGAAAAAATCCTTCTTTCTTTAAACCACAGCTCTATTCAATTCTTGATTCTGATCAGAAGGTGTGAATTGTTTTTGTATAACAGCACGGCTATTTCAGATTGTGAGAGGAACAATAGATTCATATTAATACACTTCTTCTGGTACTGTTTCGCTTATAATAACAGCTCATGTAAAATTGTATAATTGATGCTATGACTATTTTATAAGTAGTTTTACAGCACAAGAAAGTTTATGCTTTCATGCAAAGAATGCGTTTTTTTTTTTTTAGCAAATTAACAAGCATTCAAGTAAAAAGAAAAAAAAAAGATAGAGTCTGTTAAGGGGAATTTTGGTTATCATGGCTATAACAGAAGTCAGAGGTACTAGCATGTCTCCAGGATGCTCCACAAGATAAAATCTTACTATAAACCACTGTTTATGTTTTGCACATTAATAAACTAAATAAATGTTGTAATCCTCAGAAAATTGCTTGGAAATAAGCAGAATAATACTCCACCCCAAGTCTGGCGTGTGTTATTCCATAAATACAGTAACGGCAACTCTAACAGAGGGAGGGTAACATACTGTAGTGTCAGGTCTCGTGACACTACCCGGTCATTGATTATTTTTCTATTTATTTATCTATTTATTATAAATAAATAATTTAATTATAATATAATTTCTTTTCTTCTAAGATTTGATATTGGTCTGCGTTAAAATATCCTTCAACATGATTTTAGCATATTGCAATTGTGCACGTGTCGAGGATGAACACTTGTTCTCACATAAATGCAAATTCAATTATGGATAAAACAAAAAAACAAGGTTCCATTTGGCGTACTTATGAAAGACAAAAGAGATTTCGAGACGGTTGAGCAGAAGAAATGTCATGTTTTTCCCATTGTCAAAATAAAGCTGCTGAACCAGATTTCTGCTTATTAGCCAGAATTCTTCTACAGTACATCATACACTGGAAAAAAATTATTCATGTATCAGCTTGAATTAACTTATACTAAAGACAGTATTCTCACTCAGCATGACCTGTATCATGTCAAAAGGTGGTATGATGAACCAGTGGCATCACTTGTTTTTCAGTTATGTGATCAGTAAAGTAAAGATACTTCCTGTAGAACACAGCGGCTGTTATGAGTAGTTAAAACGTGTTCAGTGATTTTATGGAGAAAGTTTTGGCACAGAAAAAAAAAGATCTTTACTTTCTGTTACTACCGTTACATTAACACCAGCAGTAATTAATCGCTCCATGTAGGTGATACGTCCAGTGAAAAAGGACATTATGCGATTTAGATGTCATTCAAACACTGTTATATACTCATTCAGGATATGTGGCATACTGTAGTGGAAGCACTGTGTTAAATCTGAGAAATAATGTTATAAAATAAGCATGTTATGCATGTAGTAAAACACGTCCTGTGTGGGCAAAACCGTTGGTTAAACGGTGCATATGTGTAGTGTCAAAGGGAGTTGATCATGTAGACCTGGTAGAGGAAGAGCATTACAAGGAAGTAAACTGAAGATTTTATAGGTTTCTCTTGAACAATCTTTGTAAATAAAAATACTGCGTGTGCAACAAAACATAACACTTTTTCCTTGATCTAATTTTCTGCCACTACCTTCTGTCGGACTCAAACATCACAACCAGAACATGAGTTTGCTATATTTTTACTATTGCATATGTTATAACCACAAACTAAAAACTGCATGCCGATTTATCCAATGTGCAAAATATTCAGTTTGCAAAAAAACAAACAAACAAACAAACAAAAAAAAGTTTTGCGCAATATTGCAAAAATGGATTTATCTCATTTTGCTGTCAAACTTTTCAAATGTAAACATGTATTGATACAAGTCAGAAGTCACTAATCCGTACAATGATATTATTAAGAGGAACGAATAAGAGGAACGCAGGCTCTTACGTTTTAACCCGCATCATGTAAGTGACGTCATCTGAAATGTTTCCAGTCCAATAACAGGTCATGTACTGGTGCTCCAAGAGCTCACAGCCTGTAATTTTGGGCTCTGTAGAGGAGACTGGAAAGTGATACAATCAAAGAAAATACATTTTTAGATAAAGTCAAAGACAACAATCCAAATGCAATTATCGAGAACATGAATAGATACAAATTGTTGAAGTGTATACATTTTTAGGCCCCTTATTTTCCACCATAATTTGCAAATAAATTCTTTAAAAATCCTACAATGTTATTTTCTGGATTTTGTTTTTCTTATTTTGTCTCTCATACTTGAGGTATACCTATGATGAAAATTACAGGCATTTTTGCCCCACTGTATGCACAACAGATATATTAAAAATTAACTACTTAATACAGGGATGTTAAAACCTAAAAAGGTCATCATTTTCTTGACAAACACTATTGTCAGAGTCTGAATGACATTTTCCCACCATTCACTCACTCGTTGTCTATACCGCTTTATCCTGTATACATGGTCATGGGGGGCCTGGAACCTATCCCAGAAGACTTAGGGCATGAGGCGGGGAATACTAATCTATTGCACGGCACAGATATACATATACACTCATACATGCATTCACACACACTACGGGCAATTCGGGAACTCTAATTAGCCCAATCTTTAGACTGTGGGAGGAAACCAGAGTAACCAGGGGAAACCCACCATGCAAACTCCATGCACACAGACCTGAGGCGGGAATCAAACCCTGAACCTAGAGGTGCAAGGCGACAGTGCTAACCACTAAGCCAACGCCCACTGCAAAGATCCTTAAAATACAAAGAATTTTTTTTTTGGCACCACCAAAACTGACTGAGTTTTAAATCCCAGCTTTCTACAAAATCCTTTCTACTATAAATCCTTTTCTCTGTTATTTCTGGAGGATGCATTAAAAGGTTATAAGCATACCCTTACCACCGAGGGTTTCTCTTTATTAGAAACCTGAAAAAATCTTAATCATTCAAAGATCACCTTGTTTTATTCTGTAACACTACTGATCTAGAGAACTTTGCATTTTCTTACCTGTAAGCAGAAGCATGAATATCCTGCATATCCAAGAGAACAGTGTATTCCAGGTGCGCTTCTGTCTTTCCATTCCACCTTCAGGTGTGAGATCTCTCTCTCTCTCTCCTCTCCCTTCTTCCTGTGTTGGCAAAAAAAAAAAAGCCAAAAATCTAATAATTAAAAATAAAAAGAAAGAAAAAGAGTGGTGTTACAGTGTGTTCTTTCTCAAAAGACAACACACACACACACAGACACATAACTTTCTAATTATCTTTGCACAGGTTTGTCACCAGTAAGTCTAAGTCAAGTCTGAACTTGAAGAGGCACACACAGGTAACTCCTCAAAGTATAATCTATCTCTCAGGATGCAGTTTAGTGTGCAAGTGCAGCTGAAAAGATCTGGAGTGTCTCTCTCTCTCTCTCTCTCTATACAAACATTTCTCTGAAGTGTTTATCTTCTGATCAGTAACAAGTAACCTGCGTCATATACTCCTCATTTCTATATCAAAGCAATACCTGAAAAAAAGAGGGGGTTTCAGTAAAGACCCGCAGAGTTGAATATTTTAGAAGTTCTGACTTTTTCATGAGCTGACTTTAGTGCTTTTACATTGCAACAGTTATAAATGTGGAGAGAGAGAGAGAGAGCGCGAGAGAGAGAGCGCGCGAGAGATTTGCATACAGATCAGTGATTAGTCAGTTATACTGCCACGCGCGTGCCGAAAGCGACTGATCAGGGTTGCCAGTTTTTACAGTTTTTACCCTGCCTTGCAAAAGTATTCATACTTCTTGAACTTTTTCACTTTTTTTTTTTTTTTTTTTTTACCACAAACGTAGGGATTTTATCTGACAGACGAACACAAAGTGGCACATAATCGTTAAGTGAAAGAGAAATTATAAATGTTTTTCAAAATTTTTAACAAATAACAATCTGAAAAGTGTGGCGTCCGTTTGTATTCAGCCCCCTTTATACTCAGACACCCCTGACTGAAATCCAGTGAAACCAACCCGCCTCCAGAAGTCACCTAATTAGTAAACAGAGTTCACCTGTGTGTGTACTTTAATCTCGGTATAAATACGACTGTTTCGTGAAGCTCTCAGAGGTTGGGTTAAAAAGACATTAGTGAACAAACAGCATCATGAAGACAAACAATACACCAGACAGGGCAGGGATAAAGCTGTGCAGAGGTTTAAAGCAGGGTACGGTTATTAAAACAAATACTGTACACCCCAAGCTTTAAACATCTCACAAAACACTGTTCAATCCATCATCCGAAAATGGTGAGAGTGTGTGTGACACAACTGCAAACCTACTAAGACATGGACGTCCGCCTAAACTGACAGGCCGGGCAAGCAGACCCACAGCAAAGAAACTCCAACTCTCATGTTAATCTCTTCTTTGTCTCCTAGACAGAAATGAGCCATCTTTGAGACTTGAATGAGATTTAGGCGTTTTCTGCATCTAGGTGAATCTCAAAGGTTTTAATACATATATTTTTTGTTCTATTAGATACTAAGCAACTTCAGGAGTTGCAGATTTTGGACAAACTTGTTGGATTTCCACCACAAGAGAAGACTGATGTAGCCGGTGAGAAAGAACTTTTCCTGGCATTGGTCCATTCCTGTAGCCCTTACATACAGAAAGCAACCAATTTTTCTTTACAATTAATACTTCGATACTGAACTTCGATAGGCCAAGGCAGATACTCTTCTACAGCAATGCCTCGGCATACAAATTTAATCTGTTTAATCTCTTTTAAGATGAAATTTTGTATTGTGAAACGCATACAAATTAATGTAAATGCAGATAATCCGTTCCAGCCACCCAAACATATTACCAATTTCCAACACTATAATCATATTTTTGCATATAAAAACAATCAAAACATTCAGAAAAGACATGCAAATGAAGTAAAATATAAAAGAAATAGACATTAAACCTCGCTTTAATGTAAACCTTAATTTATGATTCCTCTTGGCACCGGCTGCTTTAAAAACTAAACCGAAAATGCCGAAAATGCTTTGTATCCTGAGGCCAATTTCTTACAGAATTTCAGTTCTAGTTCTTAACTAGATTCTAGTTCTTAACTAAGGCCAAAATTTGTGAGGAGGGGCGTTTGTCTGCTGACTGTATCTTGTTAGCACCCGTTTCAAAATGATGAATCCAAAAGGACAAAACTGTCTGGAAACCAGAAAAGAAACTAAAAAGAAGCACACTAGTGAAATGTGAAGAAGAGAGAATCAAATAATTAAAGATGACAGGCTAATAAGTAATGTAATGCTACAATCTAAAAGTAGCATGTTATGCTAGGTATTTAACTACCTTTCCTTGTACATACATCCTAAAAGCTTTGTGTTACCATTACTATTGTAAGCTTTGTAATTTAACAATGGTTCATGGGCGTTTGATCCAGGACTACAGCTAGCATTCAGCATATAGTTTACTGTACACTGTAGTCCGTAGCTCTATCATCGTATTAAAGCTTAATATAAACCAACACATCGATTCTGTCTCGCAGATGTCCTCCGACAGAAATAGCTTCTCTCATATTTCTTGATCGATAACATCGTCTGTCATTTTTAGAAAGAAGGTCACTGTGAAGTGAATCCAAAGATTATTATTATTGTTTTTATTATTATTATTATTATTATTATTGGCAAATTAAATTTGAAGTCTGC
>JAQMYI010000018.1:15735766-15746659 GCA_030014275.1 Clariallabes melas
CCCAGCAAAAAGTCATGAACATAACTGCGCTCACCTATGTTGATTTGCACCGTGCGACGAGCCCGTATCTTCAGGTAACTCCCAGACACGGTACGGATGCTGAAAGCTGGATTAGGCACTTTGCCAGCGCGCTCGCCTGGTCCCAACACTCCGTTGCGCAGCAGCGAAACAGTGGAGCCGGTGTCCACAAGCGCCCGCAGCGGGACGCCGTCCAGCACACAATCTACATAGACCCCCGCGCGTTGTCCCACACGTCCCGAACGGAAGTCGACTCCGCTAGTTGGGGAAACTGAAACGGCCACGGGAGGTGGCTTCCCCTCGCTGCCTCCCGGACTTAGTTTAACGGCTGCTGGGGTACGTTGTCCTCTCGCCTCGGAACGTTAGAGCCGTAGTCATGCGGTCCCGGGCCTCGGCGTCGTCGCGGAACTTCGGGCTCTTGCTCGTAGCCTAGCCGTGACGGGTAGCCCTGTCCCCGGCCAGGTTCGCCTCCAGAGCGCCCCCGAGCGACGGGAGGTAGCTCGGTTCTTTCGCCGCGATGTCCGACCATGATGGGTTCAGCACGCTCGGCCTCGCGCAGTGCCTCGGCCAGAGAACCCGGTGCCGCCAACCTAATGTGCTCGCGGAGCCGCAGCGGCCGGAGCCCCCGGAGGAATGCACGACGAGCTAGCTCTTCTTGCTGGTCGTGCTCGAATTCGGGGTAGCCCCGGCGCGCGAGGCACCGCAAGTCCATGGCAAACGCGCCCAGTGGCTCTGCAACGCGCCGCTCGCGGATCGCGAGCTCTTCGCCAGCCGCTTCCCTGCGGTCACCCGCGCCGAACCGGAAGTGGAGCGATTCCCGCAGCTTCGCCCAATCCTTTCGCTCCTCGGCCCGGAGGTCCTCGAGCACCCGGAGTGCGTCGCCCTCCAGCGAGAGCGCTACGCGGACCGCGATTTCCGCTGGGGACCAGCCCGCGAGGTCGGCGGCGAGCTCTACCTGCGCAAAAAATGCGTAGGGTTCAACGGCGCCGTTGTAGGAGGGAAGGCGCAGCTGTAAGTCGCCTCGTCGGTTAACGGCGCACGGGGCTGGCGTTTGCGTAGCGTCGGCGTGAAGCTCCGCCCCGAGATCCAGTGCCGGGACCCTCATCTCGCCGCTCTGTTTCTGCCGCGCCGCCTTTTTGGTGCTGGCTCCGTCCGGAAGGTGCTTCCTCTGCAGGAGTTCTGCTGCCACTCGGCGGCCCTCTTTGATCTTCTTCAGATCCTCTGCCGTCCGCTCCAACTCAGACATCTCCATCCCACTTCTGACACCAAATGTAGCGTTTTTCTACGCTAGCAGGGATCTTGGAGAACAAATGAGTTTTCGTGGCTACCCAATGTAATGACTGGGAGTAGTTTATTAACCAACACACACACATAGGTCACGCACACATGCAGAGAAACGCCCACACACACATAACACATATACCCTGGCGTGGCCGTAGCCACTGAACTGAAAGCACCTCTCGAACAGGGTGAACACTTAACAGGACTCTGGCCAAAACCGCCGGTCGCCAGCCCCGCCCACGCCACAATATCAACAATGTCAATGTCTATACATGTCAATAAGCAGTCCTCAGAAACACCAACACAAGCAATAATAAAGCTTCCGACTCAAAGCTTGTGTCGACCGGAAGGGGCGGATCCAAATAAAGCGTCGCTTCGAGGCATGCGTCTTTTCCATGGCTGTCACGTGACCGCGCCAAACGACGACTCGCGCTTACCGGAATCACGTGACTTCGTGATTCGTTCGGCCGCTTCAATTTTCTCAGATACACGCGGATTTCTCACTGTTGTGATTCATTATATTGGATTCAAAAAAGAATCTTTAAATTAAGATTGAGGAATGACGCAATAAACTTTGCGTTTACTTCTTATTTTTTTAAATATATGAAGAAGAAAATGCACATAACAAACTTTTGTTTTACATAAATGACCGCAATATACAATATCTCAGAACCCCTAGTGTTCTCAGTGTGTATAGATAAAAAAACAATCTCTCTCTTTCCTTCTTGAACTAATCATTATTATGTGTTTTAATAATTTATTTGTGTAATGAATCCTTAACACTGACTGGTGAATTCATATATTCAGTTCAAAGATTCCAAACAGTGCCTTGTTGTATTCATGTTCATGTTGTTAATAAAGAATGAAAGAAAGAAAGAACGTTAAGGATGCCCCATTTGGGGACTTGTTGTTGGTCTTTCGGCTGCTTATGCCAGATGCCCTTCCTGCTGCAACCCTCCCGTTTTATCCAGGCTTGGGACCGGTACTGCAAAGCAATTTCTCCCAATAAGGTAATTACTTTAAATTAAAGTGCTATAACTTAACCATAGGTTTATTTTGTTCTTCCCTGAAGTTTCAAAGATTTACAGATGGTCGTTATGTGCAACATTTCAGTGGATATATACGGCGCAGGGCGCAGTGGCGATGGCGCAGGGTGCTTGGGCCTGCTCATTGTTGCTTGCAACTATATTTATTATTATTTTTATTGTGTATTCTGAACACTTAATACACATACATAAAGCATTATAAAAATATTACAACCATATAATATTAGAGGGCAAATGAAAAAAAAATACAAATACAAATTGTTTCTCTAATGATATTGCAACAGGGCAGTATTCCTTTTTTATTGAGGTGCTGGTGAATGTCCTCCATCTTGAATGTGCTGCTAGTATGTTTAATCTTCTAATCTTTTTACTAGGAAAAGGTTTCTTCCGCACTACCAATTTAGTCAGCGCACTTCTTCCTCCCAACCCGCCCACACTCATTTCCCAGCTTTCCACTTTCTGACGCTTTACTTCAGACGAAGTGGCACCGTGTGGAGAAAGAGCACACGAACACAATGACATGAGTCAGTAAGAGAGACATTGAATTGGGGCTCAGTGTTACACTTTACATTTAGATGAATACACTATGCTACTGAAGTGAAAGGTTAGGGCAGCTGTGGCCAGTAATCCATAATATGATGCATCAGGAATAAAACATGACGAGACATGCTGTTGGAGAATGATCAACAAAAGGGTAGTTTGACATGGCCTTAAATTTAATTACAGAACATCCAGAAGTGTTCTTTTACAGAAGCTATAAGTAGCCATTCCCACAATAGACTCCTTTTCTTCTCGTTAAAAGGAACAAATTAAAGATTACTTATCAACTGTTACAAAGCACCGATGGTGGACACTCATTCCATAAATACACAATATGCCTAATATTTTGTAGGTTCTCCTTGTGCCACCAAAACACCCGTGACCCGCCAAATCGTGGCTTTCAAAGTTAAAAGAATTTATTTGTAAAAGCGTCTCTTATTCATATGTACTGGACATGCCCGAATTTGGAAAAATTTTGGAGGGATGTTTTTAAAACCTTGTCCTACGTATTGAAATGCAACCTTGAACCAGACCCTCTGATTGCTCTTTTTGGTATCACTGGAGAGGAAGACAAGCGTCTAACTCCAGCTAAACAGCGTTTGTTATCTTTTGCGACACTCCTGGCCAGGCGCTCTCTTTTATTCAAGTGGAAGGATGCCACGTCACCCACTCACGCCCAGTGGCTCAGAGATATTATGTCCTGTTTGTCCCTGGAGAAGATTCACTACTCAATCCGTTATTCAGACTTGAAATTTCAACAGGTGTGGGGGCCTTTCCTTCGCTTTTTTCACATACATTTATAGTTTGATTCCCTTCTTATTTAATTATTTGTTTGTTTGTTTTCTTTCCCCTTTTTATTCCTTTTTATTTTTGCATGTAGAACCAAAAAACTTCCAGCTCCATATTCTTTTTTTTCTTTTTTGTTCTCTCACAGTTTAGCCTTTCTTATGCATGTAAAACTGGCTTGGAGTCAGGGAGGGACGGGGTGGGTGCTATAGGGTTTATAAGGGAGTTATAAAACCTGTATTAAAACATTACATGTTTACCCTGTTATATCCCTGTTTAAAATCAATAAAAAATATTGTTGAGAAAAGAATTTTTTAATTTTTTTTATTTTTAAAAAAATCTGCTGTTGTGCAAATCAGAATGGAAAAATGTCTTTGGGATTTTTTTTTTTTAAACAAGTAGATGTTTCTAGGCCACTTTACTTTTCAGACGGCAATTTTAATGGTTTTTGTGGTGAGAAATAGTTTAAAACTAACATTATTATTGGCACCACAATAGCATTAGGCAGTCAAGTTCTTGCCTGGCCTCTGTACCTCTGCATTAGTTTTTCGTCTGCGGGATGCCTTTTCGACTGCTCTATTCCATCTTCTTTCTCCTGATCAAAGTCTCTCAGCTTTTTCTTGAAAGCTACCTCCAGCAGCTCACTAATGGGAAAATCATCAAAGAAAAATAATTAATGGTTAACATACTGACAGTAAATATCAACAATGTCAATGTCTATATCAGGGGTCGGCAACCTTAAACACTGAAAGAGCCATTTGCACCCGTTTTCCACATAAAAGAAAAAACAAAACCCTTTTGACATCTAAAATGAAGATAACACTGAATATATATATATATATATTTTTTTTTTTTTACATTTATGCTATGTATAAAATCCTATAGTGTGTTGCATTTATGTAATCAATGAACTGCTACAGAGAAAAATAAATCTTACTTTCAAATAAAGTATTCAATGTCTATTTGTCCTCCTCAGTTTATTATTCTTGTTCATGATTTATTAATCCACATACTGTTTTTTTTTTTTTTTTTAAATTATTTATTGTTTGTACTACATGACCCCTGGGGGGCTCCGTAGAAATGTTTCGTATGGAGTTTTCCCACACATCTTCGGGAGTTAAGCAAACGTAATGCTTAGCTGACAGATAAAAAAACAAAACATTGAAATAGTAAAAGCTTCTTTTAGGTTTAGAGGGCAAGACAGTGATTTTATAACCAGATATTTACAGTACATACATTTCAGAAAAAAAAAAACATTTTTTTTTTTACTGTAAAACGTTAAATCAGAGTAAACTTTTTCTGCTTTAGATTAATAAATATTAACATATTTTTTGCATTTGTTAAATGTTCGAATCGAGCGTTTGAGAATTTTTATGTATCTTTTTATCACTTTCATCAAAGTCAGAAGTATACATACACTAAGTTTATTGTGTCTTTAAAAACTCCAGATGATTCCATTCTGAGCTTAAGAAGCTTCTGATTGATTCCATTTGAGTTAATTGGTGAAAACTCCAGATGTGGATGCATATAAAGGCCCACCTCAAACACAGAGCCTCTTTCTTTGACATCATGGGAAAATCAAGAGAAATCAACCAAGACATCAGGAAAAGAATTGTGGACCTCCACAAGTCTGGCTCATCCTTAGGTGCAATTTCCAGATGCCTGAAGGTCCCAAATTCATTTGTTCCGACAATAATACGCAAGTATAAAAACAACTATCATACCGCTCAGCAAGGAGACAGATTCTGAGTCCCAGTGAGGAACGTTTTTTGGTGCGAAATATGCGAATCAAACACAAGACAACAGCAAAAGACCTTGCGAAGATGCTGGCTGAAACTGGTAAGACAGTGCCATTATCCTGTACCACCATGAGCTGAAAGGTTACTCTGGCAGGAGAAAGCCGTTACTTCAAAACCACCATAAAAAGCCAGACTACAGTTTGCAACTGCACATGGGGACAAAAATCTTAATTTCCTGAAACATGTCCTGTGGTCTGACAAAACAAAAATCGAACTGTTCGGCGATAATGATAAATGGTATATTCAGAGTTAAAAGGGCGAAGCTTTGAAGCCTCAGAACATCATTGCAATTGTGAAGTATGGAGGTGGTAGTATAATGTTGTGGGACTGCTTTGCTGCAGAAGGCACTGGTGCACTTCACAAAATAGATGGTATCATGAGAAAAGAAAATTAGCAACATCTGAAGACATCATCCAGGAAGTTAAAGCTTGGGCGCAAACGGGTCTTCCAAATGGACAAGACCCGTTTCAAAGTTACAAGATTTATAAGCATACCTCCAAATTAGTTACAAAGTGGCTTAAGGACAACAAAATCAAGGTATTGGAGTGGACATCAAAAAGCCCTGATCTCAGTCCCATAGAAAATTTGTGGGCGGCCCTGAAAAGGCCAGTGCGAGCAAGAAGGCCTACAAACCTGACCCAGTTACACCAGTTCTATCAAGAGGAGTGGAACAAAATTCCAGAAAACTATTGTAGAAAGCTTGTGGAAGGATATCCGAAACATTTGGCCCAAGTGAAATAGTTTTGGGGCAATTCTACAAATACTAAGGAAGTGTATGTAAATTTTTGACTGATGAAAGTAATAAAAAAAAATCCAGAAAAAATTTCCCTCGCTTGATTCTGACATTTAACAAATGCAAAAGATATGTTAATATTTATTGATCTAAAACTGAAAAAGTTTACTCTGATTTAATGTTTGACAGTAAAGAAAAAAAAGTTTTTTTTTTCTTTTCTGAAGTGTATGTACATATTTGGTTTCAACTGTATAACATATACTTTAACTAACGTTTAAGACCTTTCTTTCTGACATGTCTACTGTGACGCGTGAGGCGTTGAAATGCATGTCACGTGATCAACGTCTAACGAGGAATGCCGTCTAATTTCGTTTAGCCGAAATCACGTGACTGATTCGTTCAGTGAATGGCTTAAATTGAGGCTCGTTCACATGGATTTCTCACTGTTGTGAATTATTATATTGGGGATTTTTTGTGTGTGTCATAAATCAATGATAAAATCAACATGACTTGGAGCTACATGTCCATATTAATCCATATTAATTGTACCGCTTGCGATTTGCTACACAAAGATTGTCCACTAGATGTCAGTACAATCGAAGCTTGATGAAATAAACCCTTTGGTGAAACTATTGTCTGGGAAGCCTCGATGCGTAAATGACGATTCCCATCACCATCACTACTATTGTAGTTTCTTGTCTCTCTCTCTCTCTCTTTTTTTTTTTTTACTCAGCTGCAGATTGTGAGGCATTAGTAATGACTACACTCTGGTCATTACTGCCATCTGTAGGCGGTGAAGGGAATAACAAGAATGGGTTACGCTTCATTAGAGTCAGAAGAGGGGGCAATTGCATCACTTAATACGTGTTCCTTTATACCTACAGTATACGGTCAAAAGTTTGCAGACACATGGCAATCACGCGCCCCATCTGCCTTTTGATGTGTTATTCCAAAATCAGTGGTGTTAATATAGACTTGAGGTCAGGGCTCTGTCCAGGACATCCAGGTTCTGGGTTGGTTCACAGCTGTGTGCTTCCAACTTTGTGGCAAAAGTTTGGGAAAGAACCGCCTATTGGGCGTGATGTTCAGGGGGCACATACTTAAGAACATACAGTACAAAAAGTGCAGTGGTATAACTACCGTGCATGGTTCAAAACCTCTTTGTGCACTTGTATTATATGGTAATGTTAACCTTATTTTTTTGTGTAAATGATTGAAATTATCAGATACAAAATAGGATATGGTCACAGGATACTGGCTGGATAATGTGGGCTGGACCAAAGTACCAATAATAATAATAATAATAATAATAATAATAATAGTACCAATAATAATAGTAATAATAGCTGGAGGAGAGATGGAGAGGCTGATATCTGTGTATAATGTGTGTATAAATCCTCTGCATTATTGCATTACAGCTTTGTGCCACAGTGTCCGCGCGCAGCTCCACATCCGCGCGCCTTTCCTTCCTACAGTACCACACACACACACACACACACACATCTGCTTCTGTGGAATCACATCTTGGGCAAAACTATGCATCTCTTCCGATCTGCCGCAGACGTGTACCTGTGCACTTTAAAGCCCGGATAACGACAGAAAAGTTCATGCGTAAAAATGCGCACTTCATTTTGCTCCGTCCTTCTGGAAACCTCAGTGTGGATTTAGTGCTTTTTTCCCCCGGCTGGGATCAAAACATTATAAATCATTCATCATCCTTCATAAATGAATATGGTTTGGGCTCTGGAGTGTCAAAGCTGTAAAACTGGGACTTGAGGATGGCTGTGATGATCAGTGTTCACAGGTGAGTTAATTTTGAATTTATTTGCTGTATCCAAACCAAGTTCAGGCTGAGACTAAATTACAGTCTAGGATGTCGGATTGTGTGTCTTGTACATTCTGCAAGGTTTGTCTGTAAGGATTGTGAATTATAATGTAATAGAATGGAATTTAAAATGAATCAAGTGTGTGTGTAAGTTGTTTTTTAATGAACGTGTGAAACTTTTTCCCCCTCTTCATTGGATTGAACCCACATGGAGGAAAACTTCACAGACCAGACATTAATAATAATAATAATAATAATAATAATAATCTAAAAAGCAATGACTATGGAGCCTTGGAAGTCATTTATAGGAGAAACAAAAAATGAGTCCGTGGCGACCGGTTTGCACTTCGTGCCCTCAGTTCATAAACCGTACCCACGAGTTCTTAAACTGTTCCCCCAGTTTAATAATCCGTGCACTCAGATTTTGTAATCCGTACCCACAAATTCATAATCAGTGCGCACACTTTCGCAATCCGTTCCCACAGGTTTGTACACCGACTCCTTTTAGTAGAACAGGAACCTCCCAGGTGCGTGTTAACGAATCTTATTGTGTACGGTTTTATTATGAATTATTAAGTGTAATACATCAAACTGTCTTAACTGCATTCTAACAGTGATTCTCTAGCTATCAATTGTAGCATGTTTGAGGTAGAATACTATAATTTTATGTGTATCCTGTTTTCTCCCATAGTCCAAAGACATGCAGATTAGGCTACTTGGCATTTCCAAGTTGCCCGTAGTGTGTAAATGTAGACCGGAGGTCCTACCACTGTCTTAAAAATGTGAATAAATACAATGGTCTTTATTGGCCTCCACAGTCCCTAGTTGGACTCTAGATGTTCCTGGATGAAGGGAAAGAAAAGTGAGACATATTTGAGATTTTTCTTTTATTTTTAAATATTATATAAACACTGATTTTTTTTTTTATCTAATACTTAATATTTACTATAAAACATAATCCTGGTTGGGGAATTTTAGCTTGCCCAATCTGGCAACCATATTACCTGTCCAGGTTCCAGTTGTCCCAACAGCAAAAAGATCTTTGTTGAATGGTAGAATGAGCATCACATTAAACACTCTCTGTGGAGAGTGGAGATTATTAGAATAAGCATCCTAGTAATCATTGGGATGGCTGTTGTATTGATAATTGAGTGCTATGACATAGTGGAATTCTCTCCAGGACTCATGTAGTCTGTTTTTGAAACTGCTCATGGTCAGGACTTCTACAAGACTGGTTGATTGGTTGGGAGGTTGTTTCATATGTTAATTATTCTGTAGCTGTCTGAAATGTATGATGTCTTTTTTCAGTTTAAAGCTGTAAACCTCTTGTGGTTTTATATAAAGTACATATAAAAAACCTACTGGTGAAATTACCTCTTCTACCAGTTTGGGAAAGTTATTTCATGTAATGAGTCTCAGATTTTTTGTCAGTGATCAATTGTTTGTTTAAATAAAAAAATACCTGACAGAAATCAATATTGAATATGGAATTCAAGCATCTGGTTTATAGTTTCATAGCAAAACCATAGTGCAGCTATTGCACAACTAATATGCTTCATGGAGTCAAGGATAGCACAGATGAAGATAAAGTCAAACAGATTAAGGGAAGTGGGACAAACTTCACACACAGCATTCACAAAACCAGAGAGGGATCAGTAACTAATGCACCGAAATCCCCTAACTAAGCAAGCACTGATTTTCCCAAAATAGAGGGATTTGGAGATTTTAAAATGTTTAACAGTCAAAGCAATGAAGCAACAATAACACGCACTTACAGACACAATACAGTTATTTCCTCAGTATATGCTGTATACCTGCTGATCTTTTTGATAAAATTTATTGATCTATGGTTAAAGATACCTGTTTCTCACAAAGGTTTATAAACTTTAAACCAAGTATATTTACATTTACAATACTAATGTAGAATATTTGGAATTCTGAGAATCGTTACAAGCAATTAAGTCTTTTCCACTTGTTTTTGTGCATTAAAAATCTCCTTGTTCGTAAATTGTAATGCAGAGACGGCTGCTGTTTTTAATCTCTTAACCAAGGCTCTCATCTGTCCTACATTTTGGGAGACATTTGGTCAGGTTGTATTGGTGTTCATTTCTAGGTGAAGGCTTTCACAATTTCCATTCCTTCCATCATCTGTCTGTGTTAATTGCATTCACGTCTAGAGTCTAGAGACATTCATGTCTAGTTACCAAAAAAAAAAAAAAAAAATTCCATAATGTCAGATTCAACACTGATGTGCCTACTGAAACAACCAGGTTTATATAATAGCATTAAGAATTACCCATGGAGAAAGTGAGTTGAAATCTGATGGAGTACTAGGGAGAGAATGGTAATGGTAAGAGTAAGACTTTTCTGTCTCTACTTAGTTCGACATAATGCTCTAATGCAATATACTGTATAAGGCATTTTCAGTAAAAGGTGGAGAAATGCTTCCAGGAACATCCGTACGGTAGGAATAACTGCCACATGTCTGAGAGAAAAGTTAAAATTTATTATTCTTAGGATTAATTACTGTAAGTGAAAAATAATTTTCTATAAGGAACTCGTTCAAATGAAGTGAGGAGTATTTTCATACTGGATTATGTATAAATATGAAAAGGTTTATATAGCTACAGTAACACTACCATGCCTATATTTCAGTGTAATAACAACACTACAGTATGAGCCAAAAGCATTTAGCATTATAACTTTGTGTGGCTGTATTGAGGTGTTGTTTTCAACACCTATTTGAGGGCTGCCTTATCATCAGAAGAGACTTATCTAAGTATATAATGGCCTCAGTCAGTACGGATCGGGAACTGCACCTCCAGCACCACCACACTGAGCACTGGGGCCCCACAAGGCTGTGTG
>JAQMYI010000018.1:15788477-15805951 GCA_030014275.1 Clariallabes melas
ACCGAGGTGCCTTCTGGGAAACTGGGTCTTCTAACAGAACTACAAAAGACACTGCCCTCTAGTGGGCAACCCTCACAGTTTCACATTAATTTTAGGGGCTCTGCATATTCTCCCTAGTGTAGTTGAATAGCATAAAATTATTCACTTTGTATTTATAATAGTTTGTTGTTCCAGTCTTAGTACAGTAAATAGCACACCTCCTGTTGGAATTTGTTTCCTCTCTTTTTCTGATAGCAAAACCAACAGTTTAGAATTGGTGGTTGGGCTTTTAGTCTTGCTCTTCTCATTGCATATGAGTTTGAAATTGCTCACGGATGTAGTTACTGTTGTATGCTTGATAAGAAGCAGAGGATTGGCTGGATGAAATCAAGTCTCACATAGTGGAATTGTTATTCCTTGCTTGCCAAGTACACTGAATTGATAAAGCCAACTACTTTATCATGTTTTATAACAGTTGATAATTTGAACTCATCATTATGACATGATATTTGGGGGTTTGTATTGGTTGATCTTGATTATGGAGGTTTACAACATTTAGTAATGATTAGCATTTTGCCAGGGTGGCACAGTGGATTCGTACCTAGCACTGTCGTCTTGTACCTCCAGGGTCTGGGTTCAATTTGCATGCTCTCTCCATGCTTGGGTTTCCTCAGGGTACTCAGGATTCCTCTCACAGTCCAAAGTTTTGCAGGATAGGATTACAGTTATCTTACATTTACTTAAATATTTACTTACATTTACTATAATATTCAGTATCTTGAATATTAATGAATCAAGAATTTGAACGTCTATTTATTTATTTATTTCTAAACATTCTGATTATTTCTTGTATTCAATGATTCACATTTTCAAAGTGACCTTTTTCACCATTTCTCAATTCTAACCTCAGAGAAGACGAGGAAAGTTTTATTATCATTGTTTCCATAGTAATAAAAACCCTACTGGATTGCTGCACTTACAGTATCTGCTGAAATTTGCCAGGGCTGGATGCGTACCGTTTTCTCCCCAGTGTACAGTATTATACCAGATAAGTCGGATTATTAGGACACACCAATTAAGTAGACTCAGTAAACACATTTTTATTGTACAGCTGTGCTATAGGATATGTGGCAGTAAAGCAGGTGATTTTAGGACTTTTTATTTGTCTTTTTTTAATATATATTTCACATAATCATTATCTAATGGAATGTGTATAAAAATCTGTTTACACTCTCAGCCAAATGAAAACTCACAATTAAAATAGCAAAAATTACTTTATCATTAATGTATGCCATTTTCCATAACCTGTTGTAATGGCACCGGTAATTAAATATTTTGTAGGGGTTTTAATAAATATATTTTTTTTAATTGGTAAAACTAAACTACAGAATACATCATGAATAAAAAAAAAAGAAAAAAAAGAAAATTCTTTAACATTCTTTAATGTGACATTTTGCCACACATCTTTGCTTCCAATATCGCGTACTCATCACATCCATGGCATCTTTGGAAATACATTGCACCCAGACAGTATACTGTATGTCAAATCTAACCTGTAATTATGAACAATCCACCTATTGTATGATGTTCATAAATCATAAATTTATTTATTCAAAATGTAATTTCATAACAAATAATTTCTTTTTATTTTAATTGCAGCTTAGTACTGTGCAAATGTCTTTGTGCAAAAGCCACATTTATTTATATTAAATTAAAGAAATTGGAACAAATGTTTTACTGCAAAGTGGCCAAACATACGATAAAAAAAGGTCATTTACAGTATGTAACATATGTCTATACCGCTTTATCCTGTGTACAGGGTCATGGGTGGCCTGGAGCCTGTCCCAGGAGACTTAGGGCAGAAGATGAGGTACAACCTGCACAGGGTCACACACTACACAGGCAATTTGGGAACGGCAATTAGTCTAATCTGCATGGGGAAGGAACCCGGAGAACCCGGAGGAAACCCATCAATCACGGGGAGACCATGCAAACTCTATGCACATCGACCCGAGGTGGGAATCGAACCCAGTGTTAAGCATTAAGCCACTGTGCCACTGGTTTATATTATATACATAATGTGTGTGTGACTAATACATTTACAATAGTTTATGTCAAAACAGTAAAAAGCTCATCAGCTTAGTTCACATAGAGTTCTGCGGTCTTGATCATGTCTTATTATAATATCATTCTTATTACCCATAAAAATACATTTAGTATTAAATAATAACTAATTGCTAGTGATTAAATTTTTCTGAAAGAAAAGGGTGAAGAATGATGCTATATCATAAAAAATGTGTACACTGTAAATACTGTTATAGGATAGAGAATTTGATAAGCCACTGAACCGTGCTGCAATCCATCACAGACTTACACAAGATAACATTATTTGACATTATTGGGGCTTATCAGTGGTCAGCGTTGCATAATCCTGGTATCTTGCAAAATACATATCCGCAAAGTTTGAGAAGCATGAACCGGAGTAGTGGTACATTTTCTACTTTTTGAAATGTAATGAGGTCAGTGGTTCTGTATTAAGGTGAGATAGGAGATAGGAGGAGTACGAAACAGAATATAAAGTCATTTTGGAGCTGCACATTCAGTACTGGACATTCCTAGAAAAGATTTTTGAGAGGCATAATTCATAATCAAACCTATCCCTCTGATACTATTTCTACCTGTTCCTCTACATGCATTTGACAGATTGCATCCACACACACATGCACACAAACATATGGGCAGGTTTTTGGCCAACTAATCAAATTACCCATATGTGTGTCTTCATCAACCTGTTGTAAGCTGGAAGCTTCATACTAAAATATTTAAATGCTGTCACTTTGGAAGCTTCAGTCCTGGACGTTATCACAGTGCCTGAACACCTCAAACACTCCAACTTTGCTCACTCCCATAACCACATACCTTTCTCTCCAACTTCTCTGTAGTTAATGAATAATAATTGAATAACAACTGTATAATCGTGTTCTGACACTTGGTGTTGCTCGTAGTGTGTGAATGCATGTGAGCATGTCGACTGGAACAAAACAAAAACAAAATACATATATAATGGTGACCACTTAGTTGGGCTACAGAGATTCCTATATGGATGGATGGACTGGATCATTTCCTTACAAGACCCTGCAAGAGTTTCTAAATCCGCTTAAAAGAAGACTTTCAGTCATAGACAAGCATATTCTGTAATGAATTTTAAGGTATTATTTACCTCCAGTTTATACCACAGCACTGTTGAGTTCTAGATTCTGATTGGTCAGAAAGTGTTGATTAGGGTACAACCTGGACAGGGTGCCAATCCAACGCAGGGCACACACACATACGTACACACTCACACACTCATCCACACACTACTGGGAATTTTGGGAACGCCAATTAGCTTCTTTGGGCTGTGGGAGGAAACCGTGGAGAAACCATTTATTTACATTAAATGTAAATAAAAGGCCATACCATTTATACATAATACATTTTTTTTTTTATGTTTATAGATTTATGTGCCTGGCACATCAGGCATCCAAAATTCCCTTTCCAGGAGAGAAATATCCATCTGAGCAGTTGAGGTTGAAGGTGGCATTGGGGGATCTCGACCCTGGCACATTCCGATCAGCAGTCCAGCACCTTAACCACTGGGTTACACCTTTCTCCCCATTAATATTGATAGACAAATCAAATCAAATCAAATCAAGACAAATGTTTGATCCGCTCCTCAGGATGTGCTGTTGTTAAACAGTAATTAAATTATTATTGGTGGTAAAAATTAACCTGATCCTTATAAATCTTTACTTCCTCCTAAAGACAGACAAAAAGGAAAGTAGCCAGTAAGAACATACGTAGCATGTCATGACTTAAGGCTAAGCTACAGAGGTTATAAAACCAGGCTTAGCAGTTTTCGTCTCGTCTCGCTGGAATATCGGTGTAAAGGGTGTGACGAACGCATTCTGCTTCAGATATCATTCAGAGACACGGAGTGAATCACGTTTGGTTGATTTGGATCTCTCCAAACGGCCACAGTGAGAACGGTGCCAGCAGATCCACACTGATCTAACAGGATGTAAACGAAGTGTATGTACAGTACAAGAGCAAATAATATTTTATGGCTAAGCTGATAGGGAGCCGGCCACCGTTCTTTGTCTTACTAACGTCTCATCAACACCAGCACAACGCTGTTATATGTGGTTATAAATTTATTAAAGGAAGAAAAAAAAAGAAGTAAAAATTTTTTAAATTGTACGCACTTACAATAAAGACTATAAAAAATATACAAAAATTTGTACTGTTATGAAAATCCAACATCTAATTCATAACTCGTTATATCGTGAATAACCTCACTTACATCTTCTTAAGGTGCCATGCACGTGCACGTAATCGACTATGTGATTATGTCCAGCTGACACCGTCTTGACAATTAAATATATACGTAGGTGACAATTCAAAGACGATGTTTTACCATTGATTTCTAAAGTCAAACTGGTGTGAGTTTAATATGTTCTTAATCTACACTTGGGGCTTGATGGGACAAAACCAATAACCATCAGGCAAAAGGAAAACTGATTAAAAAACATACGTTACATAATATCAGACAGAGACAAGCACAACCTTGCACACACACAGAGCCATAAAGTTGTGAAACATGACTAATGTCTGGATATTAAGGATGATGGCTCATTGATGTGATAAGAGGAATGACTGGGCAGGGCTGCGAGTGTGTGAGGAGTGACTGTTTACACAGCAGAGGAGTAAAAACAGCCAGGAAGGAAGACGAGATACGGTCAGGTATAAAAGACGAAGAGCTCAGAGTCAGTGGTAGAGTTGAGACGGAAAGGTAAGAAAGGTAGAAGTAAGATTTCTGTTTCTGAAAATAATTATTTTCAGTAGATTTTATTTGGCTAAATGTAAATCGATAGATGGAAGATGGATTAATCAAGTTGTACACTTTAATAAGACTGGTGAAAAGAAAAGTGATTTTATATTGCTTTCATATAATCTGATTTACGTTTGCAGGTTTACTTGTTCAGCTATTGTGTCCCGGTCGCACATTATTAATCAGAAAGATGAGAAGCCTGGTTTTCGCCCTCGTTCTGGTACTTCTGGTAGCCGGCGGTGAGTTTGCTTCTCTTTCTTATCAGGAGGAAAATGATTGATAATTTATCTAATATAAACATTTATTACGATATCAAAAGTCTTAGACTTTGGGCAGGGGTGTCTTAGTGGTTGGATTACTGATCAGAAGGTCCCCGGTTCAAACCTCTGCACCACCAAGTTGGGCCCTTGAGCGAGGCCCTTAACCCACAATTGCTCAGATGATTAATCATATAAAATGTAATCACTCTGGATGAGGCTTACCAAATGCTCAAATGTAAATGTAAAAGCTTTGTGCAACACAGAAACGTCATCAGGTTAAAGTAATGCTTAATATCTAATTGATGCAATGATTCCTATGACTGATGTAATCTATCTCGTATCCTACGCAGCTATTCTACAGCTAGCCATGTGTGTAAGATATGTGCTGTGTGTTTCAGGTACGGCTCTGGATTGCTATCACTGCCAGCCCAATAAGGCAGGAGGGGCGTGTGAGATCACAACGCTGACCTGTCCTGGTGAAAAAGACGCCTGCGTCTCAGCCAAGTTCCTCAGATCCCCGTGTAGGCATTCACTCTTTAATACATTAAAAACAAATGATCTGTGCATGATGTTTATGTGACGAGCAAGGACGTAGACTAGTAGCGTGGTTAATATCCTCTAAAATGCAGCTTTTATATTAAGATAAAGCCAAGCTCTATTCAAATAGACAGAAAAAAAATGTAAAATTAAAATAAAAAAATTTCCAGTCAAATATCTTCATTAACTGTAGCGAGTCCTGTTTAAGTGAGCGGTCTCGCCTGTGCCTCCTCCCCGCAGACGGACACTACCAGAAGTGCACCACCATGGCGGACTGCGACCTCCTGAAGCTCAACGCCTACATGAAGGTCAAGTGCTGCCAGGACGACCTCTGTAACACCATGTGACCTGGCTGGCCTTTGACCTTTCACACTGTCAATCCATTCATGACTAGAATGGTTTAGAAGTTCATTGTTAATGGTTATTCTTGTAACAGCAAAAACTCAAATAAAAGGTTATGCACAGAATTCATATGCTTTATGTTTTTTCATTATTTATTTTTATTTCAAATAAGAAAGATGTTATTTAGGATGTGACCTGAAAGGTTTAATTTTAAAAGTATAATTTGATAGTATAATTTCCCCCTTAATTCCTTTTAAATTGACAATAATTTAAATGATGTACATTGAGAATAAAATAATATTTAAAATACATTTTAAACTGCTATAATACAGCTTCCAAATAGTGCCAGAACAAGTACCCAAATTCCTGCTCTAATTATTCGCAGGGTTTTTCCGCCTCCATTTTTTGTCAAGCCTAAGACAGCACCTGTTTCCGAAGGTAATAATAGCAACATGATAATCATGATGCTAGTGCCATTCATAATGATGTGGCTAGCAACATGCTAATATATAAGCTTATCAGCTTAACATCATGCTAGCAACATGCTAATCACACTAGCATCATATTAGCATCATGCACCGGCGACAGTGCTAACCACTAAGCCACTGTGCCGCTAAGATGAAAAACTGCTTTATCCTGTGTATACGGTCACGGGGGGCCTGGAGCCTATCCCAGGAGAATTTGCATACGATTCATCGGATACACACATGCACTCACACACTCATTCGCACACTGTGGGCAGTTTGAGAACACTAATTAGGCTAATCTGCATTTCTTTGGACTGTGGGAGGAAACCGGAGTACGCGGAGGAAACCCACTAAGCACCAAGGAGGAAACTCCATGCACACAATCAAAGCTGCCCAGGAATCGAACCCGGACCCTGGAGGTGCAAGGCGACATTAAGCCACTGTGCTGCTTTATAATAATAATAATAATAATAATAATAATATTTCCTCCAACAAACCAACAAATATTAATTGATGTAATATTATAACATCCAAGCTTGTGCAGGTTGATGAAATACGCAATATACAGTATAGCTTAGATAATAGTTTTAGCTACAAAAAAGGCTGTGAAATACAAACATTTTCGTGCACTGTAGTTTGAGACAGAGTGGTATTGTTGTAAAGCTCCACAAGATGGCACTGTGTGAAAACAAAATGCATCCTTACTGCTTACATGAACTCCTTCTATTATGGGTTTATGTGTGAAGAATTAAAGTCATTCTTTGTTCACTGCCTGGCCAAAGGAAAAAAAACATGTAGATTTAAATAAGCAACTAATTAAGAGCTTCTGATTGCATGATTACTGCAGTGATTAATATGATTCAACTGATGATAATTCTTTTAACGATATTTGACGCAGTGAGAAGCTTCTCATGTCTTAAACAGACATGTCAGAAGACCCATCCTGAGGTCAAGGAAAAAATGCTACTCTGTTTCAGAAGGGTGAAAGCGATTGGCCCTCATTAAATCAAGCATAGAAAGCTAAAGCTAAGGAAATTGCTGAAATGACTGGAATTAGGTTCTTTATTAAAAGCTGAAAGGACAGCACTGAACTGTGAACGTTTGCAGAAGGAATGCGATCGGTAAAAAAAAAAGTGACCGTGATATGAGATCACTTAAACGCTCGTCATTAAAAACTAAATGACGGTACGAATCAGAGCTATGTTTAATAGTGAAAGAGCATTTCTCTCACAGGATTGAGACTATAATCTGCTCTGGGGCAGTTTTACAGGTTTACTGTATAGTATACAGTATATATATATATATATATATTCCACTGAAACCATATATTAAATGAGAATTATTTGTGTTTTAAATGTAACTACCAAACATTGACTACTTTTGCGAAATTTCGCGATCATTTCAAGACTAAGGAGATGATAGTGGACACGAGGAAGGAGAAAGGACCTCATCGACCACTGTTCCATCCGGGAGCTCGAAGTGGAGAGGGTGAGCAGCTTTAAATATCTATACATGTCTACATCAGTGACCAACACACCACAACTCCGGTTGAGAAGCCTCAGCAGAAGGCTGTAGATGTTTGGTATGTCGATTTCTACAGCTGCACTCTCGAAAGCATCTCGTCCACCCGCATCACCCATCCCGAGCACAGACTTTTCACACCTCTTCCCTCAGGCCGGAGGTAAAGAAGAGTGAAATGTAGGACTTCTACTTGACACCTAAGAACTCTTTCTTTTCCACCGCCATCAGTCTCCAAAATTGCTGACAATGTGTTTACAATCATGGTCTGCCATTTGCATTTGACTGTTGACACACACACACTTTGCGGAACTTGCACACTCACTGTGGATATATTTTTTCAGTTGGTGGACTGTTTGCACACTCATTGTAGACTGTTTACAGTATATATTTTCATATGCTGCTTTTTCTCTTAACTCTTTTTAATATATATCTATTTTCTTGTTATATTATGTATCTTTTTTCCTCCACTCAATGATGCTTTTTAAATATTTTTTTTTCATCTATCCTATTCTATACCTACTGTATATCTATTTTTGCGGCATTCATTGTGGACAGCGAAGAAATTATTTCATTGTACAGGACAAACTTGAAACCTGAAAGGCAGGGTTCACCATGGACTGGGTACCAATCCATCACAGGGCTCACACACACACACACTAGAGGCAACACCATTAATCTGCATGTCTCTGAACTGTGGGAGGAAACCGGTGGAAACCCACCAAGCACGAGGAGAACATGCAGACTCCATGCACACAGACTTGAATCGAACCCGGAACCTGGAGGTACAAGGCGGCACGAAGGCGAAATTCATGTAAACATTGATAATATTTCCATGTTGTTACTAATATAATTTGTAATAAAAACATCTTTGTGCTGAGCCGCTCATAGCAAGAATGGCAGATCCAAGACTGACTTTATCTGATGTACCACTAACATAAATCACTTATTAAAAATAGCAAGAACGTGATGGTAAAGGTGCTGTAATTTAAGAATTTTTGAATGACCCAAAATTTATTCTTGCACATGATCCCATTTGTCTCATATCTTAAAAAAAAAAAAAAAAAAAAAAAAAAAAAAAAAAAAAAAAAATTTAAAATAGCATACTTATAACCTACTTATACTGTAGGTTGACTCTGTTCAAGCCGAGATCTTCTGCAATGACAAATCTTTTTGGTGTTTTTCATATGTGGAGTCATAAATGTTTAATTTTTAAACTTGTGTAAACAATTAAAAACAGTTCAATATTTAATGACAAGGATCTAAGTTTAGGAAAATAATAAAATAAAGTTAAATAAAATATAAATATGTTTCCTTGTTTTCTCATTTTAATTTTAGAAAAGAAAATCAAATGAATGAAGACTTTACTCCCTGACCAGCACCAACTTAGGCATTAAACAATCTCTTTGCTCAAAAGTTTTAGCACTGGTAACCAAACCAAACCAAACCAAACCAAACCAGTGCACTGATTCTCAAACAGACCGGATCCAAGGAGAAAGAACGGATTGTTAGATTTTGTGAGAGAAATAATACCATCAAGTCTTTTTTTTTCTTTTGCTATGATACATACAAGTATATATTTAAACATGTACAATATTTCTTCAAACAAGATGAACCAAAGCTGACAATACATTCTGGGCGAGTCAACCGATGAACCCAGTACACGATTGTCACTGAAATACACAGCGTGAATAAATAATACACTACACTGATCGTATTTACAATATAAACAAACAATATCAAAAAAAAAAAAAAAGTGCCAAAAAAAGCTTTGGATCCTTTGAACGTGGCACATAATATGCAATGACGTTATGGTTGGCATGTGAAATTCTGCTCATTACCATATTATTCACACACACACATACACACACACAAAAAAACCCTCAACCAACCAAACAAACAAACAAACATACAAAAAAAGAATTAAGATTTTTGTTTCTTGCCCTGATCGTGTCCACTCAAACATTTCTGCACAAGTCAGTAAGAAATGGAAAGCATTACAACAACATACACAGAAGGTCCTGCGCAAAAGCCGGGAAAATGATACCGAAGGACGCAGAGGCCAAAGTAAGAGAGGAGAATGTGAGCTGGCTTGATTTACAACACACACTTCAGTTAGAAGACAGTCGGACGATATAGTGTACTCTTCCAGTAGTTGAAAAAGCCTGGTCAGATAAATGAACATTTGTTGAAATATACAAGCTGAGCACACATACTCACAAACACACACGCACACGCTGCACTGCTAGTGCTGTACACACACTGGGCATCCACTGTTCCAAAAATCAAAAAAAAAAAAGAAAGAAAAAAAATAATCAAAAAACATGTCCATGTTGTCTGAAGGCTAACACAACTAGCCTGAGTTTAGATACTCCAAAGCCACTTCATAGCAGAACTTGTACTGATCCTGAAAGAAAAAAAAACAAAACAACATTATTCAACATAGTAACTTATATGGCAAAAGGTTTGTTGCACCTTCTCATCACACCCATATGTAGCCATATACTGTATTTTATGAATGACAACTAATGATTTATTTCTGGACTGTCCTGCTCCTACAGTATCTGTCTGTGTGTTCTCTCACGTGTCTTAGCCTAATTGCTTATCTCAATGATGGTAGTAAAGAAAAAAAAAAGGCTGGCTTTTCACTAGTTTTGTAACACTAGTAATTAAATTTGTATGGTTTTTGATTGCTGGGATTAGTGGGTCAGCAGGTTGCGCGTAACCACAATGATAGCACAACCTTCTTAACCAATAATCACTGTAGTTAGAGGACACCTGCTGCCTTAATTGTGATTATTGCTTAAGCAGGTTGTGCTGTGATTATTGAGATTATTGGTTAAACAGGTTGCGCTGTGATTATTGAGATTATTGGTTAAGCAGTTTGTGCTGTGATTATTGAGATTATTGGTAAAGCAGGTTGTGCTGTGATTATTGAGATTATTGGTTAAGCAGGTTGTGCTGTGATTATTGAGATTATTGGTAAAGCAGGTTGTGCTTTGATTATTGAGATTATTGGTTAAGCAGGTTGTGCTTTGATTATTGAGATTATTGGTTAAGCAGGTTGTGCTGTGATTATTGTCATTATTGTGGCAGCAGGTTGTGCTGTGATTATTGAGAGTATTGTTTAAGCAGGTTCTGCTGTGATTCTTGAGATTATTGGTTACTCAGGTTGTACTGTGATTGTGCTGTGATCATTGAGATTATTGGTTAAGCAGGTTGTGCTGTGATTATTGAGATTATTGGTTAAGCAGGTTGTGCTTTGATTATTGAGATTATTGGTTAAGCAGTTTGTGCTGTGATTATTGAGATTGTTGGTTAAACAGGTTGTGCTGTGATTATTGAGATTATTGGTTAAGCAGGTTGTGCTGTGATTATTGAGATTATTGGTTAAGCAGGTTGTGCTGTGATTATTCAGATTATTGGTTAAGCAGGTTGTGCTGTGATTATTGAGAGTATTGTTTAAACAGGTTGTGCTGTGATTATTGAGATTATTGATTAAGCACGTTGTGCTGTGATTATTGGTTAAGCAGGTTGTGCTGTGATTATTGTCATTATTGTGGCAGCAGGTTGTGCTGTGATTTTTTGGGATTATTGGCTAAACCGGTTGTGCTGAGATTATTGGGATTATTGGGTTAGTAGGAGTTGCTGTGTTTAGTAGAATTAGAGGGTCAGCATTTATGACAATGAGTAACTACATTGTTGGGTGAGCTAAGTGAGCTGTGCTTAGAACAATGTGTAGAACATGACAATCGTTCAGTTGTATAGTTAGTTATGTGTAAGTATTCTATCTAAGTTATGGTACATTATGTAATTTTAAAAGAGTGATGTGTACAGTGTATATTCACAAAACTGGGTTATAAGAAATAGGGCAGGACATTTAAAGCATATTGTAATGTGAAGAAAACACTGTTTAGCCATTAGCACAATTCTGAATGAAAACTTGAGTGCATCAGCAGATCTGAAATGCCACACCTGCAGCTGCACCACCTCAACAAAACACACTCACTTCCGGTAATTTTATTAGGTAAGTTTGCACCACTAGTGTGTGTGTGTGTATTGTTGCTGTACCAGTAAATCCACCATGTTGGGTTTGTTGTTCCGCAGAGTTTTGACGGCATGGAACACGTCGACTGAGCGCTGGTGTCGCAACATCTCACTCACTATACTGATGGCGCAAAATGTTCCGCTGCGTCCTCCTCCATTTCTGACACATGTGCGCACAATCACACACACACACACACACACACACACACACACACACACACACACTGGTCATAAGAAGATCCAGGAATGATCATTTTTTAGTTAGGTGTGTAATTCCTGAGGTGTTTCTGAATTATTGTTGCTATGTTAACCAAACCACAGCCTCCATACAAATACAAATAAAATAATACATTTTTCCATAAATAATTCACCTTTTATTATGAGGTAAAACCACATGTCCATATGAAGTAACCGCTGTTTTGGAATTACATCCTCACACATACTACACTTTCTACATTCATAATTATAATGATCATAATTAGCCAAGCCTAGGGACTCAATACTGTAATTAACACACTTTTACTCATCAGCTAATTATCAAGGCTATCTCTAATTCTCTCACAGAAAGGAAATGCAAAAGCATCTCCTTGTAGTGAATAAATTTTAACAATAGAGGGCGATGTTTATCTTTGCACAGAACAGAAAAACAGGGCCTGAAAACAAATCTCCGGCTTTCAACCTTCTGATGGATTAATTAATCGTTAATGAATGCTCTAATGATTATTGATCTGTTTTCAGGCATTTGGAGACATGAGAACAGAAAGACTAATTCGATATGTTAAGAAGAAACTCGACATGTTGACAGGCTGTTTTGTGTGTAAGGTAAGTGTAAGTTAAAGGAATTGTGAAAAAGAAGCAATAATTAACTTCTGTGTGTTCATGAACATGTTGGTGGTAGCTGCAGTAGTGTGTGTGTATGTGTGTGTGACTCACAGGCAGTGCACCACAGTGCGTCCCTCTCCTCCGTCATATTCTTCTTGCCATTTGTCCACCTGGTGAATGAGTTTGAGGAAGGAGCGTTTGGACATGGGTGTGTCTCGATACATGGGCCAGCCCAAGAACTGGAACTGCTGCACCATACGATAGCCATCTTGAGGCTGGAACGTATAGACACACACACATACACACACACACACACACAGACACAGACACACACACACACAATAGTCACTAGGAAGTCTGAATGTACTTATTATAGTAAAATGATTAGTTCTGGAGTTTGAGCTGTGATTAGTGTGATTAGAGTCAGTCAGCTGGTTGCGATGTGATTAGTGTGATGAGTCAGTCAGCTGGTTGCGAATGTGATTAGTGTGATTAGTAAACCAGCTGGTTGTGATGTAATTAGTAAGTCAGCTGGTTGTGATGCGATTAATAAGTCAGCTGGTTGTGATGTGATTAGTACATCATCTGGTTGCAATGTGATTAGTGTGATGAGTCAGTCAACTGGTTGCGATGTGATTAGTGTGATGAGTCAGTCAGCTGGTTGCGATGTGATTAGTGTGATGAGTCAGTCAGCTGGTTACGATGTGATTAGTGTGATTAGTAAGTCAGCTGGTTGTGATGCGATTAGTACATCAGCTGATTGCGATGTGATTATTAAATCAGCTGGTTGCAATGTGATTAGTGTGATGAATACGTCAGCTGGTTGTGATGTGATTATTAAATCAGCTGGTTGCGGTGTGATTAGTGTGATGAATACGTCAGCTGGTTCTGATGTGATTATTAAATCAGCTAGTTGCGGTGTGATTAGTGTGAGGCTCAGTCAGCTGGTTGTCATGTGATCAGTAAATCAGCTGATTGTGATGTGATTATTAAATCAGCTTTTTGCGATGCGATTAGTGTGTTGAGTCAGTCAGCTGGTTGTGATGTGATTAGTGTGAAGAATAAGACAGCTGGCTACTCTGTGTTTGGTGTAATGAATACAGTAAGTCAGCAGGCTGTGCAGTTGGATGAGTAATGTGAATAGGCACACTGTGTGGTGACTGATAGGATGAGTAAAGCTAAGCCTGCGCTATTTAAGCCAGTAGAGATGGTAAAGGGATATATCAGCAGATCAAGCAGAAGATAAGATAATTAAGATAAGTACATCAGCTGAGAGGAGTTAAAGGGGTGCGAGGAGTATACTGTATGTTCTACAGCCTGAGTGAAGTATATCAACAGGCTGTGATTGGTGTGGTCATGAATGTCCTGTAGGAAGCTTAACTTACACCAAGTAAGGTGATGTGGAGATGTAAGTCTCTCTTTCTGTGTGTGTGTGAGTGTGTGTGTGTATGTGTGTATGTATGTATGTTTGTGTTTGTGCATGCGTGTGTCTGAAACCCACCCGGGCAGCATTGTAAATGCGGAATATTCTGCTGATTATATCCTCTTCAAGATCAGCTGACACAAATTCCACCTGCAGAGGACCATGTCTATGTACCCCATTCTCTGGCCAGTACTGAGGACACAACTACACACACACACACACACACACACACACACACACACACACACACACACACACACACACACACACACACACACACACACTTTTAGCATTAACACTACTCTTGTAAACTTTCCTTTCAGCCAGATGAATATTACAGATGAAGATTTGCACTAAAAAGAAGACCACTATACAAATAGTAAAACAGAATCGGCAAATTCCATCATGTTTTAAAAAATTTATCTGCCGGAGCTTTGAATGTCACAGTGATAGCATGCAGTCTTACAAAGAATCAGATCTTTGCCTTTTCATTATTTATTCATATATTCAAATCATTTCCCATTTGATCATTTCCATTAGAAATGATCCACACTGGATACATATTTCATTCTCTGACAACAGGCACATGATTGCATTGCTTTTTTTTTGTTGTAAAGGAATAAGTGATGAGAAGAGGATATGGAGCCTGTGTGAGTGCCTCTTGGCAGAGTGAGGCTGGCTCTTTAGTGTTTGATGTGTAGGTTAGGGAAGGAGGTGGGCTGCAGGGAGAGAGCACTGTTTGCTTTGCTAAGAGCATCAGACAGTATGAATTTACCCAAGGCTGGTGCACGGTAGCCGATCTAGGCACTGATTCAGCACCCACCTGCGTGTATGTGCCAAGCTAAGAGCAAGAGATCTGCACGTCACCTGATTTCGATAATGGATGTGCGAGTGGGATCTCACCAAGCACTGAGATCCTTCTGCTCCAGAAATTATGCCTATTTCGTTTCTTGTCAGAACTCCAATACAGCCCATGTTCACGCTTCTCTCATAGGGCCGTATTCAAAGATGGGTTACAAGAGAGCAGTGAAGGTTGCTATCCAGACCTCAGACTATTGAAAGTACATAAAACTTGGGTACGAGTCAGAAGTTGTCATCTATGATTATGGGCTAAAGTAACTATTTGACCTATTTAATCTGAGTGGCAGAATACAGATTACACAATCATCTGTCAGGGCTTTCCGTTCAAGGCTTCTGTCTCCCCAGTCACTGTTGTGCAGGTGTGTGTGACATCAGTTCATTTGTAACTGCGGTTTGAGTTATTTTTTGAGGTCATTAGTTTTTTTTGTGGTCTGAGGGTCGACCTGATGCTGAAACAACTAAAAGAAGAGCATAAGCAGAAGTGTTTGGATATCTGCAAAAAAAAAAAGGACCGATAAGGACGGTGAAAGTTTTTTAAAGAGAATTATTACTGGTGACGAGATGTGGATTCATCACTAGTCTGAGAGTAAACAGCAGAGTATAGAGCGAACACAAGGGGCAGTATTGAAACATTAGCAGGAAAAAGGTTCAACAATCAACAGTGAGACGCTTATTGAAGAGCTGATGCCTAAAATTCGGATTAAACGCAGAGGACTGATATCCAAGGGCGATGTGATCTTGCATGACAATGCACGTCCGCACACTTCTGCCCACACTGTCGACACTGTTGACACGCTGCAAAAACTTTGTTTTGAGTTGTTAAAGCATCTTCCCTATAGTCCTGATTTTTTACTCCATCAGACTTTCACCTGTTTGTTCCCCTGAAAGCAGCCCTACGAGGATGAAGATTCACTTCTGATGAAGAAGTGAAGACAGCGGTGCATTCGTGGCTCACAGTTCAGCCTAAAACATTTTTTAATGTATATTACGAATACGACAGCTTGTTGATAGATGGACAAAGTGTATTGAAAAGCAAGGATATTATGTAGAAAAAATTATATTTTCTAAAAATTAATTCGACCCTGTCTAAGCACAGATAAGTTTTGACTCACCCTCGTTGAAATATCTTAGGCAGGGATTGTAAACAAAACTGCTTTCCTTCAATAAAAATGCAGACTAAAGGGAAAAAACAGCATTTCATTCTATGCCGTCAATACGGCTTCCATCCTAATTATTCTGCGGCTTACAAACTAGCACTTGATCCAGCAAATCCTATTATATTGTTATTGATTTTTTACAGCTAGCCAGGAGATCCTGAAACAGACCACGAGGACGCAATTTAAGTGCAGGATAGAAGCTGTTTTATTGAAAAATACTAAATCTGTCCAGATGTTTTGCAGTTGTTGCAGCTTTCAGCAGTTTTTGATCTGTCTCTGGTTCTTAAATGAGACCTTAAATGAACTACAGTTAGTGACAGCGGTGGAAAGTAACTAAGTACATTTACTTTGTAAATATTCACTTTGCTGTACTTTACCTGAGTAAACTATTTGTACTTTCTACTCTACTACATTTCTGGGGGACAGATAGAGAGAGTGAGAGAGAGAGAGAGAGACTCTTTTACTATGCCATTAAGGTTAAATACTTTTGATTCTTAAATAAATTTAAAAGTAAGTACTTTTGCTCTAGTGGAACTGTATACTGAGGACTTCCACTTTTACTTAAGTAACATTTTAAATAGGGTATCTCTACTTTTACTTTAACACTAACCTCTGGTTAGTGATTACCGTTAACTTTAGTGTAACATGATAAATGTTTTAAGTTCAATTAATTATAACATTATGGAAAAAATTAAATAAGGTACTTGAGCAGAATCCAGAAAATCCAGATTATTATTATACAGCAAGCCGCTCCACTCTGCTCAGAAGATTAGTTGGGGGATCTGAGCTGGTTTATGTGTTTACAATTAAGGGAGTATAATGAAAGAGATAGAGAGAGTGAAATTATTCACTGTCTAATTTAGAGAGTGTACGGTGAACAGCATATGTATGCCCCTGGTACACAGACCTCATAGTCTCAGTGGCTACACTTAGAATTTTGAATGAAAGACGACTTAGTGTGAGAGGATGGGGAAAGAGGGAGAGGAGCTGAGCAGGAGACGAGTTTTGGTGGGATGGAGGGAGAGACTGTGGGATTCTGTGCCTCCCTCTTAGCTTTGATTCTGGGGTTTTATGACAGAGCCTCAGGCTGCTACCCTCACAGTGCTGAGTCTCTTACACACACACACACACAAACACACACACACACACACACACACACACACACACACACACACACACACACACACACAC
>JAQMYI010000018.1:15812900-15833694 GCA_030014275.1 Clariallabes melas
TCTATCTATCTATCCATCCATCCATCCATCCATCCATCCATCCATCCATCCATCCATCCATCCATCCATCCATCCATTTTAATGTATCTGCAATGCCAGTTTTCATTCAGATGACCATTAAACCATGTGATTTCGTGCTAACAAAAGATGTGAAGAAGGAAAAGGGCACTGCTGAATTTGAACCTACTGCTGAACTCATCTTACTAAAAATGGATTACTGTAAATCAGCTCCTACTCGGTAAATGTCAAAAACACATCATGCTATGCTTCTGGGGGAGAGACAGAGGTTTATTTATTTGTAGCTATTGCAGCATGACTATAAAAAATTTCATTCATTTTTAAAATCTAGTAGGTTCAGGCCACTGGCCTTATATTAGCTTATAATTACTATAATGAATAAATTGTAATGATATTAACTTCCTGGAGTAGAGTATTACTGATGAAGAATACTTAATATATAAACCAGTCTACATTATGATTGCTGAAAAATTGGCCAAAGCATTGGTAAAAAAAGGAGTGATACCTGCAGTGAACCACAATAGGGCCAGCGTTGGCGGCAGACTTAGCCTTGACTCTGCGGATGAAGCCCAGCAGGCCTGTAGCATGGTACGGCACACCGTGATCTGGCCAGCCTGTGAAATGAAACTGCTGGATCTCACGGATCTCATGTGCCCCTCTCTACAAAAAAAAAGAGACAAGAGATTGCAGAAACATCGTTAACCAAAAACAAGTGTTACATTAAGAAATGCCCAACACTATACATTTTCGAATCATGCGTCCATTTTCATCCTTATCCAGGTGTGGGTTGCAGTGGAAGTAGTCTAAACAGAGATGCCTAGACATCCTTCTCCATATTAATCTCTCCATGGGGATACTGAGGTGCTCCCAAACCAGAGCCAGTAGTGTACAGCAATGACTTCTTGCAAAAGCAAAACAATTAGTATAGAAGGAATTTTAATTAGATGGATTCCTTGGAAAAGTTCTCAAAGATATTCTGGCAAATGGTCAGGCAACTTACGAGGAACAAGCAGGACCCATGTTTTTATTTATTTATTACTCCAAGAATGGACAAATGCTGATGAGACATGATGTGACTAAATCCCACCAAAGCGCCTCCCTCTGGAAGTGAAATTTGGAAAACTCAGAGGAAGACTTGCGCATCACTATGGCTATGGCTGAGGTCACCAAGGCAGTTTCACAACTACTTGGTGGCAGGGCTCCTATGATAAATGGGATTTGTTCTGAATTCCTGAAGGCTCTTGATGATGTTGTTGGGATGTCCTTGCTGGCCACATTGTTTGTAGGTCAGGGACAGTGCTTCCGGATTGGGAGACTGGAGTGGTGGTCCTTATCTTTACGAAAGGGGACCAGAAGGTGTTTTTCCAACTTTATTCCGATCATACTCCAAAGCCTTCCAGTGAAAGTTTATGCCGGGTTACTAGAGAGAACGTTCTGGACATTAGTAAATTGTAGATTTAAGCAAAGCAACGAGTATTTCGTTCTAGCCATGAAATAATGGACAAGCTCTTTAGCCTTAAAAGGATTATTGAGGGAACCAAAGTCTGGTCAGACGTGTTCATGGTGTGCACTGTACTCCACCAGGGCAGCCTTGTGTCACGTGGAAATAATTTCTAGGCACGGTTGAGTAGTGCGGGGTGTCCCAGTTGGTGGCCTCAGGATTTCATCTTTGCCGCAGATGATGTAGTCCTGTTAACTTCATCGAGCAGTGACCTCCAGCATGCTCGGGGACGGTCTGTAGCTCAGTGTGATGTGTCAGCACCTCCAAATCTGAGGCACTGGTTCTCGGCTGGTACAGTATGGTATGGATTGTTCCCTTCGGGTTGGGGATGAGATACTGCCTTACGCAGAGGAGTGTAAGTATCTAGGGATCTTGGTCACAAGTGAGGGAAGAGTGGAATAAGAGATTGACAGATGAATCGGTGCAGCATCAGCAGTTACACATTTTCCCATTAGTTTTATTCTTGTGAAAAAAAGCAATATGCCGCAAATCCAAGTTATCTTTGTATCTATTCTGAGAGTCGAAGGAAGATTAGAAATTAATGAACGGAGAAAATACTTTGTAGTGTGCAGTCACCCTTCTCTAAAGGCATGCGTGATGGAACATATGTGATCTTATGAAAGATGAGCATGTCTACTTGCATTTGCAACAAATTCATAAAGCCAGTACACTGATCACACTGTGGCGTAGGTGTATTCGGCCTCTCAGGAAAGTTTTTGTTGTAATGTTTTATTTTTGTTTTTTTTTCCTCTCACCTTCTCCACGGCGAATGTTCTGATGACATATTCAGACAAGAGCTGGGTCTCTATCAGCGTCACCTTCATATCCCTGTATATCTCTGTATCATCTGGCCAGTATTTACAGCATTTAACCTAAAGAGATAAAATACACATTCAAAATCAACTTTTTATAGTAAGGTTTTGTACCTTATTTAAACTATTTTATTAATTATGTAGCTACGGTCTCTACATTTAACTACAATTTTAATGACTTGCAGTGTATAACTTTCAGACTAAGCTTGCTTAACCTTGTTAAAACAGTGCACTGATAAATAACCAGACCTTGTTGGTAAGAAGAAAAGGAACCTGAGTTACTACAGTAGGTTACCAACTAAGTGCCATCAGTCAAACACAATTGGGAAGAATATAATAAAAGTGGGACAGGACAGGGGGGAGTGGGACAGGACAGGGGGAGTAGTCCAAGTATTGAAGAAACAGATATGTCTTGAGTCGTCATTGAAAGTGCCCATTTGAAAGTAAAATACTTAGAAAGCCTGCCAAGAATGTTCACACAGTGTCTGCGTGAGACCTGAAGTGTGCACTTGGATCAGGATTGCACAGAAAGTCAAATGGGCACATGAGGTGTTTCGCTGGCAGATTAGGTTGAGTGGTCAGAAAAAAGTCTTGTGGGACAGAGACAGACCACAGCGCTGGGCAATGCATGTGCAACATCCTTAGTACCTGCCTGGTCAAGGTCATAACAAATAACAACCTGATGGTTACATATACTGATAATTGGAGCATAAAACAAATACAGATACAGATAGAGATAATGTCACTGCAGTATGTCTTTAATATGCAGAATAGTTCTGAGTGTCAGACCGAAAAACATACAGAGAATCAAAAATGATAAAGTTATACCACAACGATCCAAAAATCAGACTTAGTGCTTAGGTCACTTCTGTTCTCCAACGGAAGCTCCATATACGTAGATTTCTCAGGAATCGACAAAAACATAATTCACACCATAATGTCGTCTCATTCTCACGTTAAGCTCCGCGAAATATAATGTGACATCCAATACCCTGGGCTCAGACCCGCCGCCTCTTTATATTCCAGGTATTATACTGATAAACATCACACTCTCATACATGACACGGTTAAATCTGCAATTTGAAAGCCGACAATATTGTCATTACATTAGCGGCGCAAAACATCTTAATATCTCATTTGTTACAGCAGCAGCTGAAAAACAGCATAATGTCTCTGAAAGGTTTTTTTTTTTCTATTTGAAACACAGAAAGCCACGGCAAGATTCAATCTGTCTCATGTGGCTCTCTGGCGTCATTAAGGCTGGAAATGAGACTGGAGGATGGAGGGACAGTTGAGGAGAAGGAGAGCAAAAGTTGAAGTCCCTTGGTGACACTTGAGATGAGAAATCCACAAGCCCGAACTGCTCTATCTCAATCTCCGCCAAGATTACATTAGGCCAGAGCCATTATATTATTCCATCAATTAAGGACAGTGTAGTGTGTGTGTGTGCATATTGGGGGGAAGAGAGAGAAAGAGAGAGAGAGAGAGAGAGAGAAAGAAGTGGGCGTGTTATAGACCATGTCGACATGCATGCATGATCATAAATGTTGGAATAAATTGACTGACTAATGCAGTGATGTGTACATCATTGACTATGTGGAGAGAAGAACAAATTATATGAGATCTCTTTTCTCTCCATTTATTCTTTCTATCTTTTTTTCCATTTCCCCCATAACTCCCCGTCCCCCCACCCCGTCCCCCCTCCCCTGCAGGGCTCATCAGATCTGGCCCTCGCCTCTCTGAGTGTTTGGTGCAGGATGCAGGCAGATGGGTGGTGGAGGAGCACAGCGGTTGGTTTATAGCTCTCTGTGGAGAACCGCCAGCCCCAACAACCACCCCCCCTCCCCTCCCAACCCCCCTTCTGACATTCCCGCCACCAGCAGCAGGATACATTAGATAAGTATCACACACTCCCAGCCTGCAGCAAGGCACATCTGCCTGGTCAGGGCACGCCACCCGCTTACCCACAGAGGCTGATCCTGTGCTGCAAAATGATGGACGTAACCAGTGCTTGTTAAACAGTAAACTCGCAGGTCTGTAATCTGTCCCTTGCGCTTCTTGTTTACATTAAAGGGGAAACCTTAATCCTACAGCAAACAGTACAAATATAATCAATGAAGTCGGCCATGCTCTTTTAACTTCTAATGTGGGTGAACAAAAAGTTTGCCGTCCATTATTTCCATTGTTTCCTCTCCGGAAGCGTTTTTTTGGGGGGAAAATTCATGTTCGTTCATGTTCGGTTCCACTTGTGGTTGTATTCACACAGACATGGTGCCTTCTCAGTGCTGATGATATGCTACAGATGCTTCACTGAAGCCTAAATGAAGATCTGGGGAGCGTTTCACTCTGTGTAATCACCCGACACAACTGTCATGGGGTGCGTTTACAAGTACATGGTCCCTGTGTAAACACTTCATCTAAACGGTTTCTCTCTTGTCGGAATAAATACATCCCCCTTCTGTGCAGACTCTGGAAGAACAAACCTCTCAGATCAGGCTTTACTTCAGACTTTTATGCTCTGGATCTTTGGTAAAGAAAGAGCAATGATTGGCTTCACATTTCATACGTAGTAAGGCATCTAACCAATCAGAGATGAAAATCAATTACTGTAGCCAGTCATAACGCAGAAGGTGGGATTTATAAGAAAAGATGGGAACTGAAGAAAAATGCTTCTGTCAGATTAAACATTTCCCGGCAGGTAGAACCACTTCACCCAAGTCGAAACGTTTTATTCCGATTAATTGTTTTGAACATATAAACACACATCTTTATCGGATTTCAATCGGATTGAAGAAATACTGCCCATGCAAACATTGCAACTGATACAGTGCACGGATCTACAATCGGAGCTAGAAAGAAATCAATATCAGCCTCACTTCTTCTAACCATTTCATGCATTTTTACCTAGAATGTGTTGCACCACACAAGAAGAAAATAATCCACATTAATACATTAATATACAGCTCTGATATCTGATATGATAATATGATTTGTAATATTTACCACAAATAACACCTTATTATTCGTTTTTTAAATTGATTTTGTCGTCTGCTTTGTCGTCTGCTTTGTGTGGACGGTGCTGTGCGAACCTCACATCTTGGCTAATTAGAAACACAGAGATTTGGATTCCAGAGGTTTGAAGAGCTGGTCATCATGCAAAAGGCCAACCGAAAAGCCATTTCATGCTTGTGTGGTAATGAGCTACATTGATTAGTTCTCACTCAGTTCACTCCAAAAGCAGCACTGCTATCTAATCGAGCGAAATCTTTTGAGGTTCAGTTCATAACACACGATATTAGAAAAGCTTGAGGAAATGTTTATTGAATTTAGAAGAATTCTATTCAAAGCCCTGTTGGAATGTGTCACATCTTACTCTACTCACCCTTCCAACTTCCACTAGGTTAGTAACCATGACAATGGTGGCTGTGTTCTCCTGCCATACCATCCTCCAGAAGTCAATCACCGTCTCCTGCATGGGTCCTGTGCAGAGAATCAATACATACATCAGTACAGGGTCACATCCAGATGCTCATATGGTACGGTACTGCATAGCAGAGACTTAGCCATCAGAGAGCGCACTAATGAAGCCACATACTGCTCGGAAGAAAGTGTCGTCTGCGGATGTTCAGCAAATGTTCGATCTTTTGGAAATCTTTTACCTTTTTTATTTATCTTATTTCAGAAATAGATATGATAAATAATGTATGTCAATGCATTTCAATGAGATATACTGTACACTATATTGCCAGCTAGAACAGCTTCACGCATTTCCACAAGGTTTAGGAGTGTGTTTATGGGAATTTCTGACCATTCTTTCAGAAGCTCATTTGTGACAGTGATGTTAAATGAGAAGGCCTAGCTCACAGGTTCCGCTCTTATTCGTCCCAAAGGAGTTCTATCGGGTTGAGGTCAGGACGCTGCCAAGTTCTTCCACATCAAACTCACTCATCCACCTTGGTTTGTGCACTGGTGCACAGTCATGTTGGAACATGTGTTGGGTTGTTTGTTCAGATCTTACTTTCAGTGAAAGGAACTCTTAATGCTTCATCATACCAAGACACTCTGAACAATTTCATGCACCCAACTCTGTGGAAACAGTTTGGGGACGGACCCTTCCTGACTGCGCACCAGCGCACAAAGCAAGGAATGAGCAAATTTTGACTGGCCTGACACCTTTGTAATAAATTAAAATGGAGACTGGCCTTCTCTTCCAGCATCAGTGTCTGACCTCAAAAATGTGCTTCTGGAAGAAATGGTCAAAAATTCCTATAAACATACTCCTAAACCTTGTGGAAAGCTTTCCTAGTTGAAGCTGGTCTAGCTGCAAAATCAATATGATTTTGGGTGGGCCAAAATCATATTAAAGTCTATAGATTAGGAATTGGATGTTACCAAAGTTCATATGCATGTGAAAGCAGGCGAGCGAATACTTTTGGCAATATAGTGTATAATCAACCAAAAGTGTCACATTTTGTCCTAATAAGGACCCAGCAATTACATTAGTAGGTGTTGTTTTGTGTTACAGCAAAACAACTGTTTAACCAAGTACTCCAATATACTTCATCCCTTATCATCCTATTAATTAAACTAAATGAAATGAAAGAAATGAGAATAAATGTTTAACTGTGACTGGTGTCTAAAGTGCCTAAAGATACAATGTAAAAATCTCAGCAGCGACCTCGTTTCCTCTCTCATCTGTTCATACCACTCAGCATTCAGTATTACCAGTCTACATGTACTAATCACCGACCTGATCATCTGTCACCATCTGCACCTGTTTCTCACTGGTTCATTCCTTACGTTTGATGATTTATTTTAATGCTTGAATGATTTATAGGTCACTCTATGGTATGGCTTTAAAAAACAAACAAACCAAAAAAAACATTCCTCTGAAACTGGTCTGGTACAGGGACTGGGCTGAAAATGAGAGCCAAAAATGTCCTTCAAGAAGCCTGGAGAACTATTCCTCAGGAGAACATAAAAAATACAAGAAAGTCTGAATCTTTGGAAGCAAAATATGAAATGAGAAATGAGGGGTGACTCAAGCCTTTTACACAGTACTGTGTATATATGTACATGCCAATTTCATTTTAGCTTCATTATTAAGAATTTTGTTGATGATTTATACTGATATTTGATTTACAAATGGAATCCTTTCATAATCAAAAACATCTTGGACTTCTATATACTAATAACAATCCTGACAACAAATTGTGCATGAAATTAAAAACACAAATTGACTGAGGGAACCAAGCAGCAGAGACTGACGTCCGACTCGGCCGCTTGTGACCATTAAGCTTCTTCCGTTTTGAATTAGGAATCTAATTCATTTGAATTAATATTGTTTTTAATCAAGTACCAACAGTAAAAGAAAAAAAAAAAAAAGTCTTGCGACAAATTAATTAGTCTGCAAATCCCAGTGTAAGGGCTGGAGCTAATTCGCATTACCTGCAGCCAGAGGCAAATTACATTCAGCAGAGACTCGCTACAACCTCCTGATCTTCCTCCAGCTCATAAAAATGTCATTACAAAACAGCTGGGCCGAGTGCTGCCACTCGGGGCGCACACACACATACACACGCACACACACACTCACACACATGCATATGCTTCAGAGCATAAAACTCCTCCTTCTTTCCTGTACCGCTCTATAATCAGCTTTCTGGATTAAATCAGAATGTGAGTTTGTTCAAACTCAAGGCTTCTTCTGCCAACCCTGGTCCCTGTTCTCCTTCTGCCCCACCGGGAATTGTGGGATTGATTCTTGGCATGATGAGTGACAAACAGGACATCTGCTGTGTAGGATTCGAAGGTCCATTGTAGCCTGCCGTAACACAATGCCTGAGCCTCAAACACCAGTCTCAACCTGAGCACATCAATTTGTGTTGCTCTCTGAATCCAATGTTCATTATTCAAGTAAAAAAAAAAACACAGTTGAATCAAGTACGGATGTGCTTCATTTGGAATAATAAATTTCAATGATGTCATTGATTTTCATCAGTCATACAGACATTCTTAAATAACTGAGAAGAAAAGCCTAGCCTTGCTCTACAAGGTACTCGGAAAAAGAGTTCATCTGTCCACTGCAGATTTCAAAATACACTAAGCGGACCTAATGGATGCTGAAACAGCATCAAGGGCACAAATGTTTATGCTCTCAAAGTGTACACTTAAGGGATAATAGTGTACAACATAACGCTTTTCTAGACTTCACCAATATTTCCTGGCCATTTGATCCATTTTCTTATTTTACTGGAAAATTGGTCCATAAATCTGGGCTCCCAGGTTTTCCAGGAAACAGGGGAACTGCCTAAAAAGCATCCAAATGGTTCAAGATTGAATTTCAAATATGAGATTATATGAGCTCAGACTCCCGGGAACAGGTTGAACGCAGATCAGCTATAATCTGATTTAAAGTGTTTAAAAGGACCCATAAAGCATTGCTGAAGTATGTTTGAACGGCTCGGAGTGTTATTTATTATAAAGTAAAAAAATACCTTATTTATGCATGTGTGTGAACTGTTAATTGCTTTAAAGTGCCATGCAACGCCATCCAAGTCCTCCAAATTCTCCAAACTAATCAAATTAACATCGTTCAGTGAGGCTGAATGTGGCATTGATTGACTCTTGACAAAGAGGGGCGATGAGAAAGTGAGAATAATTCATTGGAGAAAATAATTGAAAGATCGGCATAATGTGGGTTGATCCATTGATTTGTGGAGTCCAGTGATGTGTACCGGACAATGAGATGGAAAAGGAGAGACACAGAGAGAGAGACAGAGAGAGAGCACTACGCTGGGGGACTCAAACACTTTATAAGTGTTTGATATAAAAAGTTATAACAAGTATAACAAGTTTATAAAACTTTGAGCATTATGAGAGCAGAAAGTGAACCGACGCCAAGGACGCACACAGAGCGAACAGATACTGTTGCGCAGGCCAAGAGCTGGAGCTCACTCGAGACAACAAAACAAAGAAGCATCACATAACTTACAAATATTCTGGAAATTAAAAACAACAACAACAAAAAAAAAAACATACATGCCAAAAACCACCACGGAGTCTATTATTAAGTAAATTAGAATCCACTTAGAATTTATAATTTAGTGCTTTAGGAATAAAAATTAATTAATGTGAATAAAATTGTCATTTATAGTTATTTTAAAAAAGATGTGTGCAAGTTTCCTCAGAGTATTAACCATTAGTGCTTAATTTATGTCTATGAATAAGAAAAAAAAAGATTTTGCTTCAAATTTCCACTTTGGTGAGTGCAGACTCTGAGAATCTACAACACGATAAGTGTAAAACGAGTCCAGCCCGTTGAGTACGAATCCCTGCATGAACCCTAAAGTTGTAATATAGAGCGATGTTGTCAGAATGGTTGTTTGATAAAATTATAACATTGAGATAATGTTGAACCTTCCGCTTTCAGCTGCTTCCGTTAGGGGTTATCACAGCGGACCATTTGTCTCCATCTAACTATGTCTTCCACATCTTCCCTCATCACTCCAACCTCCTGTATTGTCCTCCCTCACCACAGTCATAACCCTCCTCCTCTCCTCCGGCCTGGCAGCTCCATTTCTGACATTCTCCTCCTGATACACCACCTAGAATCATCTCAACCTGCTCTCTACTCTCGCTGCTGATCATAGGAAATGATATCAATATCCGCAAACATCATAGTCCATGAGGACCCTTGTCCAACCTTATTCGTCAACCTGTCCATCACCACTGCAAACAGGAAAGGACTAAGAGCAGATCGCTGGCTCCACCTTAAACCAGTTGCTGTCCTTGTACATACAGTATCTTACACCACTTTCACATACTGTACTTCTCTGACACTCCTAAAAGAATGAACCAAACACAAGTTTGCAACAAAATCTGAACCATAATTTGGAGCATTTATGTCGATTAACATGCATGCACACAACGTTTGAACACATCCAAGCTCCCTTAGGTTTCTAACAGGGTTTTGAATTCACATCAGAGATTGAGCTGGACACAGCGTGGGTATCTCATGTCACACATTTTTTAGTATTGCAATGTTTTTTTAAAATTCTTTTTATTGTCTGTTGGCTATATCAGCGTGATGTCCATCTTAGCTCCTGAATGACTCTACTATATGCTTGTAAAGCATCCAAACTGCATCATGTCCATGCTTTTTGTTTTATACCCTTTTGGCTGCCTTCCAGTTTCCTATTCTGGTAAATAGCTGTTGCCCGGTATTTGTATGGCGCTCGTTGTTTTATCCACACATTTACTAGCATCAGCAGCATGTTCCCTAGTGGTTCCAGTGGTGAATACACAAGCTCTCACTGCAGCAACCTGAACCTGAATCCTGCTCAGGCCATCGGTTTGGTATTAATCCTGTTTTTAAGTCATTTCTGCAACTTCTTCGATAGCCTGTGATCACGTAGCCAACATTGTTCCAACATTATTTCATTTAAGTCATTTAAACTTTTAAAAACAACCTACCTGTAATACTATAAGGTTGCCAAATGAGCATCACCCCAATGTTTTGACAACCAAAAATTCATGCCGTTTTTTTCTGTTGTTGTTTTGTCTGCAGTATCCTTTTGTGTCTTGAACATTCCGTGATCTCTTGTTCCAATTCCTTCTCTCCTTTAATTTGTCTTATTATTTGCTTTAAAATAAGATTTCGGTGATTGCTTTTATATGAGCACAAAAGTGGGACCTATTTTTTATTAATTACATTTTTTTTTATGCATTTTTTTTTTGGAGCTGTGTTCCAAAACTAGAACAGTTTGGTGTCAAATTTGCAATTATTATCTTGAATAACCTGTTTCTTTTTTTTTTATTTTTTAGAAAAATCTCACTCAACACAGCTCCAAAATAATTATTATTATAATTATTTTTTACATTGGCTCTATTGCCCAACATAGAAATAAATTATCAACAACCATCACAGACAATCGATTTATTCGCCATGTTAATAAACTCTGCCTTTTTGTTCTGCGTGCTTCATACCCGACCCTGTGAATTCAAAGATGAAGTTAAAAACCCTCATACGACCTTTATTCTTCGGCATTCGCACCTCAACTTGAAGTGGAGAATAAAATCACTTCTCTGTCTATTCGTCTATAAAATTCTGTTCCTTTTTCTTTTCGCCTATTGACACTTTTTTTTTTTTTTTTTTAAACTGCTATGTCAAGCAGCAAGTCATTATTCAGTACAGAAACTGAATAAGGGTCAGCAAGTTTTGGAAGATTTTAGGGAGTAAGGTAAAACCTCGCACGCATTCCAGGAATACTTTACAGTTTGAAGAACAACAATTGCATCCCAATAAACCTTAGGCGAGCAGTTCGGGCAAAGGCTAAATAAATAAATAATGAATTTTTGCTGAAGTGTTAAGTTTGTGGTGGAAAAAAAAAAAGAAATAAAAAAAATAATAAAGGAGGAAAAAAAATGCAAACACTTCCTGTATCAGAACCCCCAGCTGTCAGGAGCTGCTGACAGTCATTCCAGCAAGCAGCGTGTCACTTTTCTGAAGTGTGTGTTTCAAAGAGAGATAGTGAGAAAGAATTTGTGTGTGTATGTGGGTGTGTGTGGATATAAAATGTGCTGATACCCCTCTATAGCCAGCCGGGTGTAAAACTGCTTGATAGACACAACGTCTCATCTTTCTGCTATCATTAATATTACATGCTCGCCACACTCACACTCATCCCCCTATCTCTATCTCTCTCTCTCTCCCCTGTGGACGATCACACCTCACCTGTAAATGATAAAACTCTAGTAGCAAACCGCAATCAGCCATGAGGGAAGGATTTTTAAAGTGAGCGAGATAAAGGTGTGTGTGTGTGTGTGTGTGTGCGTGTGTGTGTGTGGGGGGGACTTTTCCTTCTTTCCGTCATCCATCCGTCTAATATCGGTCTGCGCAAGCTGCTTAAGAGACCCCCAAACCGCAGACTGGTGCCAAAGCCGGCATCATTATAGCGCATCCACACAGTCTGAAGAGCAGCTGAATATGTGTGCATGTGTGTGTGACCCTGTGTTATTGATGAGACCTGGGCTCCGGAGGGGATTACAAGAGCAGATGCCAGTTTATCAGAACCTCCTGGACACACACTCTAAGCCTCATTAACACACTCACTTATTCATCAGACACAAGTACACGCGCAAAACCACACACCCCCACATACACACACACACACACACACCAAACCTCCAAGAATCATTAAAGAGCATCATTAAACAGTCGTTCTGGTCAGTGGTGTTTTTATTTATTTATCTATTTATTTATTTATTTATTTTTGTAGCTTTAACCAACTGAAATAGGAGGTTAGGAAATTAAATCTTACAATAAAGTCAAAACGAGACGCAACAAGCTGGTCTAGTAGGGTGTCACTGCAGCGCCACGGATCGATTGGTTATTATTTAGTTATATTAAGTTATTATAAATGAAATAACGATACGATATAAAATAAAGTCTGTTTTAAGCTTCTTTTATGGAATGTCCTACAATTTTTACTAGCAGACTTTCACTCCATATTAAGGTTTGGTACCCACCTTATACTTTAGCATCCTAAATAGCATAACTAACCACAAGTGAGTGAGTGCTTTGGTTAAAGCTAGTTAGTTACTTAACATTACCTAGATAATATAAACCATTAGGTAACTTGCCTATCATTAACTGGACAGCAGTGTTGCCTACTCTTTACTGGGGACATTAGCTAATCAATTATTCAAAAGTCACTAGCTATGACATCATGGACTAAGCCACATACTTACTGAATTATCACAACTTATTAAAAAAAACAACAACGGTGATCAGTGATTAGTCAAGGGTATCAATGATCATCTGCAAGTAGCGATTAGGAACATTAGTCATTAGCAAACAGCAGTAAACAATTATACACATTAAGTTATAACACATAATATGTCCTTACTAAAACAGTGATTAGTGCTAAGTAGCATAGAGAACAATGGTAATCAGTAATTAGTTAATAAGAACAATGGTGATCAGTAATTAGTTAATAAGAACAATGGTGATCAGTGATAAGGGATGATGATCAGTAATAAGTAGTTATTGGTAAACAACTTTGATGCATAATTAATTTATCCTAATTTATCAACAGCGATCACTGATAAGTAACATTGGGAGCAATGGTAAACAATGGTGATCAGTAATTAGTCAATGGGAACAATAGTCATCTGCAATTAGGGATTAGGAATGTTAGTCATTAGTAATTTGTTATTGGTAAACAATGGTGATCAGTGATTGGGAACATTACTCATCAGTCATTGGTAACCAATTATGGCACAATTAGACCTTACTAAACAACACTGATCGGTTATTAGTAGCATTGGGAACAATGGTGATTAGTGATTAGTTATTAGTAAACAACAGTGATTAGGTATAATGATCAGTGATTAGTTATTAGTAAACAACAGTGATTAGGGATAGTGATTGGTGATTAGTTATTAGTAAACAACAGTGATTAGGGATAATGATCAGTGATTAGTTATTAGTAAACAACAGTGATTAGGGATAATGATCGGTGATTAGTTATTAGTAAACAACAGTGATTAGGGATAAAGATTGGTCATTAGTTATTAGTAAACAGCACTGATTAAGGATAACTATTGGTGATTAGTTATTAGTAAACAGCAGTGATTAAGGATAACTACTGGTGATTAGTTATTAGTAAACAGCAGTGATTAGGGATAATGATCAGTGTTTAGTTATTAGTAAACAACAGTGATTAGGGATAAAGATTGGTCATTAGTTATTAGTAAACAGCAGTGATTAGGGATAATGATCAGTGATTAGTTATTGTTATACAATGATGATCAGTGAGTAGGGATGATGATAAGTGATTAATTACTTGAAAACAATGTTAGTCAGTGAGTGAGTGGCTCTGCTACCTAGCATTAACCCGTGCTTAACAATTTGCAGTAATTAGCTGGATAATTACACTAGACAAAACACAAATTTGTAGTTAGTTCACTAACTGTTGTGTGCTATAAATTCTACCTCAGCACCGTTTGTGTTGTTACTTTTTCTTGTCTTTGTGCTTTTTATTTCCATTGACATTTTTGTTTTTAGTCTTTGATTAGTTTGTTATTTATAGCTTTTTGTGTCATGGAATCTTTGTGTAGTTAAGTCAAAGATGCGAGTCCCTAGTGCATTATTTCTTTTTTGTATTCCCTGGTTTCCACCCTTGCCTGTTATTTCTGTCTTAAGATTATGAATTGTTCTAGTTTTTTTTATTGAACCCCACTACAGATTTTGACTATTATTTTTACAGCACTTGTGTCCTGCCTTCGCCAACTGCACCCTACTTTCATTGCTGATTGGAGGGTTGGGGGGGGTCCGAGCCCCACCGCTGCCCGGTTGCAACTGTTGGGCCTTTAGGCCTTAAGGTCCTTAACCCTACGCCTATATATAATACCCAGCCACTGGAGGTGAAGGGCATCCTCAATGCCAGTCCGAAGCCTGGGGAAATTGGTGGTTGCGGCAGAAAGGGCATCCGGCATAAAACCTGTGCAAATAACTATTGGCGAACCCGAGAAAGGAAAAAAGCGAACGAAGAAAGAATAAGCACATTAATATAATGCTCAGCATGAGGCTTGCTCTGTGTTGCTGAAGCTGGATGCCCTCCTGGTGCTCAGATTGTCTGGGTGTGCAGCCAAAGCTATTTGGAATGCATGCTTGACGAGGATGAGGACCTCACCTCTGCAACCGCCTGTCTATTTAGCAAAACTGTCAAGGTTTTATATATCAAGGTGATGGTCTTTTATCTTAGAGGTCTTTGAACAGAGACAGCAGTCATACATAATATCCTTACAACGGAGACGTGTTCTAAAACTCAGTGTTTCTCCAAAACACACACACACACACACACACACACACACACACACACACACACACACACACACACACACGTTTGTCCTGTGGCTGAGTCTGTACAGGGCTTTCCATTTTCTTCTAAATCAAAGAGACAGATACCCTCTTCCCCACCACCACAACTCCTTCCTTCTTTTTCGTTCTCTCTCTTTTCCTCTCCCTCATGTCAGCTCTGTAGCTGCCAGGTGAGGATGATGATGATCAATAATGTAGAGACTTGAGGTCGAAGAGAATAACAATGTTTTTCCAGTGCTCAAGCTATTGGTCACTGTTACACGTGAAAGTTGTCTCCTTATCTGCTTCCTGTTGCTTGTGTGTTATTTTGTTTTTTCTGCTATTGTTAAGGAATAAGTTCACGCTTTGCCTTATTTCAGAAAAAACAGAAAGGGATCGAGTGAAACGGGAATGCAGTGGGGATGCAGATAAGAGAGAAAGAGAGCGTATGACGAAAGAAGACACAATACAAAGAGTTGAGAAGGGACAGACAGAGATGGGGTAGAGGGGACGGACTGAGACGTAGAGAGAAGGAGAAGGTGGTAGAGGCCTGAGGTAAGCACAGACAAGCCCTCCGGCTGTCACTGTCTGATCAAACCCAGAGGAGGAAGAAGAGAAACTCAGATATGGTCTCAAAAGTCTTGAATAAAGAATGAGTGAGTATGGTAGGAGAGAGGGCGGTACAGGGAAAGAGCAAGCTGAGAGGGACTGATGAAGTTGCAGGGAAATTACGGCCTAGGAAACATTGTAGAGAAGGTAAACACATGCAAGACATCAGACATTATGAATATATGCATGAAGCAGGTGGCTTTACATGCCACAGAGAAGGAAGAACAAATAAGTTCCAGATACACAACTGAGTGCCAAAAAAAGAGACAAATCGGTAAAGAACAGCTGAGTATCCTGTGAGTCTGGAACAGCTTTTGTAATGGATCCTAAATGTGCAAACTTCTAGTAAACTCAGGTTGCATTCCTGTGGGCATGTTCGCTGAGAACATGAAACACTTCGAGCTTCCAAACGACTCAAACCGTCGGGGAGGAAACGGAGACGTAGCAATAAGTGAACTCACTCGTTCCTTTTCGGCATGCGGCAAGAGGCTACGTTCACATTTCAAGCCACGTTGCTGAAAAAAGTCAGATTTTTTTTTTTAGTCAGATCAGACTTGTATGCCATGAGAGTTTACAGAATTCTCATAATGAGGACATATCTGTCCTCTGGAACACACTGATATGTCTTTGGGTTAGAGCACGTATTTGTGTCACCCCTCATGCAATGGATGTTTTAGCAGCAATTGTTAGCACTGCTAATATACCACTTCAATGAAAATGCTTGAATCCAATCTAGGACCACATAGGAACGTGACTCAGATTCGATCTGAAAAATATCAGATTTGTAACACTTAGCCCTGTGTGATATTACGGGAAAATTTTTTTACCGAAGATTTGAGTCACTTCAGGCATATAATACAGTATGAATGTAGCCAAAAACAGTGGCTGTTCTTAAAATATGTCTGTCACGGCAAGTGTCTGTGATCTGTGTGTGTCTCAATCTGTTGTTGCTCCTCTCTTAATCCGTAGGCTACCTACGTAGGTGGCCCCGCCTTCTGCAGGTGCTCAAAGGGGCGGGCCACCAGGACGGGCCGGCCAGTGATAATTAACCTTAATGGATCTCGGGCTTTCTTCTTGTTATAAAAGCGAGGAGCGGAGTTTAGGCCGAGGTCCGGGAACAAACGAAGAGTTGTGAGGTGGAGCTACTGTATGTGAGCGGAGCGATGTGACCTGCCACAGAGACTTTAAAGATGAAACTGGAATGCGCCCTTTGATCTCCACGATGAGGACAGCGCGGGGGGGAAAAACTGCTTAAGCTCCCGTGGAACCTTCACTCCCGCTCAAAGGAAAAGGCAGGCGAATGGATCGCGTTAAGGCCCCTGATGGACGCCCAGCCAATGGACATCAAAAAGGAACTCCCGTCTGTGGACAAGCCCAGAGAGAGCTGGGAGGGGCCAGTCTTGGCTCATGTCAGCGGGAGGGGTCGTCTTCTCCGCGTGCTCCAGTCGGCCACTCTCCCTGCCGCCACATTTCGCCAGCCGTGTGCCCGCCAGACCTGCATGTGCACACCTTGACTCTTTTCCTCCCTTTTTCCCCATCTTCTCTCCTTTAACCTTTTTCCTTTCCTGTTTTTCCTAATAAAATTCCCCTTTTTTCCCTTAAGACCTCTTCTTGAACCCCTGACAATGTCACAGTAGGTAAACAAGAACTCAAACATGCTAGTCTATTAATGAACAACACATCATCCTTTTTCCATTCGTAGCTACAATTAATGTCAAAGAACATCCAGGTTAATGTCGGGCAACGTCTGCGGCACGGTAATGCAATATATATTAGTAAGTACTGTACTGTATATGGAACGGCAAGGAGAGACAAAATACCTGACTGATGTTTCAAGATGTTGCACATGATGTGTTGCATACAGGACAACATCCATTTTTGCACATCACTGAAGTTGAGTGTGGGTAAAATATAGGGTATGCTAGCTGCCAGGCTAGTCTGAGATGCTCTGCTGAGCATGTCTTTCATATTCTAGCTCTTCCGCTACACTAGGCTGAGTGTGTGTTTTAATTGAGACACAGAGGAATGAAGCATGCGATGCTCTAATAAACAGGTACTTATGCAACTCCCCACTCCTCAGTGACAGATTGGGAAGCCATTAGAGAATGTGGCATATTCCAGACAGACACACACACACACACACATGCTTTTCACACACAGCGGCCCTGCTGCAGTTTGAAATGATATGATTTAGCATCTAACTGACTTAACCTGTGAGGTCATCAGGCATCGTTGGAGCGCCTGCTCTCCGCACGCCAGATACGCAGGGTGACAAACACGCGGGCCTTAATTCCTTTATTTATTATTCTGCTCGGCTAGTCTCGGCTCACAGCCAGGTCTGATTAATTGCTCTCTCACTTTCTCACACACACACACACACACACACACACACACACACACACACACACACACACACACACACACACACACACACACACTAGCAGAACTTTAAGGGTACAATGTGTATGTGTGACCATCAAAAAAAACAAAACATTTTGCTCATCAAACTAGAAAACATACTTTTTTATCACCTGTTCACTTTTAAGAAGGATATTATTATTACTGCATTAATTTTAGTGACATGCAGTTAATGTTAACTGCCTTTAACACACTCACGAATAACATGTGATGGAAAAATGTTTTCTTTGCATTTTTATATTTGCTTGTAGCACAAAACAATATTATATAATATCAGTAATATCAATGTTTATTTTGAACAGATCCAAGTATTGGCCTCTTCCAAATGGTTGAGATGTTACATCATGGTAAAAGTAGCAATATAAACTCACTGGTACTTCATTGTGAGTGTTCAATGCTAGTACCGAGGTTGAACTGAGTTTGTCTTCAGAACTGCCTTAATTCTTGACGGCATAGATTGAACAAGGTGCTGGACACTTTTGGATTTTGGTCTATATTGACATGATAGCATAGTGAAGTTGCTGCAGGTTTGTTGGCCGCACATCCGTTCCATGACATCCCATATTATTGGATTGAGGTCTGGTGACTGTGGTGGCCATTTGAGTACAGCGACCTCAGTGTCATATTCAAGAAAGCAGTCTGATATGATTTTAGCTTTGTGAGATGGCACATTATCCTGTGGTCATTAAGGGCTGGAGATGGTCAGCGACGATACTCAGACAAGTTGGAGATCTTTTTTACATGCTGCCTAGTTGGATCTAAGGCATCGAAAGTGTGCCAAGAAAATATCAGCCAAACCATTACCACAACATCCGCAGACTGGACTATTGATACAAGCCCTGCTTCCATGTTGTCTACGCCAAATTCTGACCCTTCCATCTGAATGTCGCAACTGTAGCCTCAGTTTTCTGTTCTTAGTTGACGAGAGTGACTCCGGTGTGGTCTGCTGCTGTAGCTTATCTGCTTCAAGGTTTCATGTGTTGCTTCTTCAGAGATCCTCCTCAGCATACTTCGGTGGTAATGAGTTACTGTTGCCTTTCTATCAGCTTAAACCATTTCTCTCTGACATCAATAAGACATTTTCACCAAGAGAAAGGCCCCTCACTTTGTAGATTTTTTTCTTTTTTCAGATCATTCTCTGAAAGCCCTAGAGATGTTTGTGAGGGAAAATCACAGCAGATCAGCAGCTATATAATACTCAGACCTGCCCGTCTGGCACCAACAACTGTGCCACGTTCAGAGTCACTTTTTTTCTCGTTCTGATGCTCAGTTTAGACTTCATCAGACCGTCTTTTCATGTAGATGTCTACATGCCTAAATGTAGCGAGTTGCTGCCGTGCGATTGGCTGATTAGATATTCGCATTAACGAGCAGCTGAACAGGTGTACCCAACGAAGAGGCTGGTGAGTGTACAGTATATCCGCTTGCTAGGGAGGGAAAATAAACCCATGCCATGCAAACGACTAGAAAATTCTCACCTTGTGTCGCAATGTAGTGATTTGGCCTGTGGTAGCCCTGTAATTAAAGAGAAACAGAGAACAACATTAAACAGAGGCTAAAACCTGTCGTGCTGTCCTCGTTCATCTCGTCTGATGTGTCTGTTGGACACATCACATCAGCCCTTATTAAAAAAAAACAAAAAAAAACAACAGTAACTCATTTACAGCAACACTGCTGATAATCAGAATAATGAGAGTTAACATGCAGGACGCAGATAAGCAAGAAAATAAATAGACAAAGTAAACAAAGCTCTGAAAAGTCAGCAATTTGTCAACAAGTCATTAACACTGCAGCCCATTCTGTTTACTAAGGACTTTGCCCTACGCATACACACCCAGAGAGAGAGAGCGCGAGAGAGAGAGAGAGAAAGAGAGAGAGAGAAAGAACACACTCTGGACAAATAAAACTTAAGAGGATTAGCGGGTAATCCTTGAGAGAAGAGTCATATCAGAAGAAATATCAGCAGTTATATTGTTTCGTGAGAATGTTGCAGTGGATGTGTGGCAGACGATAGAGAGAGAGAGAGCGCGATATGTATGTGGAGGTATAGATGCTCCCCATCTCTTATCAGTAATATACTCTATTCACTTTAATGCCTATTCATAACATCTTTGGATAAGGAAACAGGAATCCCCTCTTCTCCACTCTCTCTCTCTCTCTCTCTCTCTTTTTCTGTCTGAAGATTTGAACAGTGTTTTAATGGCTGTTCTTTCACTCAACACTAAGCACTGGGTTGTTTGTTCTTTCACGTGTTCACTGTTGCCTGAAAGATCGGATTAAAACTACAGCAATGGTAAGAGCCGAACAAGTGCTCCTCTGTCACTCTGTGTCTCTCTTCCTTCTTTCGCCCTCCTCTCCTCCTTCCAGCTCCCACTCTGTTATTGATGAAGGTGTGTTAACGTTCCTGAGCAGTCACTACAGATAGATCTTTTTAAGTACATGTAAATGACTAACTATGATGCTTAGCATTAGAGTAAAAGCGTTCAACTTTCAATAACTCACACACACACACACACACACACACACACACACACACACACACACACACACACACACACACACACACACACA
>JAQMYI010000018.1:15856480-15867066 GCA_030014275.1 Clariallabes melas
CCATATGTGTTATTTTATAGTTTTGAAATCCCCAGTATTGTTGTAGAATGTAGAAAATAAATCACTAAACAAAAACAGAGAAATTTGCAAGTGACCCCAAAAGTCACTTTTGAACGGTAGTGTATATTAGCTCTAGTTCCCAAATTTGAACAAACTACTGTATACACTATCAATACTATTCTAAACTACTTTAAACTACAGTACTATGATCCTGGCCAGGCAGTTACTAAGGAAGAATGAATGAAAGCTAAATCCAGAGCACAGCAACTCATTCAGGTTGATAAATGTGGTCTTTTTTTGACCGACGAGCTTCATATCTAACCGCTAACCTGCCAATTGCGTGACTTTTTGTTGCATCCCATAAGATCCCAGTCCCTACAGTACTTTCCACCTTATCCTAAAAAAAAAACGCGTCTCCTATTCCTCTCTACTTTATTCGTGTTTATTTCCGTGCGATGCCGCCCCGTATTAGCCAGTGCAGATATATAACAGTTGTGTACCAAGAGAAAAAATAGTGAAGACTATGAGCTTGCTGTTTTTAAATTGTCCTCAGTCTGTCAACAACAGCGGTAAGACAAAACAACAGGCTGCGTATAAACTGACAGGGAGATAAGCCGTGAGCTGAGCTACGTCTTAACTCACCTGCGCGGAAAAGAGAGATGGAGAGAAAGAGACAGTGAGGGTTATCTCTGGCTTTCTGTACTCATCCTTTAGACTCGTGCTCTCCACAGCCGGCTAATTCCATTTTCCGTGGTGAACCAAGTTCACACGTCTCTTTCTTTCCCTATATCTCTTTTCTTCAATTCCATCATGAGCTGTCTTTCACCCACCTACTTTAACCTAGCGCTGCCTCTCCTCTTTTGCACTACACGCTTCATCTCTACTTCATTAGCCTTTCGTCGAATGATAAGCTGCATGTGTGTGTGTGTGTGTATGGGAAAATAATAGGTGTGCAGGGGGTGTATGTGCAAGGTCAGGGTGTTCTATCCTGTAGAAGAGTTCGTTATCTGGTGAAAAGGAGCTGAGGGACAGAGATAGAGGATTCGCTCTGATCCGGCAGAGACTGCCAAGCTGTAGACAGCAGGATTGCGGATGGAGAGATGGATATGAGGAGACGCTTTTGACATTCTCCTCTATCCTTCTCTTTCACTCTCTCTCTGTCTCATCATCAGCATGCTCAGGCTGTCGGTGAAACAAATGTGCTCGCCTTGTTCCAATTAGTGTGGTGTGTGTTGTGGCTCGGCGCTAAAGCATGTTCGCTTAATGAAGGTATTCGAGCTGTGTGCAGCATCCTCTAAACACTCCGTCACTCGCAGTGTCGCCGCACACATCCCAACACTATCCGCTCTTATTGGATCAGACAGGACACAATAGAAGGAGAGGACACTGCCTCTGATCTGATTAGGCACCGGGCCGAACGACACGTAAGTCTCTCTCTCTCTCTCTTAACCCCTGCATCGCAAAAGTGCTACAGCCCTGTTGCCCCAGGTACGTCTAATAATCACGTCCTTCCCAGGATTCCCTGGGCCTCGGCGAACAGCATACACATGTCAATCTGTTACACCGCTGACTGGGGGCGAAGGAGGCTGCCGTGTCAATCTCACTCCCAGCTCTGGGAAGAAGCTGAGAAAACAGAAGGTGTGATTGGCACGCACTCGACGTGGGCGCATCCCCGCCAACGTCAAACCTCCGCCGAGCTCCTAGCTATCAGCCGTAATAGGCGGGATGAGTTTCAGCCAGCTCCTGAAGCAGCAGGCATCGGGGCCGCTCTCTCTCTCTCTCTCTCTCTTCTTTCCTCCGCCTCTGGGAGCGCTCGGGTTACTCGCATGCATGCAGGATGGTAAACAACAAAACAGCGTAGTGCAGTCATTCATCAATCACCAAGTCTGACAAATGAGGTCAAATCAGCATGCATCTAACATGAACCATGCAGGAGAAGAAAAAAAACTGATGAAGAACGATGAAATAACAGATTTGATGAAATAAATCATCAGAAGCGATGATGTAGATGCCAGGGGTTGGAATGAGATGACGGGCTAATTCTGCTTTGCTCATGCCTGTGATAACCGGCCGGAAATCCCGCAGAGAAAGGGGAAAAAAAAAAAAAAAAACACTTAGCCCTTCAGCAGTTGGTCACAGGCAGAGCAAAAGAGTTAGCTTCCTCACTATGAGCGTGCTATTTTATCTATTTCTTTTTTTCTAGAACAAAGATGGAACAGATGTAAAATTATTGCGATATCAAGGTCCTTTTTGTTTTCCCCCAAGTAGAAGCATGGCTTGTGAGAAGACAGGCATTTCAGCATCAGGTTTTTGAAAATCTCGTGAAAAAAATGATGCAAAAGTCACTTTCCAGAATGAAGCAATATTAAATTGACTTCTGTGCAATTTACTCAAGACAAATCTTATCAGCAGGTAATAATAATACGAAATGAAAGCTAATTAAAGCATGTTGTTTATTCTGATTGATACTGTAGATTTGAAGTTTTTACATACGGAGCTAGGAAAAAAACAACAAAAAAAAAACAAATGCCTGTCTGCAGAAGGACCGTAGTAGAAGAACTAAGTCTAATCATGCAGGGAATAGTGTACATGTCTTGTTGGAAATAAGCAAATGCACTAACATTGTACAAAGGTGTTTACTTACAGGTAATAAGTGTAGGAGTGATAGGTTCTTCTGCCGAGTGAGGTGGTGGTGGGGTATAAGCAGTGGAGGGGGGGAGGGGGGGATGGAATGGAAGGAAAGAAAAAGTAAAAAATATTAATGCTCGAAAAAGAGATATAAAGATGAACAAAAGCAGACATGGTGGCATACGTGTATATGAAAGAGAGAGAAAGAGAGAGAGAGAGAGATTTTTTGGCTTTGTGATCGAGAGAGTTACGGTGACCGCGGAAGGGCGTCTCACATCTTTCGGACAACTTTCACATTGTCCGAAAGTATTACAGTATTACAACTACTTTACCACAGGGCAAAACTTCTAAACTTTCATTTCATCCAAGACGCCCCCATGACGCGAATTACTTCAACAAAATTGCGCTGCATAGTTTAGAAAATAAAAAACGATTTACACAAGTCTTTTGTTCAAAAAAAAAAAAAAAGTAGTTAGTGATTAGTTGTGCATCAGTCTCATGCATCGGAAAATTAATTTTACCTGCAAACATTTCAAACAAGGCCTTTTTGAATAAGCATTACTGGTGGCAGTGCGGTGTGTATTTAAATGAATACTCCAGTGTTTTCAGGCTAATCTTTAGCCTTGTATAGCACAGCTGGAGAATGTGGATGACTAGCGCAACCTGGGATTTTAGAACATTTTCCTGGAATGAAAATCTGTTTGCATTTTGTTCACTTGGGTGTAAATTTCACTCTCAATCTTTATGATTATTCATTTTCTGATTCAATTTCGCTTTGATTTGACTGCACTAAAAAGCCTCCAGAACATTATATAGGTAATAAGAGGGATTTGGATGAAACTTTGGTCTCAGACGTTTATGTTATGTCTGTGTCAAGAGACGACTTCACACTGGCAAGAGAATCATCACGTATATCCTTTGAAGTTTGTCTCTTGTGAGTGTGTGAGCGCTTTGATATCATTAATACGCACCACTTGGCAGATGAAAGTTATGTACATTTAGTTTACATGTTGTCTGTTTGGCTTCGTTCTGGCTTAAATGACGTTTTCTTTTTAACCTCCCTGTCGCTATACATGCAAGTATATGTGACCTGTCACATCAAGTCAGGTATTAAGTCACATGGGTTAGTTTTGCTCTGTTGATACTGTAAATACCTTATCTTTCTGATCGTTCAACAGAATTGACTAAGTTTCAATCCTAAATATTGTTTCAAAACCCTTTAATGAACATTATCCAATAGAAATGGGGATAAAAAAAAAAATCAGTGGTGGCTCAAATGGTTAAGGCTGTAGGTTACTGAGTTAAAGGTCAGTGGTCAAGCCCCTGTACTGCCAAGTTGCCACTGCTGAGCCCTTGAGCAAGGCCCTTAAACCCAATCTGCTCCCTGTACGCTATAACCTGGCCGACCCTGCGTGCGTTCTGATCCCAACTTCATAACAGGAAAATATATGAAAAAATTATTTCACTGTGCTGTAAGGTACACATAACAAATAATCAAATATTATTATTGTGATTTATTTGTGTGGAAATTCATGTATCATAACCCTTTATGATTACAAAATTATAATTTCTTTTTGTTAAAATTAATTTTTAATGTTTGCATTTGAGGTGATCAAATGTTGCATTTCCTCTATAATCTAATTAGATACCTCTTATATCTAATCTACACAGGATTCAGAAGATTTCAATATCACCTGTCAGTCACTCACTCATCGTCTATACCGCTTAATCCTGTATACATGGTCGCGGGGGGCCTGGAGCCTATCCCAGGAGATTTAAGGCGGGGTTCACCCTGGACAGGGTGCCAATCCATCGCAGGGTGCACACACATACAGTACACACACACAAATTTACACACTACGGGCAAACTGGGAACGCCAAGTAGCCTAATCTGCATGTCTTTGGACTGTGGGAGGAAACCGAAGTACCCGGAGGAAACCCATCACGCACAGGAACTCCATGCACACAGAGATGGGAATCGAACCCGGACCCTGGAGGTGCAAGGCGACGACGCGACCATGCCGCTATTACCTGTCACATATTATATATTTATTATTTAAAATTTGCACAATAAACTCAAGAACTGCCTTCAGACTTCTTGTTGAACAGAAATATGTTTCCATGCAGGAAGTTGTGATTAAATCCTCATTTATAGTAAGCATACAGATGCTCCTGCACATTTTCTGATGTAATTCCTATAACGATCATTTTTTTCCATGCAGGGATTTGTCCAATAAACCTCTGCTGTTCAATCAGAAGAACATAAAGTGGTATAAAAGTTGTTGGACTAATGAGGCTATGATGCATTCCTGCTCCTCTGACACAGTGTGAACAGGTAGACGAGACGAGATCTCGTGTTTCAGCATTCTGAACAGCACCGCGTCTCGTGGGCATGATTCTAAATGGTAATATCAATTGAACTGCGAGTCTAGATTTAACATGAGGATTAGCATGTCCTACCTCGCTTCCATTTCTAATCTAATCCAGTTAATTAAACCGACAGATTCGAACGCGCCCGTTCATTTGATTAAGCTATATTGAGCAGGATTCAATTAAAAGGATCGTGCATAGTGAGCATAACCTTCGCTGTGGCTCCGAGATCGCCGGGAGAGGCGTTGCTCCTGAAGGGAAATTTATTCTTAAAGACGTCTTTTATTCCCCTTCATGTCTAACACACAAATATGACTAATAAACCGTGTGTGTGTGTGTGTGTGTGTGTGTGTGTATATATTGCTATCGGGGTACAGGAGATCAGAGTGTAGGAATGTAGCGGGGGTTATTGTAATGAGGAGTTACATTGTAATCTAAAACAAATACAAAGAGCAGCGTGCGTGTTTGTGTGTATGTGAGTGCGTTTGTGAGGTACGGGTTGCCTCTACAGTCCTGTAGGTTCTGATCGAGAGCTTTAAGGGACCTGGCTAATGCAAACCAGCCTGCAGCTAAACCAATCACTCCACCGCAGCATAGCTTTCATCACCATTTCCCTCTCATCTCCATTTTCCCTCAGTTTCTCTCTCGTGCTGTTTTCAAACAAATTCCCTCTCTTTCTCTTTCCCTCTCCCCCCCACCTCTCTCTCTCTTTCTCTGTCATTTAAAAAAAATTTCGCCTTTCCATCTAGCTGCTATAAACTCATTTTAATAGGACTTAAAGAAGTTCGATTAATTATTCAGCATCACACTGACAATCCAGGGGCCCATGGGTCAAAAATGAAACTGGCGTGGAAATCTATTATTAATAGCTGTATTTGAAATCCCTCATGCTTGCACTGAAAAATACAGGACACTTCATTCACTGCATTTCAATGTGATTAGGATAAACTGGGTTATAAATGTCACTGTTATGAGAGAAGACTTTTTCATTCAAATGAATTTTTTTCTGAATGTTTTTATCTTATGTTTTCTTTCCTCCTTTTTCCACAGCTTAACATAGGGATGGGCGATATGACTAAAAATATCATATTGTGAGGCCTGGAGATATTTTCCGAGTACGCAGAGTATGATATTCCCTCAAGAGTTTACATAAGCACTAGCTAAGCAGGACTTTTTGGTTGTCAAAATGTTGTGGTAACTTTATGGATGTCGGTACTCATGATATTAACTGGACATCATGGCCCGTATTCACAATGCTTCTTAAGCCTACAAGGTGCTCCTAGTGATGAAATTCTTAGGAATTTCTTAGAATTATGACATTTTCTTAGAATTTCATCTTAAATTTAGGACTAAATCTTAGTAAAGATAAGATTCACGAAACATTTTAGCCCTAAAAACAGCTTCTAAGGTAAAAATCGTTAAGAGTAGAGAGGAGGATGTTTAAGAGTACAAAAAAATAAAATAAAATATTAACAATAAATAAATAAATAATAAAAGGAATGCTACTTTTTTTTAAGCTTGGAAAAAAAGGCTTCCCAGGGAATCTGATTCGAACTAGAGGTGAGCATCGTGACTGCGATCGAACGGGATGCAAGTCAAAATTTTGCATGGGCAAGGTGTTATTTCTTTACCAATAAAGATAAAAGACCATTTTCATTTACTGTACATGCAAAGCATTTATTCATCCTTAGTAAGTGCCTGGTCAGAGCTCTGTTCATTTATTTTGGGAAATGTACCCAATTAAATTAGTTGTTTTTAATCTTTCTGGTCTTTCCCAGTGTCACAGAAATAAGGATTTATAGCTAATTAAGAAAAATTTCCCGTCCAGTTTAGACCACGCCTACTTCACATTTAATTCTCATTACAAACACAGATATACAGTATACAGCATTAAACAGACACATGTAATGCCACTAAGTAACATCTCCACTGCACATGATATCACATCACCCGACGCTAGTTCAACTGCATATACACATACACATACAGTACACACATGCTGGTTATTATTTGATATACAGTATGAGTTGTAATAGTAATAAATGTACAGTATGTCTCACTGCTTACCGTTTCTTCATGAGAAGTACTACGCCGAGGAATATGATGACAAAGAGCAGGATGCCTGCGATGACGCCGGCGATCTTCACCGTGTGGTCGGTCTGCTTCTCCGGCTCCACCGCATTCGGCTTGTGTGTTGCAGACCCTATGAACGGTAAAAAGTGGAAAAAGTTTGAATGACTTTTTAAGAATCTGGAGAAATCAACAGCTACAGAGTAAAGATGCGTGCTAATGGCTTGCATTTTAATTGGCAATAAAATCTTTTACTGCTGAGATATTTCTGGCGGAGACAGCAGCACGGAGACGTCTGCAAACTGGTGAGCGACTGTCAAATTAGCAGAGGAGAAATAGTGTGGAATGAATATTTGGGTGCAGTGGGCTTTAATGTTGTACATCATTTTGTAAGTTTTTTTTTTTTTTGTAAGAGACCCGCCAGTGTAAAATGTAATTAAAAGAATACTCCAGCGTTCATTTTCAAACGAGTCTCGGTCCGAAACAAAGACTTCAATGCTTTTTATATACTGAAAAACCTGTTTAGTCGAAGCTCACTCATAATAGATTTCTAAGAGCAGTTATACAAAGTGCTTTCATGAATTTTTCATACAAATGTATTTGTAAATCAAACTTTAAACCTCTACTAGTCATTCTTTCGGAGACTGGAGTACTTTCATGATGAAAATTTGTGGTCGATTATTAATAAGTTCTCAAGCTTTGGCCTGCTGAAAAGTGGTAAGACTTCCAACCCCCAACCACCCTCCGAGACGTACAGTACAGATGTCTCACTGTTTATCAAACCTTTGTTTTTGGAATGAAATTGTTCTATCACGTATTTTCAGTTAATGCTTCAAATATCCATATCCAAAAATGATTTTGTTAAAAATGATTCAATATTTACTATACTACTGTGTCCAAGCAAATACTGGAGGAAATTCAGAGAAAATAATTTTTAACTTGAACCTTTTCTTTTCTTTTCTTTTTTTTTTTTAACAATCCTGTTCAAGCAGTTAATAAGGATGCTGTAAATGCATCTTTAAAATTTGAATAATTAATATGGCTAATGTATTTGTCCTTAGCTCTGGCCAAACATGTCTGTGACATATGGGAGAGCCACAGACTACAGAAAGGAATCTTATTTAATTCACACTATACACCAACCAGCCATGACAATATGACCACCCACCAAACATTGAGTAGGTCCCCCTTGTGCCACCAAAACTGTCTTGATACGTCAAGACATAGACTCTACTCCATCCATCCATCCATCTAAGACCCTCTGTAGTTCAATTAGGCACCTGGAGGCCAACTGTGACCACTGTATTTATTCCCATCTTATATGACCATGCGGTCAACATTCAGACACTATGGGCAATTTGGAAACGCCAATTAAAGACGCCAACGTCTTTGGATTGTGGGAGGAAACTGGAAAACCCAGAGGAAATCCCATCAAGCACGGACAGAACATGCAAACTTCATGCACTCAGACCCAATGTGGGAATTGAACCCAGAACCTGGAGATGCAAGGTGACAGTGCTAACCACTGAGCCACCGTGCCGCCACTACAACATTACTTCCCCAGTGTCAGATCCTTTAAGTCCTGTAAGTTGAAAGCTTTGGCCTCCATGGGTGATGCCTTTTTTTTACCACACATCCCAAGATGGTCAACTGGGTTGAAATTGTGAGATTGAGAATTTAGAGGCAATACTTTCATTTTTAGCTTTGGTACGACTTTTTGTCCCCTCAGACGTACAGTACAGATGTCTCACTGTTTATCAAACCCTTGTTCTTAGAACGACATGGTTCTATCATACATTTTCAGTTAGCGCTTCAAATATCCATATCTAAACTGGATTTATTTTTTTATTATTAAATATTTATCATACTACTGTGTCCAAGCAAATACTTGAAGGAAACTCAGAGATGCAAGATTGAGAATTTAAGGCCAGATCAACACCTTGACCTCGTTGTTGTCTTCCTCAAATCATCCTTGAACCACTTGTGCAGCAGTGTGTCAGCGCTCATTATCCAGAGGAAAGAGGCCACTGCCACCAGGGAACATGCAGGGGTGTACTTGGTCAGCAACAATATTAAGGTAGGTGGTACTGTACAGTAGGTGTCATAGTAACATCCACCTAAATGGCAGGACCCAAAGCTTTCCAAGCACAACATGGCTTGCTCCTGCCATCTCACCTTGCTGCTTGCACCCTTGTGTCATCTCTTCCCTGGGTAAGCTAAGTCCGCCTTTTTCCATTGCTCAATGGTCCATGGGTTGTATGGACTCCCTGCCTACGCAGCCCCATATGTGTGTTCTGCCACTGCAAATAATTACATTTTCCATTCTTTTCTCCGCACAGAGAAATGGTGACGTACAGTATGTGTCCTTAGCATTTGCACCTGCACTACTGATTGAGCTTATGTGCTGGAAAGATGCTGGAGCGTTCCTGTGGCCTGTTCGCGCAGCAAGTCCGCTGAGACCTGTGGACTGTTTATTTCCATCAGCCATTAGGACTGCTGGGGTGATAAAGCTGAAGCTATGTGATAACCACAGTGAAGCAATACGTGATAGGTTCACCACTGCCTCTTCTCTTCTATGGATAAGCGTGTGTGACTGTTGGTCGTGTGTGCCTCTGTATGTGTGTGTACACTTGATAATGTGAAGAGATGTCAATTCTGTCACCTCTGAATTGTTTTTGTGTGTGTGTGTGTGTGTGAGACAGTGAGTTTGGGATGACAAATTAGAGAAATGGGATGTTCTGTACAGTATGTGTGTGCGAGATCCACTTGTACAGGGTTTAATATTACATCCTGGCACCTTGTTAGGGAATAGCTTGTGTGATTGTGTTTTGATACGGATGTGCTGTACTAAAACGAGCCTGTCAGATAGCAGCGTAGTGTTTATGGCAACACGAGCACTGTGTATGTTTGTGTGTGTGTGTAGTGGGACTTTAGATTTATGCAGGCTTGTTTATACACACCGGTCTGACTGCAGAAGTAGGAGTGGGTATTGCATCAGGGCCAAAGTTCACCGCACACACACACACACAAAAATGAGCACGTGCACACGGTCGAACACGGACTCACACACAAACACACAGAGATGCGGAGCTGTCCGTCTTTTTGATGGGGTGTGATGGTGGGAGTAATGGGAGCGGACGGAGGAAGACAGTCCTGGCAGGGTGAGTGTCTGACCTGTTAGTTGGTTGTCGCCTGCAGCTGGAGCAATGCGGATGTAGGGAGTAGTGAGCTGCGTCACTAGAATAGCGGCTGACAGAGTGAGATCCACAACGACATGCAGTGAGAGAGAGAGAGAGAGAGAGAGAGAGAGAGAGAGATGTGGAGAGGCACAGAACAGGATTTTTTGAGAAAGAAAACCAACTACTGTTCAAGCTGTTAAATTTCAAGCTGAAAAATTCCACATCAGAAACATAATGCTAATCACATTCAAAACACAGCAATACAGGCAGGAATTAGTCAAAAAGTTACCCTTAACTGCTATTACAGTGGTTTATTTAAGTTGACCATACAGGTATTAT
>JAQMYI010000018.1:15867166-15880898 GCA_030014275.1 Clariallabes melas
TACAAATAACATAATGAATTTTATGATGAAGTCCTAATATGAGCTTCCCCTGTTTCAAAAGCTAGCAGCCGCCACTGATATATATATATATGAGCCAATCAGGTTCAATATGTAAATGCAGACCTTATACAAATAAAAGGGTAAAAAATGCTTCTAGAATTTTTAAACCAGATGCTGAATTTACATGCACAAAAATAATATGATTTTTAAACATATGAAAAAAAACAGAACATTTTCTTTTAAATGATCCTAGATGAAAACACGTTTCAAGAATTGACAGTCCACATAGCGGAACTGAAATTTACACTTATGAATTATTGTAGTTCAATTACAGACAATTATACAGTATATTATAGAACACAGCCCTCTCACGAATGACATTTCAGTGCAATAAACACTTCTGCGCTGCTACAGTAGCTAATGTCTATAGTAATTAATGCTAATGCTATCTGATTTACCCACAATATTACTTTCTGCTGCACTTTCTCGAATGCCAAAATGTTAAATAATAAATAATAGAAACACGATATTAAGTACAACAGACCTACAGTACATATTTCTAGATATAAGTTTTATTACTTTTATTAAGCATATCTAAAACATCTTTAAAACCATGAGTATTTTCGGTAAGAGTGTAAAAACATTGTGGATGCTTACTGCTTAACCATCTACTCCTCGGATGGCTAACAAAATGTACGTTAACAAAACAACTGTACTATTTTAATGCGTCTGCGTGTAGCTTTTATAAAAAACCCAGTTACATGCAAAATGTGTTGAATGCTTTTTTTTAACATTTGCAAACTTTCTCATGTTTAATAAAAAAGTTCTCATGTGCGAATGTTACATCAAGCAGACAAAAAATATTGTCATTATCATAAGTGTACGGTGATGTAAATCAACTGTTTAATATTAGTGCACAGTGAGAGGCCATTATGCTAGTGAACACGTGAAACACATCGATATGTCAGCATGCTAACAATACAGAAACTTACCTTTGGTGGCGACTCGGACACAATCTATTTTAGTCTCCTGTAGGGAAGAAGACAAATGTTTAATTGGAGGTAGTAGTTAGGCTAAAGTATACCCAAAAGCCATACGTATTGTGGGCTTCATGCTAGCTGATGGAAAACAGCTTGCCAGAAATACTAGCCTGAAATCTCTATACAAAATAGAAAAAAAAAAAGTTTCATATTAGATTTACTTGTTAAAAAATATTATTTTTTATTTCTTTTTCCCCCAGCTCTACCTAAAAGGAAAGGCGTTAGGAGTGTGGGATTTGATTAATTATCAGTCTTGAATAAACAGACGCGAGGCTGTCTGGCTAAGTGCCCATCAGCATTCATCAGCGGCACTAAAACACAGGTCTTCAGTCAATTAGGAAACGAGCTCCGGCTCTCCCGCTATACAGACATAGAGCAGCCTTTTAAAGAAAGCAAGCAGTGTCAGTGCTGTCAATCTAAACAGCAGCTTTCTTTAAGAGCATGGGCGGAGAGAAGGTGAGAGCTAGCGGAAGGAAGAGAAACAGAACCGAGAGCGGCGCAGATCGAGACGCGGAGAGAAAAAAAAAGAGAAACTCTGGAAAAGCATTAAGTGGCACTGCGTTAATGTGTCCGATAGAAGTGGTTGCACTCGGCACACTGTGGCCATGTCAGGAGAAACTTTAGCTGTCATCGCTGAAGTGCTTTTAACCCCGAGTTCTCCCTCCTATTGAGATAAGCCTCCTCTGATTGGGCGTGAGCCTTTGGAACATTTTACCTGTCAATGTGTTTCTCCAAAGCTAAGAATGCCCGGTGTCGTTCTGCGGTCTGGGGAAAGAGCCGTAACTGTCTGCACTTATTCACAAAGTCGCCACATACAGCTCTAACGGAGGCAAAGTGCAGAGGCGCTTTGTAAAGCTCACAAAGGTCGCGCGTTAATGCTTTCGTCTGTGAATTCAGTTCCAGGTCGGGGCAATTCTGAAATCACTGCCTCGAATATCATCCATTAAGAGTGAAAACATCCAGTAGCACCAATATGATGTCACTCACCCAAATAGAAGTAGCGAGGAGTACATTAACACACTGTAGTCATTCCTGGCTCAATAGCACTAATGCTAACCAATGCTGAGAGGACTGATCAAGAGCGTATACGAGATTGGACAAGTCATATATTACCCCATAACACGATGCAAGTGAAGAGGTAAAATGTTGTGTAGAGTGATTGGGATTAGTAAATGTTTCTAACTAAATGTTACTGTATACAGTATATTGGGTAGAAATATATTATTATTACTGGTTCTGTATGCCCATAAATAAAATATACCTCAGATTACGTCAAGCGACCCTATTAAGACCCACCCCGTTAGCGGTGCTCACGGCCTGGTAGTAGACACTATAGCTCTTGTGGGGAAGCAGTGGTGCATTCCAGAAGCCACTGTAGGTTCGGTTGTCCCCCACAGTAAAAGGCAGAGGTGACGGGATGCCCCCGGAGGGAAATTCCGCTGTGAAGTAGTACTTAGAGTTGAGTGATGTTGCGTTCTGGTAGTGGACAGGAATGGGGTAACAGCGCAGGATCTCTGCTTCACCGCCACGTGCTCGTCTGGGCCTCTCTTCCTCCACCACCACCTGATACACACTGTGAAACAGACAGACACAAAGGGATACAGATGAATACTGACCCACTGAGACGCTACAAAGTCTTTCACTGGAAGAATGCTGGGCGCACAATAAAAGCTAATAAATTAATACGTATACAACAAGAACAGCTATTCTTGGTCTGATGAAACCAATTTCAATCTCAGGTTCCATTTTCCTCCCATATGATCCGCAGACGGATCTACAATCAGTCAGGAACTGTACAGAACCCAAATCCAATCTACAGCCCGAACTCTCCGGCTTGCCTTTCATCTTCTTCTCTGCAGCCTCTAAGACATCACAAGTGTCTTCATCGTGTGTGCTTTCTTTAAGTCTTGTCCAATATTCTAAAGTACTGCAGCAACAGAGTGGCAGAATCTTTCTGCCGACAAGCAAAAATAAATAAATAAATAAAAAACATCCCTAGGCGCTGCTTCACCTTAAACATGTGAATAATTAAAGAGCAAACATAACCAGCACTGTGGTATAATTATACAGAAAACCCTACTGTATATTTCGGCTACGGTGGGCACTTTACGCTTTTATCATGTAGATTTATAACCCTCGTATTCCTGTTCGTAAATTCGGAGCAACTACCGAGCCTTATGCGACAACAATTTCCCAAAAGCATTGTATGCTGGACATTATGACAGGATAGTATTAATATTTAATATTATTAATATTTAAAGCAAATATTTAGGGAGGGTAAGCCTGAATCAGTGAACAACTAAATAATATAAAAAACTAAATAATACGGTATGCACTTCTGAAAGTTACTGTTCTTCAGCAAATAATAATAATAATCATTTGTTTTGTTTTCATTCTAATTATTGCATATTTTTTCAAGCCCACTCTAATTAACATGATTTTCGGTTTAACAAGATTCACTAGATAAAATTAGAAGAAATTCTGCATTATTATTATGAATAAAACATAAGTAATGTTAGCAAAGCAATTACCACTTGTATATATAGTACAATGTTTTTTAACCCTAAAACCCTGAGAGGCACTGAAACACAACATTGGTCAATTACCAATCCAATAAATAAATAGATAAAGAAATAATCCATATGTGTAGGTTCTGGTGGTTGTGTCGACAAGGGAGTAATGCAAAAAAAAAACAAAAAAAAACTAGCAAAAGTGCTTTAAATAAAATCAGATCAAATAAAACCTTAACCAGTGTTGTTTTCTATTCATCAACAGTAATAAACAAATAATAATTAAATCCCCTAAGACAAATATAAGTACCTTAATTAATCATTTTGTATTAACAGATTAACTGAAAAGAAAAATATATAATGAATCTGAGATCAGCTAATTATGAAAATTTGGTAATTTAATTTAATGCAGATATTCTGGTTACAAACATCATCACCTAATATCAGCATATTTAGTTAACAATCATTCCTAGTTTTTAAAGCACTGCCGTCTTTTTTCATCCAAAGACTATTGTAAAACAAATGATACAGTAGATAGAAATAATATAGAAAGTGTCATCCAAAATACTTTGGTCAACTATAACATCAACACCACAAAACAATGAACACTGATTAAAAAAAAAACTCGTAATAAAATCAATGTTGGCTGTGAGGAACGCTGTTTCATTTCACTGCATACTGAACTGTACAGTACATGGTTGAAATGACAACAAACGTCTACTTGACATGACTTGACCTGACTTGATAGAAAGGTATGAGAACACCCAGTGCATCATGGGATTTAGCAGGCAAAGAGTTCAAATTTGTTTTTCCAATCTCCAGATCTCAATCCGATTGAGCATCCATAGAATGTACTGGACAAACAAGTCTGATCCATGGAGGCCCCACCCCACCTTGCCACTTATAGCACTTTGATGCAACTATTCTTATGCCAGATATCACAGCACACCATCAGGGGTCTTGTGGAGTCATGCCACTAAAACAAGGGCACCCTACACAATAACGGGCTTAATGTTTTGCAATTCAAATGTTATGGCTGATCGGTGTCTAATTAAATGCTCTTTAGCTAAAGATGGCGGCGGACAAGCTGGTGTTTATAACAAGAGACGCAATACAAGGCATGGCATGGAATTTAGAAACTACTCATTGAGCCCAATGCTGGATTAATTAGCGTGCCATGACTATGGCTGTCAATAGCTTCACTAAGGTTGACTGATTGCCTGTTAGTTGCATATGGTCATGATGTAGACTAATTGCGAGACAGCTTTGATTCATTTATGACCACAAACACAATGCAAGATTGCTACATTTGTATAATATACAGGAAGTGATGTCACATGCTAGTTACAGAAGGTTACAGCATTTCCCACTTTTTAGGATCTTATTAGATTTTTTTGTTTCCTGATAAAATGAAGAAAAACTAATATTTGGAGTTACTCGAGTTGAGAGTTTTTGCGAGCCAGCAATGCAATGGTTAGCAGCTAGCAGAATGAATGTTGATTGATGCTAATCTGACCTTTGGGCTGGCTAATCTGTAATAAGTCTGGGTTTGTTTGGGCTTGCTAGCAAAAGGTTATCTGTGACTATAAAGAGCAAAGTATATAAATATACTGTAGTTAATGAAATTACCAACTTCCACATTCATGTGTGGCTGAAGCAGACCGCTGCCCTTTTCCTTGGTTTTCTCATTAAATAAAAAATACGAAACAGCTGAAAAGTCTTTTTTTTTGCCTGAAGCATCTCGGTACTACAGTACGATCCGACCCTTACAGCTCCCCGACCAGCACCGTAGGGTGCCTCTAATAAATAACTGTGACACAACAAGCCTTTATGCATTCATGAAGATTGCAACTTCTGGCTAACTCTATCATTATGCATCCTGCAGCTTTGAATCTCTTTTATATGTTGGCATCAGTCACTGGGCCTCCTGTGGCTAAGTGCCGGGTCCTCCTGTTTAGAAAAGAAATATGATCCGCTGAAATATTTATTCCGCTGCGTCTCTGCGTCTGAGAAACTGAAGTTAATTAGCACCTGGCCTCATACTGAGGTTAGAGGTTAGAGGCAATGAGGGCCAAATATGGCAGGCCTATACTGATTACGAATAAATGAGAAAGACGGAGGGACTGGGAGAGAGAGAGAGAGAGAGAGAGAGCAAGCAAGGGAAAGAAGCAAGTATAATGAGATGATAGTAATCATTAGAAATCATGTTACTGATCACTATCTCAGTCTTTTACCTGATATATTGATATTTCATGACCGGAATGAGGCCGATTGCAACTGGCTTCTGCTTGCAGCTCATAAATCACAATTGAATAACTGACAGTGGGTCAATATCACCGAGTGCATTTTTGAAAGATTGAATCTTTTTGTTTAATAAAGTGATTCTGCATGGTCCTGTTTGGATTTAGCACAAAAATGTCTCAAAGCAGAGACAATACTGATGCTGATAGTCTGATGCTGGACTCTAATACTGACTATAACATGATAACGTGTGACATAAGCCTACAGTACTGTGTAAAAGCCTGATTTCTTTGTATAAATGAAATTAAATGATGTAGATTTAAGAAATTGGAACAAATGCTTCATTGTGAAGCCTTAAATATACAATAAAAAAAATGGTTGTTTACAGTATGTAACAACCTCAGCAGCAACCTCATTTCCCCTCTTGTCTGTTCAGCATTCAGCATCACCGGCCTGATTGTCTACAGATATCATCATCTCCACCTGTTTTTTACTGACTTAGATATTTTTTATGCTAGAATGATTCATAGATCACTGTGTGGCTTTAAAAACAAAAACATTTTGCTCCTGATTGCTTAATACTACAGTATATGGTACAGTAGATTACTCATTTTGTTATCAGTATCAATATCGTTACTACATACAGTACTTATACTCATGGAGAAAAAAATAACACTAACCATCCCTAGTTCTGTTTAAATGAAACCTGTTGTTAGGGATCACAGAGCAGCAAGACATCCAGATTAGCCCAAGGCTTGTCTTTTCTTTTTTTCCAATCTAACCATAAATTCAAATAATGACAGGATCTATATAATAAGAGGCAAGAAATTATGATCTTACAACCAACATTTAGACGTCCAAATGCTACAAATACTTCTCAGGTGGAATCCTGGCTGGTGTCTTGATAAATGCTGAACTTCTCCATAAAAGCTTATCTGACTCAATATCAATAAATTGGAACCCATTTCCATATCTCGACCCAAGAAATCTTCCTCATGTTCCCTCTGTTACTATAGAAACTGATCCCGGGTTTACCCGTTTTTTTTATTAAGATCACTTATTGTTCCATATAAAAGCTAAAGGTCTCTGTGCATATGATGTAGTGGTACTGTAGGTATGCCTGTTATGAACAGGACCCCCTTTAGAAGCCCTGGAGCACATTGGAGATAGGCATCGGGTATGAATGAAGATCCATGCGTGCAAGATGGACACTCCATGCTCTCACACACAACATCACACATGTACCATATGCTGATTAAAGGATAAAGACTAATGAGCACAATTTTTTATTATTATTATTATTATTATTATTATTATTTTAAGTTTCAAATATCCAGGGTGAATATGAATAATCCAATGACATTTTAGGATTTCGAGGAACGCTTCACTAAATTACAGCTAAATCCGTTCTAGGAATCGGGCATGCAAAATATGTTTTTATATTTATTTCTGTAATCTTTCAAATCATTTATTATAAATTTATAATATATTGTACCCAAATAAAGAAATAAGGATTAAAACACAAGGAAGTGTGTTGTTTTAGAAAGAAAATCGAGTACAAGATTAGAAAACTGATTTGCCTTGCAGCTAGACTGAACCCAACTCTATCTAGCATTAGAAGAAAAAACAAACTTCTTAATGCATAATGATGATGTGCTTGCTTGTCTGAGCGGCTCTGACACACGCCTCAGACCCTTCGCTGCAGACAGAGTGACACCATCCAATCATCCAGCTATTTGCCTAATTCAGCATGACATGAACCCACCCAAAAGAAGATAACAATACAGAAAATAAACAGTGACAAACGTGAAAGGCTGTGTGAGGAAGCGGGCGTTCCGGAGCATTACGTGTTAAATTGGCAGCAGCGCTGTTTGTGTAGTGCTAGGACTGTAAAGTATGCTCTTAAATGATAGTTATTCCTAACATGCGAGGCTTAAGGCACTAAATACGATCATAAACATGCACCATATGCTCTGGTGCGCTAGGAACAGCTAGGAAAAAAAAATACGATTGGGTTTGACGTGCCACGTCTGGGCTGATGACATCAGCTAATCCTCGGAGGAAGTGAAAAGCGCTTCTGCGGTTCTTCCCGTGGTGGCCAAGGGCCAAGCGGCACCGGAGAGGAAGAAATACGCTCTCGCACTCTCTAACCTGTCGCTCCCTTGCTCGAGCTTGACATGATGTCTCCCTGCGGCCCTATGACTAATTGATTAAAACCTCTGACTGTGGAGAGAGCTGACACACCGCTCCCGCGTCTGGGGAAAGAGCGAGAGGAAGGAACGGGCCAGAAAAAGCACCTGCTTATAATAACTTCTGTTGAGGTAAAAAAAAAAAATATATTTTTTTTAAATATTACAGAAGATGGGAAGATAATTGAGATCTAATGAGGATGGAGAAAATAATCACTTCTTACTTGGAATTTGTTTTAAAGGTCCCTAGGTACTTCTACTCAGAGAGCTTGCTTTCTTAGCTCACGGCAACAAACGACTACGGCGTCATCAAAGCTTGAACTAACAATAGGCAGGAAAACTGCCGAGAGCTAAGAGAAAATAAGACGGGGTGCTTATGGGAGCAGGGACGGAAAGCGAGAAGGAGCGAAGCAGGGGCTGTGTGGAAGGCAGCATGTGTTCCGTAGCTCCGTGACCAATTAGGCTCATTCCATCTCGCCAGCAACCAAATGCCATGCTCGCCAATTACACCAGATTGACTTGGCATCGACTGGAGAGTGACCTGAGAGCCTGATTTACTGCCTGCTGGTGTGAGAGCAGACAGACATGGAGATAGAGTGTGTACCTGTGCGGAAAGGAAGCGTCTAAATCAGACCTCGCCTCCGTCCCTGTTCCTCTCTCTCCCGCGTTCACGCTAATCGTCTCTCCGAGCTGTGCACCTGGGCATTCAAACAGGCACTTTGTGTAGCTCTAGGCTCTATATCTGCCTGATTTAAGAGCCATGCTGAGACACAGGCCTCCTACCTTTACTGCCTCTCCACTCACCCTCTCGCATTCTCGACGTTTCCTTAGGGAGTTTTTAAAAGTGCTACCACTTCCAGAGCTTTATCCTGCTATACTATAAACCTCTCGCTGACACTCTCTTCCTCTCGCTCGGTGAGACGCTCTAGTCACGTCGGTCTCTCCCAGGTGCAATTTAAAAGCGACGAGCGAAGGGACGTGCACAAGCAGAGATCATCGCTGTGCTTTAATCTGAAATCTCTCACTGGAACAACAGGAAACAGATGGCATAATAGCTTGCAAAATCACACGCTGCAAATTTAATATTTTCTTTGTCAGAGTTCAATTAAAACGTAAAGGGATGCTCGGTATAGAAAAACCAAAGAACAAAACTGATTAGACTGTGAATCAGCCTACGCAACGCTGAAACGCGTCCATACTGAAGTGTACGTACGGTCACATCCAGGTAAGCCAGATGGAACATTAAGACAGCTTGACTTCTGCATGAAAAACAACCCAATCCATATTTCTGAGAGAAAAAGATCTACAAATTCTAAATGAACTGCGAACCCAGTCAGGAAAGGTGGAGAGAGAAATCTTGCAGCACTGGTGCCATCCTTACCTGGCAGCACCGTCACTGCTCTCACGATAAGAAGAGGTGCAAAGAGAAGACTAAGGCAAGAGAGGGGAAAGGAAAGGGATCAGAATAAAACAGAGATGAGAGAAAGAATGTAGATATACTGTAAGAAGAGCAAAAATAAGAAGAAACTACATAGGGAGGGGATGGAAGAAAAGAGAAGAAAGGAATAAGATAAAGAGGAAGGAGAAAAGAATGTAGAAGTAAGTACAGCAAAAATAAGTAGAGGTAAAATAGGGAAAGAAAGAAAGAGAAAAGAGGGGGGCAAAGGAAGAAGAAAAGAGAGAAGACAGGATAAGTGAAAATAAGACAGGAGGAAAGTAGAAAAGAAAAGAAGAAAAGGGAAGAGAGGGGATGAGAATTGAAAAACGAGATAAGAGAAGATATGAGGTAGTGGGAGTAAAAAAGAAATGACAAAACTGGAGGAAGAGAAGACAAAAGAAGAAAAGAAAAGAGTCGTAATTAACAGAAGAGCAGAGAAGAAAGGAGAAGAGAAGAGAGGTGAGGATAAGATAAGAAAAAAATAACAGAAGACAGGAGAAAAGTAAATAGAAGAGAGAGAAGAAGAGAAGAAAGGAGAAAAAAGGAAAAGAGAAGTGAAGATAAGAGAGGAGAAGAGAAGTGAATGGAAAAGGGGAGAGGAGAAGATACTGTGAGAGAAAAAAAAGGAGAAGAGATGACGAGAGAGGTGAAGATAAGAGAATAGAAGAGAAGTTTAGTTAGGAGAAGAGAAGAGATGAGATGAGAGGAGAAGAGAGGTTTGATAGGCATTGACAAGCTTAAGCTCTCAGCTGAATCAATTACATAAACAGATCCAGCGTGAGAGCCGTGTCCTGCTGATTCCCGGCTACAGACGCTCGATTACACTTTCCACTTATCTGTGTGCATGTCAGTGTGTGTGTTTGTGTGTTTGTGTTTGTGTGTGTGTGAGTTATCAGCACGGATCATCTTGCCTCTCTCGCCCTGGGCTGACGATGACTGATCGGCAAAGGTGGTAAAACTGAGGAAAGCGTGGATGATCATGCGGAGCGTCTCCGATCGCTCTTTTGTCTGCGGCAGCGTGGCGGAGCGGCGGAGGCGTCTTCTGGCCCGTTGCCGGACCGTTCCTGACATTATCCTAACGCCGTACGACATGGCTAATCCTCTTAAACAAGCATCACAGCAAACACACTCTGCTCCCTCTGGTCATGAGTGCTCCATCATGTTCCATGTGTGTGTCGTGCATGAGACGGAGAGAGAGAATTCATGAGTTTGTGTTTAAATGTGTGTGTGTGTGTGTGTGTGTGTGTGGTAACTGAGATTAGTTGTCACGGCCAACTAGAGCCGAGGGAAATTTATCTCCGTGTGCATGTGTTAATGTTTTCTGATTACTAATGGCATGAATATTAAAATGACTCCTGCGCTCTCGGGTGAATCCCGGCGGAGGAAGACTGCGAGCGGAAACGTGCGCGATTGACACGAGATTCCCGATTCCCCCGCGTTCACCTGCTGCTTGGAATTCCATCCGCTCTCCACCTTATCTGCACCTTCCTGCTCCTCTAACAGCGAGTTTCTCTTTGATTTCGTTTGCTTTTTTTCCACTCGCCGGCAGACAGCTGCTTTGGAAACGGCGAGTATTTGGTGTGATGTTTCTCACAAATCCAATCAGCACGAGGATGATTGCTTTATCATCTCAAACTGCTTCGGTGCTGAGAAGAAAAAAATAGCACAGACACATATATACTGTGGTTATTCTCACAAATCAACAGCACAGCTGTAAATCAGGGGGTAATAACACCGGTGTAAAGCTCTGTAATTCCTGTACATGTGATCATAGTTTATTTGCTTTAAGCATGGAAAGTTTAAACTACGCATTCCAGACGTATAGATTACCCAAGTGTCAAGGCTCTATCTTTCCGGTTTAGCTCAGGATCTGTTTGGCTTGCACGTCAGCACTTGTGTTGAATTTTTAAGTGCGGCCAAAATCTAAAGCTCGGTGAACCCGGGTGGAAGAGAGTGAAAGGTGCCATCCAGAAACTTCTTCAAAAGGAAAGACACAGAGCTGTCTTCAAAGGCATGGAGCTCACAGCCTTCTCTCTCTCTCTCTCTCTCTCTCTCTCTCTCTCTCCCTGTGGCTAGACTGTAGTTACAGAGACACAGAAATACACCCAGACACACTCATATATACCAAAGTCAACCTACAGTATGCACACAGGGACATATAATAAAGCCACATAATAAAGCACTCGAGGTCGATCAGAGGATCAGAAGGTCAAATTCTGATATTTTCTACCATCTAAAGATCTGAATCTGAAAACTGGTGTTGTATTCGCAAACCTCTCTAAGTCAAGAAAGCAAGATTTAAAGATTTAACGATTCCAGTCCAGTTTCGGGTGAAAGGTGATCACCTAAGCTAAACCATCATGCGTGATATTTCAGCATTAGTCTCATCCTGGTCTTTTCACGCTCGCTGATTAATGTGTTTACTTTGCTCACGTGACGTGATGGTGCCGTAGCTGATCTCTAATCCAAACTGATTACGTCTATGTCCATTCCTCTGCATAGTGTACAATACTGATCCCAAGATGAAAGCTGGGAATAATAAAAGGAAATATAGGAAAGACAAGAAAACGAAGCCCAGAGGGCAGGAGAAAATGAAAATAGACGGGAAAAAAAATAGAGCAATAGAAGAGGAGAGAAAAGAAAAGCAAGAAAATTATCGAAAGGGACAAGAATTGAAAAAAGAAAATGCATAAAGATATACAAAGTGCAAAAATCATTAGAGAATAAATAAGAGAGAAGCGAAAGGAAGAGAAAGAGACAAAAATGAAAAATGAATGCAAAAGAGAAGAGGTAAAGATCACAGAAGAAGCAAGAATAGGCCAAATTGAGAGAGTAAATAAAAAATAAATAGAATAGAAGAATCAGAAAAAAAAGAAGAGAGGAGAAGTCAAGTAGGAGAATAAATAGATAATTTAAAAAGAGAACCATGAAGAGCCCAAAGTGAAAGATTAAATAAGAAAAAAAAAAGAATTTTAAAAGAAGAGGACAAAGAAGAATCAAGAGCTAAAAATAGTGGAGAATAAATAATAATAAAAAAAGGAGGAATAGTGAAAGAAAGAGAAGAGAGGACAAATGAACTGTAGTGATCACACAATGTGATCAGTTTTTGAAGTTCGAGACATTTTAATCTTAAACTTTCTGCTAAGCCACTGTTTGGTTAAATATATAAATAGTGTTGCACAACATCCACATCCAAAATGGACTCCTGTTTCACAGAACGAATCCTGGATGCTAAGTGACACGTACTGTACCTGTACACCATCTATGCTGAGGTTCTGTAACTGCACAGGCAGTAACAGAGTGTGAAGTCATTTTTCTGTGGCTTCAAAATTCTCCAAAAGGCCATTAAACACATTTAGGTCACTCATCGTAGCCGCTGTTTTGTCTTTCGCTTTATGGATCACGTGACAGAAAGAAGCGATGCGGTTGACGTTTCAGGACGTGTCGCATATACAGAGACGACCTTGTACAGTATATCAGAGGAAACTTAGAGGAAACCAGAATAGGTGAAGGTCTGAAAAATGACCTGAGAGTATATTAAATAATCAGAGCATATTAAACACAGCATTCTGAGTTCTTATTTCTGCACACTGTATCCAAACCCTATACCCAATAAGTCTGAGAAACCGAGAGACTGATACGGCTCCATCGTCGTCTTAATCTAATTAAACCCACATCGTTATCAGATCTTACCTTACAAACAGCACGGTTTTGCCCTTGGCAATGAAAAAAACACATAAACCAAAGTCAGATCTTTTAAAAGGTTGATCAGAGGCTCTTTGGTGTGTGTGTGTGTGCATGTGTGAGCGCATGTGTGTGGCTTCATTTGAGTAAACCAATAAAAGAACCATGTGATAATTAATGAAAGCCTGCCCTCATGCTGCCTCTGTAATTCTAATCAGCTGTTTTGTAATTACTCTACAGAGAGACTGCCACCCTTGCCCATGGAGAAGTTGTTAATATACCACCTGGCTTGCAGCAATAACAAAAAAATAATAAAACGCAGAAAGAGATTAGATGTGGGATTAGAATAAAGAGATTTTCATCATCTTGTTTTTTTCCCTTTCATTATCAAGCCTTAGGTCAATACTCACTCACTTACTCATCTTCTATACCGCTTTATCCTGGATTCAGGGTCGCGGGCTTAAGGCACGAGGCGGGGGACACTCTGGACAGGGTGCCAATCCATCGCAGGGCACACACACTTATTCACACACTACAAAACTTCGTTTTCATGTTTAGCTCCAAAGCTTTGGAATAGCCTTCCAGACAGTGTTCGGGGAGCAGACACGGTTTCCCAGTTCAAAAGTAGAC
>JAQMYI010000018.1:15880998-15897039 GCA_030014275.1 Clariallabes melas
TGTGCGTATGAGTGTGTGCCCTGCGATGGATTGGCACCCTGTCCAGGGTGTACCCCGCCTTGTGCCCTAAGCCTCCTAGGATAGGCTCCAGGTCCCCGCGACCCTGAATAGAGGATAAAGCGGTATAGAAGATGAATGAATGAATGAATTACAGGCAATTTGGCAACACCAATCAACATGTCTTTGGACTGTGGAAGGAAACCGGAGTACCCGGAGGAAACCCACCAAGAACGGGGAGAACATGCAAACATGACACACAGAGACGGGAATCGAACCCGGACCCTGGAGGTATAAGGCGAAAGTGCTAACCACTACACCACCGTGCCGCCTAGGTCAATACTGTACTGTGTAAATATGATTTTGCCAGATTAACACTAGAGACTGGGATTAAAATAATGGACTACTGAAATAATAAATAAACCTTTCAAATGTTCACGTATAATCCCATAAGCTCGATGAGCAGGGGGCACTATTTCAGAACATGAACATAATTTATTTTCAGCAAAAAAAAAATGGGACAAGCATGCAAACGTTAACAAAAGGAAAAAAAAAATCCTATCGGTGTTCAGAAACCTGCCAAGAGGAACAGCTTTATTCGACGTGTTTTAAATCTGACAGCGTCCAGTGGAAAATAATGAGTATGTTTGCATGACCTAGGGCTGGAAAGAGTGTGTTCTCTATCTGTTCAGGGTTTCTGGATGCACGCAGCCGAAGATCTCAGGGATTCATGAGCAGTCAGGCCTCGAGAACTGGAAGTGGGCTATGGAGTGAGTCCGGGCCCCCAACACCGGATTCTACCACCATAACGATGCTATTTATTAATGAGAATGGGTCGAGAGAGATAAGTGTGTGTGTGTGTGTGTGTGTGTGTGTGTGTGTGTGTGTGTGTGTGTGTGCTATAGTCTAAGGGACAGCCAGAGGCAGAGCGAATAGATGAAAAGGGTTCAGAGCCTGAAACCACACACACACACAAACACACACGCACGCTTTGTTCTCGGCTTCAAAGGCCAAAGCTCACTCACAGGGACCAAATCCACAAACAATAAAAGGGAAAAAAAATAGATAAAAACTGTTTTGAAAATGAAAAAACAGAGGAAGGGTTTAGCTGTGAGCTAAATGCAGTCTTTACCGCTGCAGATGCAGAGTCACGGGCTGCTCTGGGAGCTTATCCACGGCTTCACACGGGTCCTGCCTCAGACACTGCCTGCCTTTATTGAACCTTTCTTAGCTTCGTATTTGAATAACCGCCGTTTACAATACTCATTATGGCTAATCCACGTTTAACATACAGTACGCCACACTTTGATGTTTCTCTACACTCAATGTGTTCACTTGGTGTGTTTCGAACCTCGAATCCCAAAACTGTTTGAGGGCGTAAGCTTACCAGAATGCACCCACCTGCTGTGGATTTGACTTTTTGCTTACAAAAAACGCTGTTCTGTGATTGGGCTGTGTACAGTACCGGTACTCTACCTTTGCTACAGATACTATAATTGATGGAATTACAAGACCACACACACATTATGAGCAGAGCAGTGGGATGTCGGTACAATCATACAATCATACAATAGAAGAGAAATGATCATGGGCAGAGACCTACCTGAATAATCCTTTATAGCACAGTTGTATTCTCGAATCTAATTGGTCAGTTGGTGTGTGTGTGCATTATATCTGCTTTATATTAAAGCTTTTGTTCGAATATGTTTTTCTCACTGTATAATAACAGCTCATTTACAAGAACTTGTATAATGGATCATCCACAAAAGTGAAGCCTAATGATAGACATATTTTCTACAAGCATATTTTTTATTTATAAAGAAAAATATAATCGCTTATACTGTATGGTAAAGTTTTCTATTCATTATAGGACAGAGACTTTACATTTTCTCTGTAAAATTACATGTTGTGTTCTTTTGTTTCATTTACTTGGGAAAAAAAAAGAGAGAAAGAAAGGCTGCTGAGTGAGAATGAATGTACACCGCTGCTATTACACAAGTGATAACAGGAACTTACACATCATATAGACCATCATATAACCATTAACTTTAAAAGAGCAACAGGTCTGTCTATTTCCTGTCATCCTTAAATACCACCTATCCTGTGGTTTGTTACCTATCCAGGCTCTCGGGACAGAAGGCGGGAGTCACACTGAATAGGGGCAGAGGTGGAAAGTAACGAATTACATTTAGTCGCGTTACTGTAATTGAGTAGTTTCTTTGTGTCCTTCTACTTTTTAAAGAAGTTTTTAAAAGCTGTAATTTTACTTTTACTTAAATATGTTTTGCTAGAAGTATTGTACTTCACTAAATTTCAAACCATATTTCTTACTGAGTAAAAAAATAAATGAATAAAATAGTAATAATAATAATAATAATAATGCAACCACTGCGCTGATTGATTGATGGGCGGGTAGAATAAACGTGCCAAACTCACAAGAACGATGGACAAAACAGATGCCAGTGATGCAGACCCAGCTGAAAGCGAAATGCCATCAAATTCTTATGGAGACCACTTTGATTTCAAGCGCAAGAAAGGCAACAGCTTTATTATGCAAATGGGTTCCTTCAATTAAAGACAACTAGTTTGAGATTTATATCTGCTTTACTTTTTTGAACCACATTAGAAAACCCCACCCCACCCCCGCTGTTAAAAAAAGTAACTCAGTAACTTTTACTTGGAGTAAATTTTTAATGAGCTACTTTTTACTTGAGTAGATTTTTAGACTGGTAACTTTACTTGTACTTCAGTAAAATTTCACGGAAGTAACAGTACTTTTACTTGAGTACAAAATGTTGTTACTCTTTCCATCTCTGAAAGGGGGTGTGGCATTGTCTGGCACACACACACACACACACACACACACACACACACACACACACACACACACACACTATGGCCAGTTAACATGTCAACATAGAACCCTGCAGTCACAAGGTGACCGTGCTAACCACTAAGTCACTGTACTGCTGCAATGCATTATTTATTATAACTATATGATTCACGCCACTTGATGATAAATCACTGCACACTCAGGTACATCTAGGACCAATTTGCCTGGCATGTTTTTGGGGGGATGGGAGGAAACCAGAGAAGCTGGATGAAACCCACAGAAACTCTGATCACACGATCAGAGGATTGGACCGGGGACAACGGAGCAACAAGACGTCAATGCAGGACACAACTCCAAGCACATAATCGATGTATTGAACTTCACATGACCTACCAATTACTGTGAACACAATCAGTGTGACTCTTTAACTCGCGATCACTAATCTGATACAATAATCTGTAATAAACATTAAACAGCCTTAATAACTGTAAAAGTCCCATTTATTGACTGAGCGTTCCTTTATAAAATGTAATTGTTACCTTACTTGAATTAAGATATGTCCTTATTCTAGGAAATAACGTCCTGATTTCTTCTGCTATCTCTGTGGAGAGAAGGATCATCTGATGTGTGTTATGCTTCTCAATCAGTTCTGACCCACAGGAAATTACCTAATTAGGTTTACTGTAGGAACGAAAAAAAAACGTCCTTAACCCTTTCAGGCTCAAATTTTTTGGGTCTGTGAAAATGTCAGAATCTTACCTCACTGGTGCTCCTCTGCTCTGGGCAGGTTTGAGGAGGACAGTAACCGTGCTGTCAGTCTGGTTCAGAGACGTCTCCTGATCGTACGTTGGCATGGAAGGAGCTACACACAAAACACACACACACACACACACACAGCACAAAGGAGAGTATGAAGGGCAATTGGACAGACAGAAACACCATATCTTAGATGCCAAAGCTTTAACACTGCTTTACTCCAGGTAAAGAAATCACTCTACAATCCCCCTGCCTTTGAGGCTCTCATATGCTCTGTACAGATAAAGCACAAACTGGTACAGGCAGATAAAGTGACAGGCGGACAAACAGGCGGAGAGATTGGCACGCGGCTAAACATCTAAAGACCCTCGTTTTCTCCTGAGAGATAAACACAATGCAGTGTGGAAAAAGTTAATAAAATGGACTGTCCTGTGTAGCACGCTACATCCCAAACACAAGTAATCAGGTTAAATGGTGTAATGTGCGCATTATGGAAATGAAGCCATTTACAGTATACGTATAGCTGTGTGTGATTGCATCATGAAGAGTCCCTGCTACAGACCTGAGATTTTAGTGGTGGCTTGAGTGATAGCCGGGGGGCCGTAGCCTTTAGCCGTGCTGGCTCTCAGGGTGAAGGAGTACGTCGAGCCTGGATAGAGACCCAGGAACACGTGACTCGTCTCGTTCCCCAGTTTGATCACCTTGCCACTCTGGTTGGAGAGGTCCAGCACTGGGTCGAATGAGCTCACAGCTTTATATGAGATCTGAGGACACGCAGAGAGAAGGTTTATGAACTTCAGCTACACATAATATATGCGAAAAACTATTTTTTGCATTAATTAAGAATCAACATTCAACTCTACTCAGTGAGATAATACTGCAAGGATGAAAATCCTAGCATACAATAATAATAATAATAATAAAATTAAATAAAAAAAGAGTTAAGAATAACCCTAGCATGTGTCAGCAGAATTGTTATTTATAATAAAAATGTTAATGTTGTTATCATCCTCCAGAAATATTTACACTACAAATACGAGTTAACTTTACAGTACAGTATAACGCTGTATTAAAAAACTTTTTCAATATCAGAACGCCTACTTGGAGCCATGAGCTCAGAATGTGATGTCAGATGGACATGATTACTCACAGCATCATCAGCATACCAAGTAGCACTTTTTCACCTTTAAAGATCCCGTATTTTACTATTGCTTTAACAGTTAAGATACACGTCAGACCTCAAAGACTCTAAGAGTTTGTGTCTTAATGCTCCAGCTGAAATACTACCTCAGGTACTACTGTACATTTTGTCCAAACTACAAGACTTTTATTTCACTCCTTCTCCACATGTGCCATTTCAGTGTCTATGTAAATGAACTACTGCTGAGCCACACCTATCGACAGAACAGCAGAGCTGAGCAACAAGCAAAACGAGGGGTATTTTCTTATATGACATCACAATAATAATAATAATAATACATTAAAAAAAATAGTTGCGAGTCACTAATATTGAGGACAATGGGAGTCACTGATCAGTGAAGTTCACAATTAATGTTTTTTAAGGAAGGCTACACAGGAAAGTTGGCTTTTAAAGACATAGAAGCTAAAAGAGAAGGCAATCTATAGGTGTCAGTGATGCAACTTACGGAAGGCCAACAAAAGGAGCAGAGCAGTTCTAAGGGGAAATATGTTGAGAAGATAGAGTGTGTGGAAGTGTCGGATGAAAACACGTGAGGAGTTCGAGACAGAGAGCAAAACAAGACAATATCAGAGAAGGAAGCATTTAATGTTTTTTTTTTTTTTTTTTAAAGAAAGACTGGACCAAAAAAATCGTCTTTAAAAGGCCAGGAAGATGAGGGTGAGTGAGACCTACAGGTGGTGGTGATGCAATTTACTGGATGCCTGTCAATGTTAAACAACAAGAAAGAAGTTTGTTAGCAGGGAATGCTTACTCACACCACGGAGACCAAGTGAATACTGTATATTTTATTATACAGTATTGAATTTTTATTTAAGTTTAAATTAAACTTGTTATAAAGTTTGCAGTTTTGAAGCTATAACTTCATCACTCATAAGAGTAACCTACTGTAGTTGTCACATATTCACTGTGTCCATCATCAAGAACACATTTTCCCGGACTGCTATGCAGCCTGCAAACAATGGAAGGCATGAACTACATGAACTCGCTTTTCCATTCACGTTCTCTTGATTACTAAAACTCGCAACACCTTTTTTGATCAGACAGCACCTATTTAAAGAGACTCTGATCCTTAGCTCAGTGGGGAGTATTTCAGCCCTAATCTGACATTAATTCCACCTCCTGGTTTGCTCTTGTTATTTGAATTCTGACTCTGAGATTCCGACCCTGATTATTAGTTTGGCGTATGATATACTGTTGGCGCCTTTCCCGACTTGTGTATGTTTTTGATTCTTGATTCAAAATCACGTCTTAAGACTGTCAATTGTTGAAAATAATTTAACCAATTCTGATCTGCACTTATATACTGTACAAAGGGTGTTTGGGTCAAACCGGGACCTTTTATTACACAGAATAACAGAACATAGTTATACTGTAGGAGTATAAAAAAAACCTCTACTTCCCTATATAATCCCCTGCTACACTAATGCACATATATTAGTGCTTGGATACCATTAAGGTAGAAAGTTTTCTCAGCATGCCAGAGCCACAATTGGACTACCTGCTTCATGTCTAAAACTATGGCCTCCCAAGAACTCCTTTAAGCGGCCAAACATGTGGAAATGGCTCGGACCAAGGTCAGGACTATATAGGAATGTGGAAATAACTCCCAGACGAGGTCCTATAATGTGCAAGTTGTGCTCATGAATGATTGTTTAAACAAATCGACAAATGCGTCTCTTGCACAAGTTAACTTATTCGTCAATTTTCAAGGATCAGGGGTTCCACTTGCTGAATTAATTTCAATTCAGTTTTAATTGTATAGAAATGTAAAACACTTGTATTTTTGTTTTCTACAAATCTTCGATTTGATCATTTTACAGCGCAAACATAAAAGTCGGCACGAAACCAAAATAACACTAAATGCGTCTTTCACATCGCTTGTTCTTTCCCCATTAGCCAGAGATGTGTCGTCTCCTTCAAAAGGCAGCCCTGTATATCACTGTAAGCTACAGTGCAGGAGCCTCTGCAGCATGTAGCTGTTGTAGCTTTGAAGGGAACATCTATAAAACTTAAGCAGTCTCAGAGAGCAGTGAGAACAGCTCAACATTTTAACTGTACTCATTTTTAAATGCACACGAGACTGTTGCAGTGCTCCATGGCCACTTTAAGAAAACACTCAGTTTCAAAATGTTCTTCAGAACTTTTTTTTTCAAGAAACGTAAAATGAGAAATCACACAAGGACATGAGCTTTTTCTTTAAATCGTTCTTTTTCTATTCTAAAGTCTATTCGAGTATTTTCATCCTTGCAATACAAATGCATTTACATTCTATACACTCTGCTTTTTCTCCTCCGTTATCCAAAATGCTGTTTATTGTCCAATTAATATGCAGTACTATATCTGAAATGATCCAAGGCCTCGTGCTTTTTAATGGTAGTAAGTTATTAAGAAAAGGAAAAGGAATTCAGTTGTCTGACTGGAATTCGAAGACGTATCGTCTTTTTAAATTACAGTGGATGAGCTTCGTTCTTTCTTTCCTTCCCACGCAATCTTTTTTAGCGTTTAATGTGCAGATATGAAATCACCTCTCTTGATTAGTGGTTCTTGATGACCTTGATGCTGGTAGCAGCCTTTCGTTCTTCGGCTCGCCTTCTAAAGGGAGGTGCCGATACTTGTAATTGCCGATAGCAGATTAATAGCCGGTAAATGGGGTTTTTACGTGCAAGCGTGAATTAAAGAAAGACTTAGCTGCGTTCTGCGTGTCAGGACATGGCAGCGGAGGGAGGATGTGTTCGTCGCTGGGGGAAAAAAAAGCTTCCGTCTCTGGCGATATTTCGTGAGAATGAAAACCAAACAGAGGGGAAGAAAGAGGAGAGATAGAGGGACGGCTAGAGAGAGAGAGACAGGGTAGTCTGAAAGATTGGCCAGAGCTTCAGAATCTGTTTTTGATATCACTGCTTGTCAGAGGAATCTCAGCTTGAACTCTTTGATATTGTCAAATCAAAGGCTGGAGTTAACGTCAAGTTTTACTGCTTCTCTAGAATTCAGACAAAATATGTTTCAGGTCAATTCTGTGAAGACATCTAGGGGGGATGGGGGGGATGACACACAAACACAAAAAGCCAGATATATTGTAGCCATATTAAAAAAATTCATCGAGATTGCTTTAAATTGATGGATTAGCTCTAGCTTGCAATCCCAAGATACATGCTGGTATTAGAGTTGGACTGGCATGTTAAACCCACACACACACTCTGGAGATAGGTCTTGTCATGAATCATTAATGGTTACCACTTCAACAGTTTGATATTTCTACCTGCAATTCTCTCAGATTCTTCATCATGGGTACACTTTAATAAATAATGGATGTGGTCTGTAATAAATGCTGTATCAGAGGTCATGAAGTGGTAGCTGCTGTCTGATATGCATTTCAGTCGTCCAAACCAAGTAAAAAAAAAAAAATACTGTCAACATAGTCAATAAACCTATGGAAATAAATGAACGTATGTCAGGGAGTCTCAAGGATGCGGGGAAGTGAGGATGCTTGAAGTAGCTTTTAACTGTGACTTTTAATGATGCTAGGATTTTCCCCAAAACTATTGATTTTTAACATAAAATATGTTGTAGATGACAATCACAAATGATTCTCTTCGAATTCATTATTACCATATTATTATGGGCCCGTATTATGCATCAATATTGGTGGAATTCAATTGTTTAGCAAACTCAATTTGTTTAACTCAAACTGTTTACTGTGAATACCCTCCTGTGTAAAGATCCTTAGAAGCTCTTCAGATAGGAATGCCCTGCTTCTATGGGACATTTAAGTCCTGTTTATTTAAATGGCACAATAAATTAACACTCATTAACAACATTCTTTAATCATGTCGATTAAAGGCTTTCTACAAGGTTTCATGTCATGTTGGAACTGGCGTGGTGTTGTTTCTCATTGATCTCGGCCCATTAGTTCCAGTGAAAGGAACTCTTAATGGTTCTCCATACCAAGTCATTTTGGATAATTTCATGCTCCCAACCTGGTGGGGACAGTTTGGGGACGGCCCCTTCCTGCTCCAACAGGACTGCGCACCATAGCACATAGCATATAAAGACGTGGATGAGAGGGTTTGGTGTGAAACTGGTCTGCACAGAGTCCTTATCTCAACCTGATAGAACACCTGTGGGATGAATTGGAGCAGGTACTGGCCTTCCTGTCCAACATCTACTGTATGTCTGACCTCAGAAGAAGAATTCCAGAAGAATGGTCAAAAATTCCCATAAACACACTCCTAAGCCTTGTAGAAATCCGTCCCAGATGAGTTCAAGCTGTTTTAGCTGCAAAAGGTGGGCCGACATCATATTAAACCCTATGGAGTAAGAATTGTATGTTACAGTATGTTACTTAAGTTCATAGTATGAAGGCAGGCGAGCGAATACTTTTGGCAATATAGTGCATGTATAAATACAGTACATAAGGCCTGTGTTCAATTCTCGGACATCGCTGATGTCTGCTTTCATTACGAATTGACAGCAATTGCAACATAAATAATAGGTTTATACTGTATTAACACATTCATTCTAATGCCTTATCGTTTGTATAATAACGCCTCATTTGTGTTATAGGCGCTTTGTTATAAGTGGAGTATTGCATCTGACATGTTTAAAATACTGTTTGTTTTTCCACATTTTAGCAGCACTTGCAGTTGAGAGAAGTTTTTGGTGCTGCATCGCTCTCACCACCCTCAACTTCCCACATCTTTGGCGACTCTAGTTTGCTGCTATAGCAGATTTTCTGTTGTGGTCCAAATTATTTAGATGAAGACGATCACTGGATCAGAGACAGCTGAAAGGCAAGAGCTACGTATTTACAAAGAATGTGTTTACAGATTTGTGATGTGCTTGTAAATGAATGCACAACAATATATTTGTTCTTCATGTATCACAATAGCAATATCAAAAAAAAAAAAATAATAATAATAATAAAAATAACGGAAACCCTGCTGTGAACAATGTGAAGATGAAATAAGAGGTAGCATTCTTTCTGAGGAATCCTAACTTCAAATACCTGCAGTGTTATAAGTGTTGCACTAGGATCACTGAGATGATCTAATTAGCCTCTACCTCATATTGGGTGATGACTCCATAGGTGTGTGCAGGCTCTCTCCATTTGAGGATGATCTTCTCTTCGTACACGCTGGCCTGGATGGAGTCCAGAGGAACCTCGCCCGGCACTGACACAAAACGACATCATAAAACGTTCAGTTATTAAATAATACTACTACTACTAATAATAATAATAATAATAATAATAATTTCGTAAGGCAGTCTCTAATCATAATCTTCATGACCCTACAGTATGTAATGTCCATGTGGTAAGATACAGGGTGTCATAATTTTATGTCTGATTACACTCAGCCTTCAAAGTGCATGTGTTGTTAAAGGTTGTGTGTGCACATGTCTGTGTGCTCATTTTGATGTTCAGAAAGAAAGAAATCTCTAAATGAAAAAAAAAACACATTTATCATGATGAAACGTCTTCACATACTGTAGGAATTATTTCTTCTGTAATCTCTGCAGGGGATTTTTAAAAAATATATAATTAAATGCCTTGAGGCAGTTATTCTAATAAATCACATGTAGAAAAGAATTTCTGTTCACAACGATGACATGATAAAACGTGTTGGCACGATTAACCACCTGTCCATATAACTTTAAACGTAAATTCAATTAGGAAAAAAAAAAATCAAACAAACAAGCAAACTTTCAAATACTAAACAGGATTTCTTTTAATTCAAGGCAAGATTTAATTCACTCAGTTAAACATGGTTTTATATAAAATGCCTTTATTTATTTATTTTTTAAGTTATATTATTTGTAATTTCAGGTCTAAATACTGCCATGCATCGATGCTAAATGCTTTTCAAAACGGATTTGCATGTGTCTCACCGTCCTCGTCGGTCTGGACGTGGATCTCGGTGCTCTCCTTAACACCCTCGCGGTTGCGCAGCACCAGTTTGACGCTCAGGTTGGTGAACGGCGTCAGGTTGTGGATGGTGTGCTGAGGGGCGGAGTTCTTGCCGTCGTACGACACCTCTTCCCGGGTCTCGTCTTTCGCGGTCCCGCGGGCGGTGTACTCCACTGTCAGACTGTAGTTGTGGCAGCGTGTCACGTTGTAGCCGAATGACTCCCATCGCAGAGTCACCTGTCTGGCCTTGATGTCCACCACCTTGAGCTGCCGAGGCCCGTGCATGGGTTCTGAGACAAAGAGAAAGAGAGAGAGAGAGAAAGAGAGAGAGAGCAAGTTAATTCCGGTACAAAGTAGTGTGTGAAGTGTGAAATTCATTTATGTGAAACTGTGAAGTAGGATAGAAGCGTATCTAAAAGTAAGCGAAAATGAAGACAGAATAGAAATGATAAAAGTTGAGCCGAGTGGCGCAGTGGTAAAGCGCGAGTTCGATTCCCGAGTGATGCTGTAACCTCTCGCAGCTGGAGGTCTAGAGAGAGGTGATTGGCCGAGCTCTCTCAGCGGGGAGGGATGAGAGGTACTAAGTGCTCCTACATTAATCACGGCTCTACAGCCAATCAGGGGTGTCCGTGTGCTCACGCAAGTGAAAGGGGTGGATAGCGCTGTCCTCCGAGTGTGTTACGGTGCATGAGTGAGGAATTCGAAAAGATGCGGCCGGCTGGCGTCACGTGGGTTGGAGGAAACACTTGATAGTCTTCGGCCATCCTGACTGAGTGGTATTAGTAGCTTAATGTAGGAGCCCCCTAGTGATGGGGAGGAATTGGACACGACTAAATTAGGGAGGAAATCGGGGAAAAATCCAAAAAATAGTAATAAATAGCAGCAGGTACAGTGGGAAAGATCTTAGATGTGCTGCATATATTTAGTAATTTCTGATTTTAAGTAATTATTCTAATGAATACTTTCTGATCAGTTTTTCTGTTATACAAAACGTATAAGTGATGTAGTGTAGTGTTGTAAAGCTAAAACCCTAAATTTGATTATCAGAATGATCAAATAATTATTATTTAGTGAATTATTCCTATAAAAGCATGCACCTTCCTATTATACCACAGCAACACATTTAACTCCACATCGTTCTTAGGTACATAGACTTTCTCTCTCTCTCTCTCTCTCTCTCTCTCTCTCTCTTCCTCTGTACAGACTCTGATAGAACAGGACTGTCTTTGTGGAAAGGCCAAAAAGCCCAGTGACATCCCATAATCTCTAATCAAAGCCATTTCTCTCTAGCTCACTTTCACCATCTTCCTCCTTCTCTCACTTCCATTTCCTTCTTCTTCTTCTTGCTTTTGTTTAGTCTTTGCCTTTCTCCTATTTCCATTTATATTCCCCTCTCTCTGAGCACAAACACTCACGCACACAAACTCGTGTGTCTGCCTTGTAGACCTTTCGGCTTTCCTCTCTCTCTCTATCTCTCTCTCTCTCTCTCTCTGCGTCTCTGTTGAGAGAGGAGCAGTCGGAGCACACGGTAATAAGATCAATTTCCATCCAGGTTAAATTTGAACTCCAGTCTTTTTTTTCTGGAACTTTCCCTCCTATTAGACCGGGCCGGCGCTCAATTTCCTCCTGCCCCATACTGAAGAACCCCCCCCACACACACACACACACACACACACACAAACACAAGGCTGCTGTTCTGAGGCTTTAGACGCCACACTTAGCATTCTGGTGATGCAGAGGACCACTTGTGTGCTTTCAAAGCCAAACCCAGAATTTTTATTCTACTTTTTCTTTTTTTTTCTTTAAAGAAAATGAAAAATAAGCTCAGAGCACAAATTGACACAAATGAAAACTGACTGAGTCAGTGGGACGACTGTAATATTGTTAATCAGAATGTAACCAGGTAAAGTCAGGGGGTGAGCATGGGATCATGAGAAAATCAAGCAGCTGCTGAAGGCACTTACACACACACACGCATGCACACAAGGACATTTTTATAACACTGTCAATTTCATTAATCTCTGAAACCTACTACTTGATATTTAACTAATCACGAGGGCACACGGTGTAAAGATGTGAAGACGTGAAGCCGCGCTACTGTAACTCTTTAGCACACTTTTTAAGACTATGGTGACTGACCTGAATATTTTTAGATGAGATAATTGAAGCTTGTTATTCTTTATACGTTTCTTTTTTATTTTTTATTCTGAAATGTGAAACACTTCTGGAAAAAAAAAAAAAACGAGCTGTTGAATATTTCTAATGACTGACAGGTCTTAGTGTATTACAGTATGCAGCAGTTGGCGTTAATGAACTGTAATTCGTAATCATCTCTTCTATGAGAAAAATAAAAAAAACTTACCATAATACAGTATATGAAATTATAAAGCATGTAATATGCAAAGCGAGTTTACCAGGTTAAGTGAGGTTTAACGTCTATTTATTTCATATTTTAGCATGTCTTTTTTTAAATGTTTTGAGAATGAAGTTCGCATGTTCTCTCCGTGCTTGGTGGGTTTCCTCCGGGTTCTCCGGTTTCCTCCCACAGTCCAAAGACATGCAGATTAGACTAATTGGCGTTCCCAAATTTCCCATAGCATGCAAATGAGTGTGCAGTATGTGTGTGTGCCCTGCGATGATGTGTCGGTGTCGAGGAGCAAACATAGCGCGCACCAAGACACGCAGGGTCAACTGAGAAACTTTGCGAAAGGGGAGAGAGAGGGAAAAATAAACATTCACGGCAGAGTTTATCCGCGCAGAGCCGAGCGGCATTTCATCATTTATTCACGGTGCCAATAAGCTTGCGTGAAAAAAATGACATTTAGAAAGGTCATGGGTACAGAGGAAAGAGCTGAGCAAGCAGATTCAGACCCCTGCCCGCATCTCGCGCTCGTCGGCAGCGCGGCCCTGAGGAGCTGATCTCGGAGAATGGGCGTGCTTGCTGACACGAGTCCTCGCATCTCAAATCCCGCAGCTCTCAAGGTGGCGCTATCAATAAATAATAGTGGCTGTGATGGATTAATGCAATGCAATGTCAAAATGTTTGAGATGTTCCTGCTGTTTCTTATGGACAGCCTGTGTGTGTGTGTGATAGAGATTTAAAAAAAAATAATAATCATGATAAAAAATTTTGAGCTGCGATTTAAAATTACAGCATTGATTTTATTATTTTTTTCAAATGCTTTCCAAAAAAGAAAAAAAAAAAACTTGGGATATAAAAACAAGTGCTGCTGCTGCGCCTTTGAAATATTTTTCCTTTTTGCCTCTGAATCAAGTGCGACTTTAAAAGCTATTGATTTCTGGAACAATCTCCTGAGTGCGCGCGGTCTGATTTCACACGTGGCTCAAGAAAATGACCTGTGCGCGCGTTGTGTCGAACCGTTCGCATAATCGTTCCTGCTTTCTTATTTCCTGACCGTCCGCCTGTATCGACGTCCATTATTTTTAGACAGGACGAAAGAAAGAAAACAGTAATTCAACACAATACAGGCTAAAATGACAGTGAAGTAGATTTCATATGGTCTCACTTCTAGGCAACTAGAGGCGAGCAGTAATTTAATGCTGTGCCGTTAGCGAGAGGCTCTGGGATTCGCAGAAACAAATTTTCCTTGAACATTTTCAATTGAGACACCTGAGAAAACAGGACGGAGTGTACAAGACTGGATAAAGGCAGAGAGAGAGAGAGAGAGAGAGAGAGAGATGAAAACAGAAAGCCGTGTGTGAGGAATGATAGCGTTTCAGGAAAGCCATCCAGAAAATAGAAGTTTTCAGCGTGTCCATTTGCAGAACTATCGGCTGACCACACTGAGTAGACCAGAGGTGGTGCTGAGGGGAGCGCACCACCGGCCAGGCACACAAATCACATTACACCAGCTCCACACGCTCTCTAATGCACTACACACTCTAGTGTGTATCTGAGCCACGGGCCAGCAAGAGAGACAGAGTGACAGAGAGAGTTTTAACGTTCTCTTATTCTAATGTCTCTTATTCCAATGTCTGTTTATGTAGTCAAATGCACTTAATGGATTAGGAACACTTCTTTCATGCTTATTTTATGCCATTTGCAAAGATTATTTCCCCATTATGGAGAGTGAAAAGTGCTACATTATAGTCCCTGACTGTATCAAACACCAAGATTTTTCCGGCAATATGTGCACTTTTAGCAGTCACTTAATGAGCAAGATGGATGGAGCAAGCGGCAGTGGGGGCAGGAAAGGGGAAAAATGTCATCATGCACAGACTATACATTGAGAGCCAATATTTAGTGTGTTGAGTTTGGTCATATTTTTTTAAAAAACATCCCCCAACAGAGGTGGATTGAGGAATAGTGGTTTAATTGTTTCCTCCCACAGTCCAAAGACATGCAGATTAGGTAGTGTAGTGTGTGTGAGTGTGTTGTGTATGCATGTGTGGCCTGCGATGGATTGGCACCCTGTTTAGTGTGTACCCCACCTCATGCCCTAAGTCTCCTGGGATAGGCTCCAGGTCCCCGTGATCCTTTACACCGGATAAAGTGGTGTAGACAGTGATTCAGTGAGTCTGCTCCCCACAGGAAATTTTTGGTTGTCCAAGTGGTGTTGTTAATTTGGCAACGTCACAGACATTAGGACAGCATTAATATTATATATATGTTTTTAAAAGGCAGAATTGAAATTGACTGAAATTATGGCAGAACAACGTTGACTGCAAGGCCATGGGATAACCTGGAACAAATGCCCCTAACACAGTGCTGCAAAAATGACTTCAATACAATATACTAAACTGATAGCCTGAAACGAGATATGAGCTCCAGTCGCTGCAGTCAGAGCACTGTATGCTTGCCACTAGGGAACATGCCAGTTGATGCTAGTATACAGTATGAGCGTATATGACAATGAGCTACACAAAATGACCAGGCAACAGTAATTTACTGAAATGTTGAATCTAATAAATGAAAAATCTGCTTAACATCTGAAGTCTAGGTGTAAAAGCGGACATGTTGCTATGATAGTCAGTGACTATAAATATCAGTGACTGATTATTGGGAATAATGGAGATTAATGATTGATTATTGGGAATAATGCAGATTAGTGATTGTTCATTGGGAATAATGCAGATTAGTAATTAATTATTGGGAATAATGGTGATTGATGATTGGTTGTTAGGAATAATGGAGCTTAGTGATTGATCATTGAGGATAATGGAGATTAGTAATTGGTCTTGGGGAATAATGGTAATTATTAGGGCCGAGACTTTAACGCGTTAATTTAGATGAATTAATTACACAAAAAATAATGCGTTAAATTTTTTAACGCATTTTAATGGGACTTATTTTTGCACCGCGGAACGTTTCTCACTGGATGAGTTTCGGCG